>CP092878.1:52790105-52876065 GCA_030710605.1 Cordylochernes scorpioides
GATCGTTGATAAGTTACTACATTATACACCAGTGGCCTCCAAGATCACCAGACTTGACGCCTTGCGATTTTGGCTATGGGGGTACATTAAGTCGCGTGTTTATCGATGCCGGCCTACCACATAGGCCATGTTGAAGGCTTCTATCAGACGGCACATTTCATCAATTTCAATAGATATTTTGTTTAATGCTGTCCTATCTTTCATCTATCGTCTGCAGGCGGTATTTGAGAATGAAGGACGCCACATTGAGCAAGGATTGTAACCTAATACAAGAGAAAAAGCAGTTACCTCATGTGTTATATAAGCTGTCATGTATTATATTAAATACCAATATTTTGCAGCTATTTGTTTTGGGTTATGGGGATAATAAATGCTGTCCTCACATCTTGACTCTTTTTTTTTTTTGTGAACAGTAATTTTTCTGTTTGTCATTTGCTCACATCTTATATTATTGAGTGCAGACCAAAGTGTTATAACTTCTCGAATAACCCCTTACCCCTTATGTTTAGTTTATCGCTTTTAGCTCGTTGGAAGAAATATCATAAGGAATATTTTCTGTTCACCCCTAACTTTAGAAATTTTGCGCAAAAAAAAAAATACAAAATTAATTTATTACCACATTATTTAACGCAAAAGTTGGATCTAGAAAGAATTTTATTTGAGGGGACACATTTTTAAAATTTTGTACAGTATAATAAGCAATGATAACATTTGACAAGCCCATAAGACATTTGGAATGAAGTACGATCAATAGATTTTCTCACCCCCCTCTTTATTAAATGGTCAAGTGTCGCCAATTTGTCGAGAAACTATACATTTCTTATAGCAAGAAATCCTATTAGTAGTGCCATCATAATTTTTGGTACTATGTTACGATGCACTAGCGCGCCATCTGTTATTAAATTACAAAACTATTTTAGAGGCGTAATATTCTTTTTAAAATAAAACAATTTCTACTGTCCTTACTGCAATGGAAAAATTAAAGGGAGGGCCTGGCTTATCAGTGGTGAACCCTCCCAGCGGTTTCGCCAGTTTAATCTAACATACCGCTGTTATATTGCATTTTTGGAACTTCCTTTTATAGTTGACTGTTGTAAGACTCTTGGAATGGGTATTTTAGAAGAACTATGGACATAAGCTTTTAGGACAGCAGAATTAATATTAAATTGTGTCTTTTATTTGAACAACTATGTTACGATACACTAGCGCGCCATCTGTTATCAAATTACAAAACTATTTTAGAGAGGTAATATTCTTTTTAAAATAAAACAATTTCTAGGGTTCACCACTGATGAGCCAGGCCCTCCCTTTAATTTTTCCATTGCAGTAAGGACAGTAGAAATTGTTTTATTTTAAAAAGAATATTACGCCTCTAAAATAGTTTTGTAATTTTGGTACTATATTAACATTTCAAAAAATCGTGATTTCAGCAGTGTTTTTCAAACATTCAATCTATTTCACAAACCGCATCTAAAATAATATTTTTTGCTACATGTTTCAATTTGCATTTACCTATTTTACATATCTCGAATTTCATTTAAAAATCGTCATTCAATTCTTCTACTTTTTGCAAAATGGTGTTTTATTAATTTATCATTTGATATTATAGAGGTTATTTCTTGGTATTCAAAAAGGAAAATTAAGTGTCGATCAGTTATATTTTCCAATTTATCAAACAATTTGGCCGCTGAATCTCCGATTCTGGTAGAGCGCCATCTAGTGAATAAAATTGTAACTAAAATCAATTTCGAATTTTTCATTTATTTCCCTAAATATTCCCATTGAATCCTGAACACAATGGTGTTTACTGCATTTCTCTAGCGTAAATATTCGCGGAGTTATTAATTTTTAAAGTTGTGCAATACTTTTGGATCACCCTATATGTCTAAATTTATTTGCGCGTAAATATCTTATATAATATGAAACACATTATATGTTTTTAATATTATAAAAATATATATTTCATGTAGATGATTGAATTCTTTTTATCTCTCTCGGAGACCCGCAGACGATCTTCCACCAAGCTCTTCAGCGGTGGCTAAGGCGGCATGTACATAGTAATAACGCGCCATCTATACATATGAAATGAAAGGATTTAAAAGCAAGAATGTTTCTTTTATACATAATACAAGCTTCTTCTGCCCTTACTGCGATGAAAAAATATATTGGGAGGGCTTGGCTCATCAGTGGTGAACCCTCCCAGCGGCTTCGCCAATTTAATCCACCAGACCGCTTCTCAGAGCTCTAATACTGCATTGGAGCTCTGAGAAGCGGTCTGGTGGATTAAATTGGCGAAACCGCCGGGAGGATTCACCACTGATGGGCCAAGCCCTCCCAATATATTTTTGCATCGCAGTAAGGGCAGAAGAAGCTTGTATTATGTATAAAAGAAACATTTTTGCTTTTAAATCCTTTCATTTTATATGTATAGATGGCGCGTTATTGCTTTGTGTTAATTTATGCCCAACTGGCCTTGTCTTTATTGTTTGCGGAAGAGTATTGCTCGATGCAAATATTCGAATGTAATTCTACTGTCCTATTAGCTTATGTCCATAGTTTTCTTGAAGACCATTCCTGAGATTCCATCCTTCAGTGCTGCGTATATAAGCAGAATCGTCCAATACAGTATTAGAGCTCTGAGAAGAGGTCTGGTGGATTAAATTGGCGAAACCGCTGGGAGGGTTCACCACTGATGAGCCAAGCCCTCCCAATATATTCTTTCATCGCAGTAAGGGCAGTAGAAGTTTGTATTATGTATAAAAGAAAATTTCTTGCTTTAAAATCCTTTTATTTTATATGTATAGATGGCGCGTTATTGCTTTGTGTTAATTTATTCCTAACTGGCCTTGTTTTAATTGTTTGCGGAAGAGCATTACTCGATGCAAATATTTGAATGTAATTCTACTGTCCTATAAGCTTATCTCCATAGTTTTCTTGAAAACCATTTCTGAGATTCCATCCTTCAGTGCTGCGTATATAAGCAGAATCGTCCAATACAGTATTAGAGCTCTGAGAAGCGGTCTGGTGGATAAAATTGGCGAAACCGCTGGGAAGGTTCACCACTGATGAGCCAAGCCCTCCCAATATATTTTTTCATCGCAGTAAGGGCAGTAGAAGTTTGTATTATGTATAAAAGAAACATTCTTGCTTTTAAATCCTTTCATCTTATATGTATAGATGGCGCGTTATTGCTTTGTGTTAATTTATGCCTAACTGGCCTTATCTTTATTGTTTGCGGAAGAGCATTACTCGATGCAAATATTTGAATGTAATTCTACTGTCCTATAAGCTTATGTCCATAGTTTTCTTGAAAACCATTTCTGAGATTCCATCCTTCAGTGCTACGTATATAAGCAACATCGGCCAATACAGTATTAGAGCTCTGAGAAGCGGTCTGGTGTATAAAATTGGCGAAACCGCTGGGAAGGTTCACCACTGATGAGCCAAGCCCTCCCAATATATTTTTTCATCGCAGTAAGGGCAGTAGAAGTTTGTATTATGTATAAAAGAAACATTCTTGCTTTTAAATCCTTTCATTTATATGTACATATAGTCATTGTACATAGTATATATATATTTTAAATTTTCGTTTTATAATTATAATCTTCATATTAGTTAATTTATCATAAATAGTGCGGACTGCGCACTTTGATTGTATTGGCAAGATGTCAATAAAAGTATGCTAATTTTATAACGATGTTTAACAAGTTTTACCGCAAATGTTTCGTTCTGCAAAAAGAAACATTTGAGGTAAAACTTGCTAAACGTCGTTCTATAAGCATAGCCGCATTATATTTTATTATGTTAATTGTCTCTCTCTTTCGTTGTCATGGTGATAAATGTAATTATCATTTTCAAATGTGTTATATTTGATTTTAATCCAATGTTCTCTGCATTAACGATATTGTAGAATATATTCAAAATTAGCGTACCATTCGGAGATCTGTAATGCCATGAATATCTGCAAGCCTGCTCCGGATACAAATTGTCAAGATGGAAAGGAGAAGAAAGCAGACTAAGTAATTGATTCTATCTCCACAGTAATCGTAAGACAATTCAGATAAGCGCAATTTCCTAATATTCATTAACATTATAGAGAAGTTATCTATTCAAGTTGGAAATCAATTCAAATTTGACACCTTTAACTGAATTAATCAAATTAAACAAGAAATATAAGCATATTATTAATTGGGAATTTTATTTTATCTCATGAATTTGAAAAGTTGTTTCAAACGGATGAAATTTTATTGATTGATTGCTAAAGTTTTCTCTGATTTGTTAACACATATTTTTCAAAAGAAAAAATGCAATATTACCGCGATAATCACAAAATATTGTATGTTTTATGCAATATAGACACTTTATATCTCATTATTATTAACATTTTTTAATTAGAAAAGGCATAAGAGCTCGTTTAAACGAGCGGTTATAGAACGAGAACCAGTAAAGTTCAACCTATGTGCGAAATCATGTTTTCTAATATATTTTCGAATTTCACTCGGTTCAAATTGCGAAGAAACGGATGGAGTAAGTTATTATAATTCTATAAATTCTTTAACTATTATTTCAATATACACTGCGTGACATTGAAAATGGAACACCAAGAAATAGTGGCCAGAAAGTGATGAAACTCGGCAGACAGAGAGAGACAGGGACGAACAATAAGTGATCTTTATTTCAAAATGATAGTCATAATACAGAGCGAGAACGGCGTCGGCTTAGTAGCAAGTAGGACCACCGCGGACGGCGATGCACGCAGCAACACGTCTAGGTAGAGAGTCAACCAGAGTACGGATGGCGTCCTGAGGGATGGCTCTCCATTCCCTCTCAACCATTTGCCACAGTTCGTCTTCTGAACGCAGCTGTGGCAAGGCATGCAAACGGCGTCCAATGATGTCCCAGACGTGCTCGATTGGTGAGAGATCAGGAGAGTATGGTGGCCAGGGAAGCATCTGTACATCTTGCAGAGCTTGTTGGCTAATGCGAGCAGTGTGCGGTCGGGCGTTATCCTGCTGATAAAGGGCATTGGGTACCCCCTGAAGGTAGGGGAGTGTCACCGGTCGCAGCACATCATCAACGTATCGTTGGGCCGTCATAGTGCCCTGAATACGAAGTAAAGGTGACCTGGAATCATACGCGATTGCGCCCCAAACCATGATTCCACGTTGTCGCACGGTGGGGCGTTCCACAATTGCTGCCGGATTGGACCTTTCTCCACGTCGACGCCACACGCGTACACGGCGACTATCACTGGACAAGCAGAAACGCGACTCATCTGAGAACACGACCCTGTGCCATTCCGTCATCCACGTCGATCTAGCCCGGCACCATTCCTAACGTTGGCGCCTATTCGGTGGGGTCAATGGCAGTCTTCTTAGCGGACGGCATGAGTGCAAGCCATTAGCAACCAATCGACGGGAAATGGTTCTGGTCGAGATGGAATTGATCTAGGGTGTCTTGCACATGTTTCAGGATGGCGGTACAAGTGGCTTGTGGGGCCGCCACTGCTTGTCGAAGGATACGCCGATCCACACGTGCTGACGTCACTCTGGTTGCACCGACATTCCTATAAATTGCCACATTTCCTTTTTCCTACCATCTTCTCCACAGTCGGTGCACCGTGGACGCACCAAGGTGTGTATCAGCTGCGATTTGACGTATGGACCAACCTGCCCTTTTCAGTCCGATCACCATGCCCCTCGTAAAAGCGTCTGTCTGCTTGAACTGCCTCCGTTTACGATGACCTGGCATTCTCTGTTATTACACGTGTCTTTTGACACAAGAACAAAATTTCTACAATGATTTTCCTTGAAGAAATAACGACACGAATACTGTCCTTTCTGCAAGTTCCTTCCCTTATATCTTACTCCATGTGCGCACGAGAGCTGCGCATTTTACATCATTTGCATAACTCGGTTAGGCGCGTCTACCCTGAAATTTGCATAATTTTCTGGCCACTATTTCTTGGTGTTCCATTTTCAATGTCACTCAGTGTATATGATGAACACTGCCACTCACATATAATTTTGTTATATAGTCATATAAGAATGTTTTATTCAGAAAGGTTTTATTTTGAGACAATATTTTAATATTTTACATGTTCGAGACAACAATTCAATAACTTAAAACCTTTTTCTTATTGGGTAATTTTAAATAATAGAGAACGATAGCCTATGTTAGATTAAATATATGTTTTCATACTTTATGCGGATCAGAGCCCATTATATAATACAATATGTTGTATGTGTTTTCAAAGAACTTATATAATCGTATTTTTTGGTAATTTACGAACAGTCGTGGTAGTTATGCATTCGGTAAGGACTACACAGGAGTCAGGATCCAAGAGCAAAACCGTGAGTAGATCGGAGAGGAAAGGGAAAGTCCGAGGATCACCCTGGGAACAACTGGCGTGGAGACTACCTCAGAGAGAACTGCCCCCTGTTCTTCGAAACCTGGTGCTTTCAAAATATTTTCAGCTGGATGAAATAGTGAGCGCTGATAGAGTGAAAACGGCGAAGTGACCCCCTAGCCCCCTCTATATACCTCTAAACAGATTATCTCTATTTAAAATACTTCCATAAGATTAATTTCTATGTGTGATATTATGACAGATATTTTCCCTTTCAGAAAACGAATGTGTGCAAGAAATTTTTTGAGGGTGGGAAGTAATTTTGTTTATGTATAAATTTAAAAAATTGATGTGTAGGGTGATATGGTACAGTGTGGGTGTGTACATTCATGGACTATGTACAATATGAAAGCAAGTATAAAGAGGTAAAGGGAACAATAATATAGAAAGTATGAGAATTGAAAAGAAGAAAAATAGATTGTATAATGAATGAAGGAGGTCATTAGAAAGAGACTGAAGAAAGGTGGAAATGAGTTCATCTCTACAGCATTCGTCAACAAAACGTGGTGCTAATAAAAATTGAGACTTTTTACAGAGAGACTTCAAAAAAAGGAAATTAAGGTTAGGCAGGCTGCTACTTTGAGCGGTCGCTCTTGAGGAAAAAAAAGACAAATAGTCGACATACGCTTGCGTGAAAATAGAGAGATCTTGGGTTCAAGTATGATAACATTTAATTGCCTCTTGAAGATAGAAAGTAAGAGAATTGGTAAGTAGAAAGACATTGAAGAATGAGTGGATGAAGTTATTAGAAAGAGATTGAAGAAAAGTACAAATGAATTTATCTATACAGCATTCGTTTACAAAACGTGGTGCTAATACAAATTGAGACTTTTTACAGAGAGAGTTCAAAAATGAGGAAATTGAGGTTAGGCAGCCTACCTTTGAGCGGTCGCTCTTGAGGACAAAAAATAATAATAGAAACAAATAATGGACATGCGCGTGCGTAAAAATAAAGAGACCTTTGGGGTCAGTGTTAGAAAAAGGCATTGTCTCTTAAAGATTAAAATAAATGATAAAATAGTCGAATTTATATACAATATATGTAAAACGCTTTTATATAGGAATTTTAAAAATAGGGGTTTATGGTGGCAGATGTCATCATATATATTGGAAGCATAGATAAAATAATTATGTGAATCATTATGTCGCGTTTTATCATCAGTTTTGACATTATTTTACATACACACATTAGGTAGAGTTAAATAAATATCAGTGAAAATATAATCTCACACACACATATATATTTTTAGTAGAGCAATACATAAATAGAACTTCAATTAAAAAGGCATATATTGGATCAAATTATAATTTATTTACCAATATTCCAGTTGGCTAAACACCAACCTTTTTCATGGTATTGCAACATATTCATGTCAACAACAAACTTAGCGCCACATAACATCAATAGAATTAAGTTTTAAAAATATTTTTGCCCATATTCAATGGGGAGTGAGAAAAAAAATATTTATACATATTTATATATTGAAGAGACTTATATATTAATATATTTTAAAATTAACGATAAGAGTAACAAATATTCACATCCTTATTACAAAATTTATTTTGCCTTTTATATATATATATATTAGGAGTATAAATAAGTTCATGCGGTTTTTTTTTTTTCAAAACTTAGAGCTTTATTGTGAAATATTGGTTAGACCTCTAATGTTCAAAGTATTGTCCGTCGCTAGCTTCTACTTTTTCCCATCTTTTTGGTAAGTGACGGATCTTAGCTCGGAAAAAGGCCGGCTCTTTGGCCGCTATCCATTCATCGATCCATTTTTTGGCTTCATCGTAATTGGAGAAGTGCTGGTCAACCAGGCCATGTAGCATTGATTCGAAGAGTTAATAATCGGAAGGAGCAATGTCTGGGCTATACGGCGGGTGGGGTAAGACTTCCCATTTTAGAGTTTCTAAGTACGTTTTAACGGGTGCTACAGCATGTGGCCGAGCATTATCATCTTGAAAAATAACTTTGTCGTGTCTATTGGCGTATTGCAGCCGTTTTTATGGCAATGCTCGGCTCAAACGCATCAATTGTCTTCAGTAGACCTCCCTTGTGATACTTTTGTTCCGTTGTAGTAGCTCATAATATACCACTCCTAGCTGGTCCCACCAAATGCAGGGCATAATCCTCCTGCCATGAATATTCGGCTTGGCCATCGATGATGAGGCAAGGCCAGGATATCCATACGTTGCCACCGACGTTTTGGATAATCGTAATTGACCCACTTATCATCACCAGTTACAATTCGATGCAAAAAAAAACCTTTCTTTTTTTGACGTTAGAGCAGTTGTCACACGTAAAAAAACGGCGTTCGACGTCTCTTGGCTTCAGTTCATACGGCACCCAATTTCCGAACTTTCGGATCATTCCTATTTCTTTTAAGCGATAAAAAAATGGCTGGTTGAGTGTCTCCAAGTGTTTTTGCGAGTTCCTTTTGCATTTGCGTTAGATCTTCATCAAGCCTCGCCTCTAAATATCCACCCTCAAACTTTGGTGGCGTTCCGGGTCTTTCTTCGTCTTCCCCAAATCAAAATTACCACTTTTAAACCTTGCAAACCACTTCTGACACGTTCGATCACCTAGAGCATGGTCATCATAAACTACGATGACTCTCAGCAGCTTTTTTCTCCATATTGAAGTAACGAAGTAAAAATCCCCGCAAAAACACATTATTTGGTACAAAAGTTGACATTTTAGGAGCAAAAAGAAGCTAGGTTGTTTATACTTCAGAGAAATGACAGTTATTGAAAAAGGAAGCCTTATGATGACGCTTCAAAATAATGGTGTTGTCAGATGAAACATTGGAATAATAAACTAGTAGCGCCATCTTTATTAAAACCCGTACGAACTTATTTATACTCCCAATATATATTTTTTTTTTTCTCTCTTCCCATTGAATATAGGCAAAAAATATTTTGACACTTAATTTTATTGACGTTTTGTGGCGCTGAGTTTGTTGTTGACATAAATATGTTGTAATACCTTGAAAAAAGTTGCCGTTCAGCCAACTGAAATATATTGGTAAAAATATTATATTTTAATCCAATATATTTATTTTTAATTGACACATATAAATTCACTTAAATTTGAGCTTTCTACACAGTGAAGCTTTAAAAATTATTTGAATGGATGATACCTATTTTCTAATTTATACAATATTTAAAACTAATTTAATTAATTGTGGAATAAGACTACATTTTACAAATATTTTATTTTACATTTTAAGTTTCGTGTTAAACTTTTGGGAAATGGGCGTATGTAAAAAATATTAATATTAAGGAACTATATACAAAATTTCAATGTGTATTTTTCATCCGAGTGCAACTTTTAAATTATTTTTGAAATATTCCAGGAGATATAGCATAATATTTTCTGATCAAAAATTTGTTAAATAAAAGTAAGGATATCAAGAAACGCTCGCTACCTAGCGACCAGTCCATTGTTGAGTTACTTTGAGCCTAAACTTTGCTACGACTTGTTGCCCTCTGAGATTTCCTCTGTGAATACATTTCTCTTTGAAGCGAACTCTACCAAAAACAACAACAACAAGAATGGGATCCTGTCTTGGTAAGTACTTCCATTTGTGTTGCCAGTCTCTTCTAACCGGTGTTGTTGCAGGTTGTCCGCGGCCGTGCCGGAGCAAGGTAAGAGCTGATTTTGGAATTTTACTGTCTTCTTTTCAGTTGAAGTTGCAGATTATGCGGTTAAACAGTCTCTTTTCTATTCTTTGTTTTGAAAAACACATCTTATATATCAAAAAGAATAAATATAACAATTAATTTGCCATCCTTATTTTTAAATATTTGAGAGAACACATGTCAATATAAGATTGTAGAAGCTAACGTTTAATAATGAGTAGTACAAAAGAGTGGGAAGTAAACACAGCGGGGGATCACGCGGTTGCAACCCGCACAAACACTCGCGGTCTGGCACCTCTATGAGTATCCATGTTTGTTTATAACCTTATTTAACTGGTGTGTCTACATAAGTACCGAAACTTTTATACATTAAAAATGTACAATGATATGGGGACTTAATCAATAAATCTCATAATCTGATATTTTTGTGAAAATCTTATTTATTATATTCAAAATATTTGCCTAAAATCATCAATGACATGAAACTAATTGACAAATACACAAACAGTTTGGGAATCTTTGGTAATAGCTCCTTGGTCTAATAACCTTAACCTATCCTAACCTCTTCATAGCTTGTGTAAACACTTCATACTAGATTTGTGTTTGTGAACCAAGGAGTTATACCCGAGACCTCCAAGCAATTAATTCAATTAATTATTTCCTTTAAAACTATATCTACTTATATAATTGCCTTATTCTGTCTGTGTGAAGTTCACTGTGTGAAGTTCACGGATAGATTTTGGTCAGAATGGATAAAATAAAAAATGTGTCAAGGGATGGGAATCGAACCCACGACCTTCCGCTTACCGGGCAGATGCCATGACCACTAGGCTATCCTGGACATATTTTTCCGTTCATAAAGTTAATATATGATGCCAATATATATAATAATTGTATAAACGAATGCAAGACAAAATCACCGCGAATGTTTCTTTTTTTTTTAAGGCAATTTATTTTTAAGGCAATTATCGTTTTGCACAATTACTTAATCTTTTAAAATAAATAACAATACTTAAATGAAAATATGTTTCTTTAAATAAAATAAAATAAACTTTTAAATCGGTAATCTTTATGAGAACCTTTAAATATATATAAGTACCTTTAATCGATAATCTTTATAAGAATAAAATATGTAATTCAATATAAATAGAATTATATAATAAATATAAAAAATATACGCACTCGGGTAAAACCCGGGCGTTGCCCGGGCCATTCGTCTAGTAAGGATATATATATGTTTATTCATTTAATCATTTTATCATGAGAAACAATAAGTTAATATATATATATAATATATAATATAATATTTTATAGATACAAATCAATTTTAAAAGAATTTTGAAACACATTCCCCTGCATTTAAAAATGAAATTGCTCATATTAAATCAAACAACAAATAGAATATCTCGAGTTGAGTACTGTTTAAGCCTCTAATATTGTCATTTAGAAAAGGTAGAAACAAAAAAACATTAGGATGACAAGGCCAATTATTTTTTATCAAATATATTAGAATAAAATGATAGAAAAAGCCAATAATTGATAAATAGAGAAAATATCTGAGTATAAATATATAAAAATTAATAATCTGCGAATGAAATAATTAATATTGCACTTCAAAGCTCCTTCACTTCACATATTTTGTTGTTAATGGCGCGTGGGTCTTATATATTGGGTCAAAGTTTTCCTCGATGTCTTTAAGGTGGTCCATAGTGGCATTACGTCTTTTTTCTTGAGGCGGAAAAAGGACTTTGTAGTCATAGCGTCTATAGGAACGTCATCTTATTGGAGTCTTAACACGGCGGTGGAATCCTGGAGTCAATCGCAAAAAAAAAAACATAATTCAAAGAACCCATGGCCTCATAATCTTCTTGGCGACATTCAGCTAGTCTTCCCAGATTCTCCACCAAATATTTCCATGTGAAAAAATAAGACAATCTTAAGAATTGCATGGCAATTTATTTTGATTGTAACAATTTTAAACTTATAAGCATAACATAATAAATAATCAATAAGAGAAATACTTTGAGTAGCAGACTAACGAAATTGGTAATCTGTAGTTAAAGTAATAAATAGTCTATTACATTATCTCAATGATAACATACTTAATGACTAGTCTAGAACTGGAATTTTATGTTTGAAAAACATTCATGAAGTATTTTTCATTGAGAATATTAGCATGGAGCGCCATTTAACCCTGCTCTTCGCAACTCTCTTCTCCTCTTTGTATATTCAAATTGCGGACCAATATATCGCAATATTTTGAAATATTTCAGAAGCTCACAACACACGCCTCTGTTCAAAATCATAAATCGTTGAACTCCACATAACTGTAATAAATGGGCACGTGTTGTATGGTGTGATGTAGAGGTGGAGGACCGTCGTGGGATGGAGCCGCCGAAAGGTAAGGTCCTTCTTTGCTAACACGGACTGTTAGTGTGGAAGAGGCGGCTCCTCTGGTAGAGGAGTCGTCGGAGGATGATTGGCGATCGGCGAGGGAGTCGCTGTCAAGCAGCGATTCCTCACTGGACCTTTGGTTCAGTGGGGACGAGGGCACGTAAGTAGTGACGGACCTACCATTTATTTCTTGATGTTGTAACTCTGTTGTTTTAGATGTTGTAACTCTGTTATTATAATTGTTGTAACTCTGTTGTTATAGATGTTGTAACTCTGTCGTGCTCCTTCGGTGTTTTTTTTTTCTTTGATATATCTCCAAAATCTCGCCAACTCTGGACTGGTCATTATGAATCAAAATTTTACGGTGCAAAGCGGCCATAGATATTTTATGATGGAAGCTGATAGTGAGGAGGTAATTCTAAATTCTATTTTTACAACGGGGGCTGATATAATAGAGGTGGTCAGCCACGCTGGTGTGCGAATGGAGGAGCACATCAGATCGCCCTGGTTGGGGATTCTGAAACATATACAAGGTCTGCTCAATGATTGCTTAGAAACTTCCAATATATTTTAAAATATGAATAATGAAAATTTTTGAGCACAAATTCTAATGAATAGAAAGCTTGAGCAACATGGAAAAGAATTTCGGAATATTACTTCGAGTAGCCTCTTTGATTTTGAAGGTATTGAAAACTGAAAAGAATATTTGTATGAAATTTTATTTCAAAATCGGTAAGTCTGTATTCAAAACTTCAAAATCATTAAAAATAGCCTTCAGCGTGATGATCATTAGAAAAATCAGCCGTATATGAATGGTATTCACGATTTGAAAATGGAAAAAATCAGTGGACGATGATGCGCACTTTGGCCGGCCAATACTTTACAGGATTTCTGAAACACACACAAAAAAAAGAGTAGTTAAGAAAGGAAAATCCCCGAATTGGCGCACGTGACATCCCGATAGAAACTAGGATTTCTTAATGTTTAATATAGGGAAGGATAAAAATAAGTATCTGTAGTTGAAGAAGACACCTGCTCAATTTGTTCCTAAAATGCGGATATTCGAACAGAATATTTATCAAGTTAATGCCTCAAGAAATATGCTTGAAATGGTCGAACTGAACCCTAATTGGAAATAAAACATAATAACTATATAGAAACGAAATATGGATTTATGGTTATGACCCCAAGCCTAAGCGCTAATTCATGGAGTGGAAAGAAAAAGATGAGACGAGAAACAAAGAAATCTCGTCTTTACAAGTCAAAAACCAAGATTTTACTAATTTAATTAATATTCATAGAAGGGATTCTACTCTACAAATACTTCGAGAAAGAACAATCAATAAATAAGGAAGTTTATGTAAACATTCTAAGATGTCTACATGAATTAATTCGCCTTTAAAAAAGGGAAATGTGAGAATTCAAAAATTGGTTTTTCCATCACTACAACGCTCAACCACACACTCCTACATATGTCATGAATGTTTTAGCCATAAAAGAACCCCAATAATTTACCAACCTGCTCATTCTCCAGATTTAGCTCTTAATGACTTTTTCCTATTCCTAAAAATTAGAATACTTTGAAAGAGAGCGTTTTTAAAAAAAGAGAAACCATCTTTGCAGAATCGAAAAGGTCTTGAAGAGCATCCCGAAAGACGACTTTTGTTAATGCTTGACACATGGCAGAAACGATGGAAGCTGTGCATAGATGCACAGGATATTTTTAAAATACTACTTAATATATTTCTTAGTCACCATTTCTTTTTATTTTTGCTTTTTCGGGGAAATTATTGAATGGACCTTGTATATGGTGAGGTTTCTAAATTTTATTATGGAAGCTGATGGTGAGAAGGTTATTCTAAATCCTCTTTTTACAACGGGGGCTGATATAATAGAAGTGGTCAGCCACGCTGGTGTGCGAATGGAGGAGCACATCAGATCCCCTGGTTGGGGGTTTTTGAAACATATACGAGGTATTTTCAATAATTTCTCAGAAACTTCCAATATTTTTAAAATACGAATAATGAAAATTTTTTTACGAAAAATCTAGTAAATATAAATATTGAGCACAAAATGAATTTCAAAATATCGCTTCAAGTAGCCTCTTCGATTTTTAATGGGTTGAAAACTGAACAGCGAATTTGTATGAATTTCATTTCAAAATCGATAAATAAGTATTGACACTTCAAATTGATTAAAAATCGCCTTCGGCGCGCGCGCGATGATCATTAGAAAAATCAGCCATATATGAATGGTATTCACGATTTTAAAATTGCAGATAATTAGTGTACGATGATGCGCACGTTGACAGGCCAATACTTCACAGGATTTCTGAAACACACAAAAATAATTAGTAGTTAAGAAAGGAAAACCCACAATTTGGGTTACGTGACATCGCGATAGAAACTAGAATATCTTAATGTGTAATATAGGAATGATAATTAAAAAAAAAAAAAAAAAGATCTTTAATTGAAGAAGGTACTTGCCCAATTTGTTCCTAAAATGCTGACATTCGAACAGAAAATGATCAAGTTAATGCCTCAAGAAACATGCTTGAAATGGCCGAACTAAGCTCTAACTAGGGACAGAAATTGGGTTTACAGCTATGACCCCAAACCTAAATGCCAATTCATGAAATATAAAGGAAAAGATGAGACAAGAACAAAGAAATCTCATCTTTACAAGTCCAAAAAACCAAGATTTTACTAAATTCAGTTTTTTCGACAAAAATTTAATTGTACTCAACAAACACTTTAAGAGAGAAGAACAATAAAAATGGAAGTTTATTTAAGCATTCTGATACATCTACGCGAATCAATTCGTCTTATAAAAATGGAAATGTATGAATCCAAAAATTGATGTCTCCATCACTACAACGCTCGACCATACATATATGATAAATGTTTTAGCCAAGAACGGAACCCCAATGCTTTACCAACCTGCTTATTCTCCAGACATAGCTCCTAATGACATCCCTATTACTAAAAATCAGAATACTTTGAAAATGAGTGTTTTTGACATTAGAGAAACCATCATTTCATAATCAAAAAAGGTACTGAAGATCATACCGAAGGAAGACTTTTGTAAATGTTTTGAAACAGAGGAGAAACGATGGAATCAGTGCATAGATGCGGGATATTTTGAAAATACTCTTAAATATCTTCCTTAGTCACCATATTTCTTATTTAGTATATGGTGGGATTTCTAAATTCTATGATGGAAGCTGAGGGTGAGGAGGTAATTCTAAATTCTCTTTTTACAACGGGGGCTGATAAAATAGAGGTGGTCAGCCACGCTGGTGTGCGAATGGAGGAGCACATCAGATCGCCCTGGTTGGGGATTCTGAAACATATACAAGGTCTATTCAATGATTTCTTAGAAACTTCCAATATATTTTAAAATATGAATAATGAAAATTTTAGAGCACCAATTCTAATGAATAGAAAGCTTGATCAGCATGAAAAAGAATTTCAAAATATTACTTCGAATAGCCTCTTTGATTTTAAGGGTATTAAAAAGTTAAATGCTAATTTGTAAGAAAATTTATTTCAAAATTTATGTTCTAGTTACGGTGTAAGAAAATTGATCATTTCCATTCCTTAATGTTATTATCAAGTATGCACATTTTCTGATGTGTTTATAGGTGATGCATATTTTGTGACCAGTGTATTGAATACCTTACATGTAGAAGGTTCGCCCCTCTCAGGTATATGTAGATTCATCACAAAGTCTGTATTCAAAACTTCAAAATTATTAAAAATAGCCTTCAGCGTGATTATCATTAAAAAATCAGCCCAATATGAATGGTATTCACGATTTGAAAATGGAAAACAATCAGTGGACGATGATGCGCACGTTCGCCAGCCAATACTTTACAGGATTTCTTAAACACACAAAAAAAATAGTAATTAAGAAAGGAAAATCCACAATTTGGGTTACGTGACATTGCGATAGAAACTAGGATATCTTGACGAATGACCCGGGCAACGCCCGGGTTTACCCGATTAAATGTTTTATTCAAACACTATTCGTTACAATTATAAATTGGCACCGTGGATGTCACTCTTGTGAAACGTCCCGCTCCAAACTTTACATGTACATTAGGTCTGCTTATATTACCTCCATCTTCACCGCTAGAGGCGCTGCTCGCGAGCAAAAGGGCAAACTCGACGAATATTCGGGATAGAGACCTGAAAATTTCACTCTAAGTTTTTCCAGATTCTACTCTATATACTGTTAAAATTTCAGTCAGATAAGTTACGATATAAATCTTCAAATCGAGCGAGCGTCTATAATTATTTCTATTTAGATCAAGTATTCTAATTATTAAGCGAACTATTATTAACCCTTAGTTACTCGCGCTCAATTTTGAGACGTAACTACTCGCGCTGGGTGTAATACACCCGGTGTTTTAACCTGGTGGAATATCACTTAAAACAAAATAAATTTTAAACATTTTTGCATGATACAATTATTTTATTAACGATTAGATATTTTAATCAATAATTTGAGTAATATTTATATTTTAAAAACTAAAATGTTGATTCAAGCACCAAATCAATTTTGTTAAATCTGGGATACAAAATTTTCGAAATATTTACATACATTGCCTACACATTATAATAGAATGTTATTTACAAACTTTTTTTAGCACCTCTGACATAGTGTTTTGGTCTTACGATCTTTTTTATAAGAACAAAGATTGAATATTTTCTGGGACTTTGAAAGCGGTTCTGGAAAGTCTTCCTAAAATATGAAACGATTAGAGATAAATTTTTCAATTATATTTTGACATAAAACTTACCATAGTTTCTGGTGACTGACCAGAATGTTTCCGGACAATACTTCGAAGTGGTTTCGAAAATGATTTGGTAGTAGACCTGATATGCTGATACTCTGTTACCAACTCAAGTGAAAGAGCTTTTAGGAAATCCTTTCTTCTTTTGTAAATGTTTTGGAGTTGATTCCTATCAAAAAGAAGTTTGGAATTAACTCCTGTAATATTTAAAAGTTCAAAAAAGATACACAGGGGCCATCTTTTGGGACGTCGTCCCACGGAATAGAGTGACGTCTTTTGATCAATAGGTCCACCCTTCCTCTTATCATGTTGTAAAAAGTAATCATTTCTGGCTTCTTCTTTTCATTTGTCTCTTCATCAATT
The DNA here is from genome assembly GCA_030710605.1 of Cordylochernes scorpioides. NCBI lineage: Eukaryota > Metazoa > Arthropoda > Arachnida > Pseudoscorpiones > Chernetidae > Cordylochernes > Cordylochernes scorpioides. The sequence continues at coordinate 52,807,715 of CP092878.1, forward strand.
GTTGCTGTTGAGTGCATTGTAGATGAAAAGAATGACACTTTTGCCCCTTTTAGGAATATATGATACAAGGGAGACATTTTTTTTTTTTGAAAACGAAAACTTGAGCTAAACACTTATCGTGCGCGATTTGGCATAAATTCAGGTGGTATTTCTTTTTTGTTCTTTTTGAGTGTTCCTACTAAGGTCAATTTATGGTCATTCAAAAAAGAACTACTGCAAGAGGATAGCTGGTATACCAATTGTCAGTAGTTATGTTGCGTTTTGGCCCGGAGATTGGAAGTACAAGTCTTTCAACTACATTGTTGGGAGAGTTACTTATTTGATAAGGGCCTTCAGGTTGCTTGCCAGCGTATATTTCAAGATTTGCCACATAGCTTGAGCGGGAACAACATAACACATTAGTCTTTATGCCCCTTTTTGCGGGTTTATTGGGAAGGTACTGCTTGAAACTACATCGGCCTTTGAATGGAATAATCTTTTCATCTACTGTCAAATATTCTCCAGGATGTGATACATAGTTTTGCAGTTTGTAACGAATTCTTCAAATATATTACTCTAATTGGTGCTAGTTTGTCAATTTTTTTTTTTTATTATTTCACGTGTGGGAAAATCATCGAAACGCATAAACCTGAGTAAAAATAGAAATCGCTCGCGATTCATTTACAGCCCGGAAAATTTCAAATCCGGTTCCATCATCTGCCCATATTTCTTGGCAGGCCTTTCTTGTCCCAGAAAGTTACAAAGTCCAATAAGAGCCCAAATTTATACATCATTAGTATCTTTTGCATCCCTTTCTCGAGAAAAATTTCCTCGAATCCTTGAGATATATTGATTGGTGTTATATACTATTTTTCAACTATTTTATTTGTGATAAATTTTGTGTAAGCTCCAATAGATGTTGTGATGTTGTTTCCATCTCTTTTCGGGCCAGGAAGGTGAGAAATTATGTTGTAAGAGCGAATTCTTACCTTTGCCATTCACTGGTCTTCCACCGCGTTGTCTGGTCTCTCCCCACAAAGAAACTGGAAGTTGAAGATGAACCAAATTCTTCGTTTTCAGATTCTAACTCGGATTCAGAATCGTGGTAGCTATATATTTCGGTATTTTCATCAAAAGATATATCCGATGTACCACCAACAACTTCATTTTCGGATTCAGAATAAGAGAGAGTTGAAGTACCCATGAAATATTTTGAAAATTAATAGCAAACGATAGTTTTTGGAGAGCTAGGAATAAAGAGCAAACAAAGAATATGTGAACAAATCCAACAGAAATACATCCGACTGAATCTGAAACCTAAAAATGTATGCGAGCTGTCACTCACGGCCAGACAAAAGTGTTACGTAAACTATCGCGCTGGGTGTAAACCACCCAGCTTATCTGATTAACAAAAAGTTAAATGCATATTTTTGAAATTCATTAGGCCAATCTATGCTTCACCACAAATAATTAAGCTACCGAGACACTCAAGCTGCTATATTTATTATTTACAGTTTATTTTTACAGTTTAATATCTTACAGGGTGTAATACACCCAGCGCGAGTAATTAAGGGTTAATAAAATTTTGAGAAGATTTCGATTTTAAACGTATTTATAACCTTGATAGAGGGCGCTGTTCGTGAGCTAAGTAGAATAATTTAAATATATAGTTTTAATATTTAATTTATATATAATTTAAAATAGCCTATCGTTTTCCTCGTATTTTTTTACCTATGTATGGAAATTTTGGTACTGTAAAAAAAACTTTGCTTCAATAATATAAAAAAACACCTAGGCTAAGTTTCGAACCAAGGTTGTGGAAATACGAAGTCGTACACCTAACCATTAAGCTACGCTTGGCATCATAAATATTCGCATGTAAAGCTATTTCAGGCCTTACATATTTCTAACGACCTTTTTGAAATAGGTTTTTGAAACATGGAAATTATAATATTTCAAATACATAGAAATAGAGTGAACACAAATAAAACATACCAAATATTTCGAATTAGAGCAGTTATTTTAAACGGCGAATTAGATCAGTTATATCTAAAAATTAAAATATATAAATCTTCAAATCGAGCGAGCGTCTATAAATATTTCGATTTAGATCAAGTATTCTAAACGTATGTGCTATTAAGCGAACTATTATTAATAAAATATTGAGAAGATTTATATTTTAAACGTATTTATAACCTTTTAGTACTTGATAGAGGGCGCTGTTCGTGAGCTAAGTAGAATAATTTGAATATATAGTTTTAAAAATTGATTTATATATTTTTTAAAATAGCCTATCGTCTTCCCCGTATTTTTTTAACTATGTATGGAATTTTTGTTTGAATTAGTGAACTATTGCGAATTTGTATACCGGACATACAAACAAACAAACGAACAAACATACAAACATTGATTTATATATATATAAATATAGGAATGATCATAAAAGAAGATCTTTAATTGAAGAAGACACTTGCCCAATTTGTTCCTAAAATGCTGACATTCGAACAGAAAATGATCAAGTTAATGCCTCAAGAAACATGCTTGAAATGGTCGAACTAAACTCTAACTGGAAACAAAAATTGGGTTTACAGCTATGACCCCAAACCTAAACGCCAATTCATGAAGTGGAAAGGAAAAGATGAGCTAAGAACAATGAAATCTCGTTTTTACAAGTCAAAAACCAATATTTTTACTAAATTCAGTTTTTCGACAAAAAATGGATTGTACTCAACAAACACATAAAGAACAAACAATAAATAAGGAAGTTTATTTAAACATTCTGAGAAATCTATGCGAATCAATTCGTCTTATAAAAAATGGAAATGTAAGAATCCAAAAATTGGTGTCTCCATCACTACTACGCTCGACCATACATATATGATGAATGTTTTAGCCAAGAACGGAATCCCAATGCTTCACCAACCTGCTTATTCTCCAGACTTAGCTCCTAATGACATCCCTATTACTAAAAATCAGAATACTTTGAAAGTGAGTGTTTTTGACATTAGAGAAACCATCATTTCATAATCAAAAAGGTACTGAAGAGCATACCGAAGGACGACTTTTGTAAATGGTTTGAAACAGGGGAGAATCGATGGAATCTGTGCATAGATGCGGGATATTTTGAAAATACTCTTAAATATCTTCCTTAGTCACCATTTTTCTTTTATAGTATATGGTGGGGTTTCTAAATTTTATGATGGAAGCTGATGGTGAGGAGGTAATTCAAATTCTCTTTTTACAACAGGGGCTGATATAATAGAGGTGGTCAGCCACGCTGGTGTGCGAATGGAGGAGCACATCAGATCACCCTGGTTTGGGGATTTTGAAACATATGTAAGGTGTTATTAATATAATCCCTTCGGTATCTTATATATATATAAATAAATAAATATATATATATATATATATGTCATAATTTGTATATAATTAAATGCAACCCCGACCCACTATGTATGTACCATGTATGATTTTCAAAGATTTAATAAAAGATAAGGTAACTGGAGGAAAGATAGTAACAAAAGACATAGGAAGTAGATCTAGAGGAGAACATATTTATTAATAACGTCGCAGTTAACCTTCTGACCCCGGGTCCCTGCGAGCTAAGTTTAAACCAACACTTCCTGGCAGAAACCGGACGTCTCTAGTGACCGCAGAAGTTATATTAGTCGCGAAGCACTCAATACTTCCTGACAAAGCAGGACGTATCTGGTATCCGCAGAAGTTATATTAGTATAGAGACGCCCAACATTTCCGGACAGAACCGGACGTATTTTGATAACGCGGAAGTAAATAAAATCGAAATAGCACACGACACTTCCTATCAAGCAGACCATATCTTTCACCAAAGAGAACCGCGGTCCAATTAGAAAGCCTCCCCTTAAGTAGGTCAACCAATAGGAAAACGGGGGCGTTCCATTTTCGACCAATGGGAAGGAAGCCAACTCGTGGTGTTAAATCGAAAAACAAGAATTGTCAGGTGCTCCTTCGCTTCCAACAAGGTAACATCTACTCTAGAGATCTCTCTCTCCGCTCATTTCATCTAAATCCAATCATCGCCATGTGATCAACTAATTAATAAGTCAAATCGCTCAGCTCTTCTCAAGCTTTCTTCCCTCCAACCCAGTTGCCTTTTATTTTCAAACCCAATCACGTGTCCTGATTATTCCTAACTGTATGCTTAAACTTCCACTCAAACGACTGCGTTTCAACCAATCCTCACCATTCAAATCGAACAACAAGAAATTCCGCAACGATATTGCCACAGAACGGTTAAGTCGACAGGATAAAGAGATGGAATTTAATCAGGATCCCATAGGCGTAAAGTCAGACGGTCCAACGGAAACAATGGAAAGAAGGCAAGAAGTAAGAGAGAGCGAACCGGCAGGAGAAAGACAGGAGGTGACCGGCCGAGAGACAACTGCGCCCCTAGCGGACGCCGTCAACCAGCTATCAGCGCTCCTGACCCGAGTAAAAATGTCTGATGGAGCGAAGTCGGCAATCTCGCCTTTCGACGGCACATACAGCGCGACACAGTTTTTCCAGACGTTCGACCGAAAAATGGAAGACGCATCCATGGGAGAACAAGAAAAATTACTGCGCCTGCCAAACTACCTGGTGCGACAACCCCTGGAGCTCTTCAGGAAACTTCGACTGGCCGACCGGAGTTATTTCCAGGTGAGACAAATCCTCCTAGATCTCTACCCTGAGTCAAGCGAAGCGTCCTTTGCGAAATATTTCGCCATGAAACTTACTGGACAAGCCAACCTAGAGACCTACTACCGGGAAAAAACCGCCATGGGATTGCAACTAGGACTTCCACAAGAGGTGATCCTCGAGACACTGACAGAAGGACTGCCATTCAACGACCAGCGCCTAGTCCGCGTAGTGCCTCCCGAGAACCTAGGAGAGTGGTTCCGACTTGTACAGCGGATCCACGGGCCCAGTGTACCGGCAACGCGATCCAGAGAAGATCAACCACCCACAATGTCGGGTCCGTACCACAGCACACCCCGACGCCCAGGTGCATGGAATGCACCTCTTCCGCCGTCCAACTGCAAGTTCTGCGGCGCGAGACACTGGCACAGCGAATGCCGACGTCGACCAGTCCCGACGACCCACGAGAAAGTCCGGACAGTGCAAACGGTCCCAAAATCATCAGTTCCGATTCCACAACAACCAAGTCAAGACAGAGACACCCCAGCCGAGCAGCCCTTTCGAGACTGAGGTAGGCTCCCTAAACCAACTGACTGTCAAACTTTTTCTAGCCCCTAATGTATCATGCCCCTTTTTAATTGATACAGGCGCCAGCCTGAGTATAGTGCCATATAATATTTATCATATGCTAAAAACCCACCTGCCTAATTTAACCCTTGAGGGACATTCACTACACCTCCAAACCCTAAACGGATTTGCAAAAACCATGGGTAAACTATCTATCCCACTGACAATAGGACAAATATCACGAAAGGAGAATTTCCATGTAGTGAATGCACCATTGCCATTTGGAATTCTTAGTATCAATAGCCTCCATAAATTCAGATTAACCATAGATTTTAATAAATGCACTATATTCCAACTGGGCGCCCCATTGTCTACCCTTTCCTACCATTTTAATCATGTGTCCAATGTATGCACGTACTGGCAGTGTCAGGCGATGTCACAAAATATTTTCCCCGCATCCCAACTTTCCGCCTATGACAACCATTGCGTGCATTCATTGAGAAAAACCCACTTATCTACATGCCCCTTTTTCACTAAAGCCAATTGCCCTTTTTACATGCCCTCAAATAATCAAACCACAACAACTTCAACTTATGAACCTGTCCAAAACGCACCCACACAGCGGGATAACTCGCATACCAAAAACATAGGTGATCACACACCGTTGCACAACTCTCACATGACCAACCCACACAACGAACTCGACACTCACACTAATACACAACAAAACCCTTTACCCCATGCATACTACAACACAACACCTAACACTCACTATACACCACAGTTCACAACACTTCTACAAAGGTACACTCACATTTTTTCACAGGACAAATTCAACGTACCATGCTTACGGATTCCACCAGTAAAAATACCCACGAATTCCGAAAAAATAATCACCATACGTCCATATCGTGTTCCGATATGTGACCAACAAGAAATCCGTAACCAAATACAACAAATGCTGGAGAACGGCATCATAGAACAATCTTTTTCACCTTTCTCGAGCCCTGTCACCCTCGTCACTAAGCGCGACAAGACCAAACGGTTTTGTATCGATTATAGGAAGGTGAACGAGCTAATCAGCTCTGATGTCCATCCCCTCCCGAGAATCGAGGATATCCTAGACCGCCTCGCGCAGGCCAAATATTTCTCCACGGCAGACATATCCTCTGCGTATTGGCAAGTCCCAATACACCCCGATTCTCGACCACTGTTAGCATTTGCCACCTTTGAAGGATTATACAAACCCACTCGATTACCTTTCGGGTTAAAAACCAGTCCTCAGATTTACGAACGAGCCATAAGTCAGGTCCTACAGAGACACGGACTTGACTGTGTGGCACATTACTTTGATGATTTCATCATTTACTCCAACACATTGGAGGAACATCAAAACCACCTGCGACAATTTTTCGCCTTTTGCGAAGCGGAGAAGTTACAACTTAACTTCGCAAAATGCGAATTTTTTAAGCAATCCATAAATTTTCTAGGTTACACCATCACAGCTGGTACAATTACACCACTTACACGCAATACCGACATCATCCACGCCATTAAACAACCACACAACCGAAAAACACTACAATCCTTCTTAGGCGCTGTGAACGTCTATAACAAATTCATTCCGGAATACGCTCGCTTGCGAGCACCACTCAACAATCTCCTCAAAAAGGATGTCGTGTGGAACTGGAATGAAGCTTGTCAAGAGGCGTTCATTGACCTGAAAGGAAACCTCACACAACACCCCATTTTACACCTTTACAAAGAAGGTCTGCCATGCCAAGTGTATTGCGATGCATCCACCCTCGGTATAGCAGGCATTCTCAAACAAGTTCACCCTGACGGGAACGTATATCCAGTTCAATATTTCAGCCGAACATTGCGCCCACACGAGAAAAACTACTCCATCTCTGAACTTGAATGCTTAGCAATCGTTGAGAGTGTGGAGAAGTTTCGCATCTATCTTATGGGCAGAAAATTTACTATTTTTTCTGACCATCACGCATTGCAGTGGCTGAAAACCATCAAAAACCCGTCCGGCAGACTGTTTCGATGGAGTTTACGACTATCGAGTTACGAATATGAGGTCCGCTACATAAAGGGAAAACTACAATATGAAGCAGATCTCTTGTCCCGTAACCCGTTTTGTGGATTCTTGGACGCCACCCTTATCAAGACCCACCAACCTCCTCCATCGAAAGAGTCTAGTTTGACCATTGATCGTAATGGATTACATACAGTTTCCCGAAAAGGTATAACCAAGATTATACTTCCAAAACCACTCATACAACAACTCTTACAAACAGTACACACACAATACAATCACCCCGGTATTTCACAAATGTCACGAATCATCTCCACACAATATTACTGGCAAGGTATGTCAAAAGATATTAAACAAAAAGTTAAAACCTGTCCCACCTGCCAATTAACAAAACGTCCAGTAGGACCCACTTACGGAGAATTAAGTCAACCTCCGGAATCTAAAGAACCCTTCGACCTTTTATCTCTGGACACCATAGCAGGATTTGCCAAATATGGCAACACCAAGATATACCTCCATGTGGTAGTCGATCATTTTTCACGCTACGCATGGGCTTTTCCATCTAAATCCACCAGTACCACCACCTACCAACAGGTACTTAAGCGAGTATTCCAGGATGGTTCTCCAAAACGCCTTCTTACGGATAGAGCCCCTGCCTTCACTTCACCCAAATTTCGTAGTTTCCTACTTAATAGAAATATTCACCCATTGCTCACAACCAGCAACAATCCACAGGCCAACGGTCTATGTGAACGCCTGAACGCCACCCTCACGGGAAAACTTAGGTTATTACACCTAGAAAATCCTAAGGTCGCATGGACCAAGTTGGTCAAGAAGGTTACACTTATATATAACAAGACACCCCACTCTACCACAGGTTTTCCACCCATATACTTAATGTTTGGGATCCTACCCCCTGAAATCTCTAATCATAACACACCGTACCCAGATATCGACAAAGCTAGAAAAATTGCACACACACGCACACAAAACAAACATTTACAAGACAAAAACACTTATGACCAGCGACACAAGCAACCACATTTCGAAGTAGGTGATCTAGTGTTAGTAAAATTATATCACCACCCAAATACAGGGAAACTTGCGCCATATTTCACAGGACCTCACACAATATTAGAAATTATTTCACCAAATGTGGTCCGCCTAGATCGACCAAATCAACCACTTCAAAGAGACACTGACACAATCCACGTCAACAAACTTAAACTGTATACAGAAAAAAATCCATTATATATCACCACCCGCCGTTGGCACATATCATATAAAGCACAACCCCAATTACACGTTCCCTTTCAAACATTTAACACCCGAATTATTCCCAACAGAGTCATTAAGGTTCAAACCCACCAGCAGCGAACCTTTCAGGCATTTAGACCCTGCCATTTTTGCAACAAGACGATTTGCATCACTCTTCCCCGATGTTAAAAACTGCCAACCTGACAACCAGCTCAATCATATCACACCACTCCCTAAAGATATCAAACAGGAGAACTGCGAATCTACCAATCATTCAAATTCTACAATTAATAAGGTTCAAGCAAATATTTCAGAGTCCCCAGTTACAAAAATGTGGACGAACATGGGGCAATACCCTATTTTTCATCTGATTTTCATCCTTTGTTTGTTAGTTCTACCATACAAATGTATACCAATTTTATTCCTTAACTATTTATTTATCTATACCATGTCCGCTCATAAAATTTTCAAACTACAAGAGGCAGTTTTTAATTTTGGGCAAGCAGTTTTTCATTGTGGACAAGCAGTTCTTCATTGTGGACAAACATTTATAAAACTTCTCATAATTTTAGGAACCATCTTCGCAGAAAATCTAAATAAACTCCGAAGAGATAGCAGTAACTGAAAAGATGACCAACCAATGTCGGAGAAGTCGTACTCCAAAAACAAGCCCCGAGCCACACCCCAAAATAAATAGAAGGCAGGAAATTAGAATTTTGAGACACCACGACAGGAAGTGTAGTCCGCGGCGATAAATTCGGCCTCTGTAAACAAAGCGGAGCGCCTCATCCGATCTCCAATTTCATTCCCTCTCTTTTGCCCGACACACCCCACTTCCGTATCTCTAATTACAATGAGAAGGTCCCCTATTGAGGTCAACTGGGAACCTCTCTATGCCACCGATTTTTTGGATTCCAGTTCGAGTCTACATATCGATTTTTACCACCCAATTCCACATCCACAAGACAACACATAGAACTAGCTCACACATTTCTTACACAACAGACTTCTAACATTTTTTCACAACACACACACAAAGACAAAAAATTACACATAAAGGTTATATAGATTTCCATGTCTCCTGTACACACAGCATAAACGCACTTGAGGGCTAGAATCACGTTTTTCACCTAAGTGTCGCTACAGATGAGACAAAAAAATTATAGGGCATAATTGAGCAAGTAAAACATTTATAGGGCAAAATGAGGCAATCAATACATTTAGATCAGGGCATGTAGATACCAAAGGGTTCAAACCAATACACCTTATTTTTCATATCAATCATTTTCATTATTTTCTCTCAATTAAAAATGTAAATATTTAATCAATTTATCAATTTATTCAACTTATTATCAATTTTAATCATTAATTATCATATATTTACCACTTAGTTATGTTATCATAGTTTTCAATCAACGAAAACTCATTGGTTTTCTTTCAAAATTGGATATTATATTTCATTTTGATTTACAAAAACATTCTTTTTTTTCTCTATCTTTTTTTTCACCATGCAACCAAGCATTTACTTTGATTTCTCCCAACTTTTATATTATTTTTTGATTTCCTCCAACTTTTTATTTTTAATTATTTTTGATTTCTCAAAAGCCCTAATAAAAATCCCTCGTTTTCCATTCCCAATTTCGAGCGAGAATATGGTTAGGCATTTTTCTTTTTTTTTTCACCATGCATCAAGCATTCACTTTGATTTCTTTCAACTTTTTATTTTACTTTGATTTCATTCAACTATTCTTATTTTATTTTGTTTTGATTTTAAAGCGCCTTATGAAATTTCCTCGAATTTTTTTCCAAAATTCGAGCAAAAAAGTAACTAAGCATTTGTCTTTGTCACCATGCAACAAAATATTTTTCTTTTTCAACCAAACACATTCAATTTTGATTTCATTCAACTATTTTTATATTATTTTTATTTTGATTTCAAAAGCCTTAATAAAACTCCCTCGTTTTCATTTCTTATCTCGAGTAGAATTCGTTTAGGCGCATTTTCCTTTCTTTTTAGCCCACTATGTACCATAGCATTCATTAATTTCTTACAATTAAAAATTTTTGATTTCTATTAATTATACTCAACCTATATCATCAACACCATTCTATTTTACTTTTATATCACCAACAATGCTTGTATATAGCCCCTCAATACCCACAACTAATTTTCCCACAAAATTATTTTTCACTTTACAGAATTCTCTCATGCTAACCCCTTCTTGAATTCTTCACATGTAGGGGGCGCATCTGTCATAATTTGTATATAATTAAATGCAACCCCGACCCACTATGTATGTACCATGTATGATTTTCAAAGATTTAATAAAAGAATAAGGTAACTGGAGGAAAGAAAGTAACAAAAGACATAGGAAGTAGATCTAGAGGAGAACATATTTATTAATAACGTCGCAGTTAACCTTCTGACCCCGGGTCCCTGCGAGCTAAGTTTAAACCAACACTTCCTGGCAGAAACCGGACGTCTCTAGTGACCGCAGAAGTTATATTAGTCGCGAAGCACTCAATACTTCCTGACAAAGCAGGACGTATCTGGTATCCGCAGAAGTTATATTAGTATAGAGACGCCCAACATTTCCGGACAGAACCGGACGTATTTTGATAACGCGGAAGTAAATAAAATCGAAATAGCACACGACACTTCCTATCAAGCAGACCATATCTTTCACCAAAGAGAACCGCGGTCCAATTAGAAAGCCTCCCCTTAAGTAGGTCAACCAATAGGAAAACGGGGGCGTTCCATTTTCGACCAATGGGAAGGAAGCCAACTCGTGGTGTTAAATCGAAAAACAAGAATTGTCAGGTGCTCCTTCGCTTCCAACAAGGTAACATCTACTCTAGAGATCTCTCTCTCCGCTCATTTCATCTAAATCCAATCATCGCCATGTGATCAACTAATTAATAAGTCAAATCGCTCAGCTCTTCTCAAGCTTTCTTCCCTCCAACCCAGTTGCCTTTTATTTTCAAACCCAATCACGTGTCCTGATTATTCCTAACTGTATGCTTAAACTTCCACTCAAACGACTGCGTTTCAACCAATCCTCACCATTCAAATCGAACAACAAGAAATTCCGCAACGATATTGCCACATATATATAGTGTAGAAACTATATAACAAAATTATAACAGTGATTCTAATTTTAAAACTTAAGGAGCAAACTGATAATAATGATAACTTATATCAGTTAGATTTGATTAGATTAGCAAGCTAAATCTAAATTAATTATAATAATAAATAGTTATTTAATTTTATAGTCCAGTTTTGTATTAAGATTATCTTCACTATTATGATCATTTAAATTCAAATTATAAAATTTGTAAAATGTTATTAATTTGTAGATAGAGAGAGAAAAAAAATCCTTTACTTCTACTACATCCTCAAGTTAATTATATATTTATAATTAATAACAATAAAAATTAACAAAGTAACGTCTATTACATCGGCTTTTACACGTCATTCAGACATACTCTAATCCTATATATAGAATAATCGAAGAGAGAATATATATAATAGTTAGAAAAAAGAGAGAAAGACAGAACCATGCACTTTTAATCAAACTAATAATAAGAAAAAAAAAGAGTTTTATAAAGAAGGTAGATAAGATTGTTAGTATATATATATATATTTTTTTTTATGATTTTATATTTTATCCTTTTTTTTTTAAAGATTTTTAAAGGTTTTTTTATTTTATAATATGATTATAAATAGTTGTATTTAGTAATATATCTATAGTATGAATTAACATTTGTTATAAGTTTGGATATTATGTTTTGAAACCCTAATGGTAGACCAGACATACACAAAAGACTTTAAATTGAAATGAATTGGAAAAAGAGATCTGCTGGAACGGGGATCTTCAGATAAAATTCCAGCGACATTTCACCCCTTCTTTATTATGTCATAGATCTCTTTTAAACCGGATTTTATGTGTTAATATTAAGTTGTTTCAGTGAAATATTTAAATGAACATATATAACAGATACAAGTGTTAACAAATTCAAACTGTAAACCTACCTCGGCCGCGGCGTCCTCCATTGTGAATATCTATTTCTGGCTGACACATGTCGCGGGAGGGGAATGTCCCCCCACATTTCAAATTTAGACCATTTATTCAGAATTTTTTTGAACAACAAGAAAATTAAAGAAGAAAGGAAAAATAGTTAAAGGAAGAAAGCTAAATTTTATAATCTTTACAGCTAGTTATATCAAAATAACTGATTTAACACTTATTCATCTTTTAATATTCCTTTAAAAAGGCAAATTATAAGAGTTTAATAAAGCTATTAATTGTGCAAATTCACCTTTATTTAACTTCCATTTTCCTCCCCAGAAATTGGAGATTAAACAAAAATGAACTATATACTTTAACACTTTAAAAATCTTTTGAAAAAATCTTTTAATCAGTTATTTAATCAAAGTTTAATTAACTGTTAAAGATTATAAATTTGTATTAGTTAATATTAAGAGAAATTATAGAAAGTTGATTTCATAAATGGATATTTCCATTTATTTTTTTTTAAATATTTTATAATTGATATACTGTTGAAATATTTTACTTGTTTGATACTAAATTTGTTTTTAATAAATTCCATGTTTAAATTTTTAACATCTTCTATGAAATTATCTAATATATTATTTATTCTATAAAATCTTAGAAACTGACCATAATATATACCTTTACAGCAATTTAATGATATATTAGAATTCATATTACAGTATTTTATAATATTGAAATTATAATTACTCTTTTTATTATAAACTCTAACAGCACTATTTGTAAGGTCTATATTCAAGTCTAAAAAGTTAACTTTTTTGTTTCTATAAATTTTTTCATTGTTCTTAAGTTTCAAGTATTTAGGATATATTTCAGGTATTAATTTTTTAAACAGTGGATTATTAAATATTATTATGTCATCTACATATCGGAATATTTGCCAATTAATATTATTTTGTAGAAAGTATTCTCTTTCGTACCAGAACAATATTAGATTTGCTAATAACGGACTAGAAGAAGTACCCATGGGAACGCCTTCTGATTGAATATATATTTTATTTTTAAATTCTATATAGTTAAAATTTAAAAATGTTTCCAGTAGAGTTTTTGCTGTTTTAAGATCTAATTTAAATGTTTTATATCTGTTATGAATAATTTTAATGTAGAAAGTTTTGTCATTAATGAATTCATTAAATAAATTGGTTATTTTATTATTTAGATCTCTTAAATTTATTTTAGAATATAGGTCCTCAAAGTCAAATGTGTGTACTGTTTCAATGTTTGTCCAATTGTTCATTAAATAATTAATGATTTTTTTTATTTGAGTCGATAAATTTATAATTATATTTATTAGTTAATTTATTTATAATAAATTGTAGTGTTGAGGCTAATTGTATATCAATATTTTTTATGACTGAATTTATACCAGATGTGATTGTTCTGAAAGAAATAGGTTTTTTGTGTAGTTTAGGAATTATATAGAACTTTGGTATGTTTGGATTTTTGTGGTTATTATAAATTTTTAGTGAATTTTCAACATTTTTGATGTCTTTTTTGATTTTTGTGCCTGTAGTTCTAGCAAAAGTGTATTTATGATTATTATCAATTTCCTTTTTTAGTATATCGTGGTATAGATTTTTACAAATTAAAGATAAATTATTGGGACATTTATCTATAGGAGTGATAATATAGTCCTTCTGTAAATTAATTATATTTTCTTTAAAAGAAGGAATGTCTGAATTGGGTTTTGTGTATTTAAGTGTATTATTATAATAATTTATAATTTCCTTTTTAATATTATGTTTCCATTCCAGAAAAGTAAATTCTGGAATACTGTATTTTATACTAGTTTTATTTATGAAAATATCTATATCTTTTAATATAGATTTAATTGTATTATTATAATTGTGTTTAATTTGAGGTATATATTTATACCCTTTATTTAAAATTTCTTGATATTCTGGATTTAAAAAAGAAAAGTTGCTAGTTAATATATGACCTGAGAACTTATATTTATCAATATAGTTGTTGCAATTACATTTAATTTTTTTAAAATTTGCCAAATTATTAATAAATTGGTTATAATTGCAAACTAAATTACCTATATTTTTATTGTATCTCCAGATTGTTTTAAAATTTAAATTTTTTATAGGGAAAAGATTATTGATGATTTGGTTATTAAAAATATCATTAAATTTAATATGATTAAATAAATTGTTATTAAATTTAATGATAATATTAATGTTATTAGTAGTTTGTTTAATTTTTCTGTATTTAAAGATGTCGTGTGTGATATCTATTAATCTGTTAGTCAGATTATGAATTTTAATATATTCTATGAGTTTGATAAATTTATTATTATTTAGTTTAAATAATGTTTTAATAAATTTATCGACGAAGTTGTTAGTGTACATTTGTTTTGGGTCCAGTAATTCTTCAAATTCAATGTAACCTAATTTATTTGTAGTTTTACCTCTAGTTTTATTAGGTTTAGTTTTAAATTCATTTTTTTTTTGTATTTGCAACTGATTTCATAGGTTGAAATTTCTTCTGTTTGTGGTTTGTATGTGTAGTTTAATTCGTCGTTAAGTCCATAAGGGAATAATGTGTTGTGTTTATAAATGTAGTTGTTTTCTAATAATAGTCGTTGTTTTTTGTTTTGACATATGTCTAGTATTTCTATCTTAAAGTTGTTAAAAGTATGTAATTGATTGTGTTCTTTCATATATATATTACCAATTGATTTTTTAGCGTGGTTTCTATGTAGGTTTATTCGTATATTTAATGGATTACAAGTTTGTCCTATATATGATAGTTGACAAATTTGGCATGTTAATTTATAAATAGTATTCACTAATTTACAACTAGTTGTTTGAAAAGTGTCATGGTTCTTAAGAGAGGGACAAGTTTGACAATTTTTTCTTAGGCAATTCTTAGCGAGTTTAAATTAACATAAAAGAGGTGCTAACACTAATATGTTTGTAGTTTTTTTTAATTTTTTTAGTTTGTTATTCTTATGAATTTTTAAATATATTTTACTTAATTGTTTTTGTGGTGATAAAATTTGTAATAAATTGAATAATTAATCTATAAATATATAGATATTACTGTTTGTTATCTGTTATATTTTTAAGAATAACTAATAAAAAAAACATCTTTAAACTAACTAAACAATGAAAAAAACAAAAGTTCTGAAATTATTTTTTCTAGAATTACTTTTATAATTTAATTTTTAATAATCAAACAATGAAAGATAATTAAAATTTGTATGAAGATTTATTTATATTAGAATATCTAATATAATTTAATTTGTATATTATGTTATATATAAAAAATATATCATAGAGCAAGCTCATATGAATTAATATAGTGTAGAAACTATATAACAAAATTATAACAGTGATTCTAATTTTAAAACTTAAGGAGCAAACTGATAATAATGATAACTTATATCAGTTAAATTTGATTAGATTAGCAAGCTAAATCTAAATTAATTATAATAATAAATAGTTATTTAATTTTATAGTCCAGTTTTGTATTAAGATTATCTTCACTATTATGATCATTTAAATTCAAATTATAAAATTTTTAAAATGTTATTAATTTGTAGATAGAGAGAGAAAAAAAAAATCCTTTACTTCTACTACATCCTCAAGTTAATTATATATTTATAATTAATAACAATAAAAATTAACAAAGTAACGTCTATTACATCGGCTTTTACACGTCATTCAGACATACTCTAATCCTATATATAGAATAATCGAAGAGAGAATATATATAATAGTTAGAAAAAAGAGAGAAAGACAGAACCATGCACTTTTAATCAAACTAATAATAAGAAAAAAAAAAGAGTTTTATAAAGAAGGTAGATAAGATTGTTAGTATATATATATTTTTTTTTTTTATGATTTTATATTTTATCCTTTTTTTTTTTAAAGATTTTTAAAGGTTTTTTTATTTTATAATATGATTATAAATAGTTGTATTTAGTAATATATCTATAGTATGAATTAACATTTGTTATAAGTTTGGATATTATGTTTTGAAACCCTAATGGTAGACCAGACATACACAAAAGACTTTAAATTGAAATGAATTGGAAAAAGAGATCTGCTGGAACGGGGATCTTCAGATAAAATTCCAGCGACATTTCACCCCTTCTTTATTATGTCATAGATCTCTTTTAAACCGGATTTTATGTGTTAATATTAAGTTGTTTCAGTGAAATATTTAAATGAACATATATAACAGATACAAGTGTTAACAAATTCAAACTGTAAACCTACCTCGGCCGCGGCGTCCTCCATTGTGAATATCTATTTCTGGCTGACACATGTCGCGGGAGGGGAATGTCCCCCCACATTTCAAATTTAGACCATTTATTCAGAATTTTTTTGAACAACAAGAAAATTAAAGAAGAAAGGAAAAATAGTTAAAGGAAGAAAGCTAAATTTTATAATCTTTACAGCTAGTTATATCAAAATAACTGATTTAACACTTATTCATCTTTTAATTCATACTATAGATATATTACTAAATACAACTATTTATAATCATATTATAAAATAAAAAAACCTTTAAAAATCTTTTTAAAAAAAAAGGATAAAATATAAAATCATAAAAAAATATATATATATATATATACTAACAATCTTATCTACCTTCTTTATAAAACTCTTTTTTTTTTTTTCTTATTATTAGTTTGATTAAAAGTGCATGGTTCTGTCTTTCTCTCTTTTTTCTAACTATTATATATATTCTCTCTTCGATTATTCTATATATAGGATTAGAGTATGTCTGAATGACGTGTAAAAGCCGATGTAATAGACGTTACTTTGTTAATTTTTATTGTTATTAATTATAAATATATAATTAACTTGAGGATGTAGTAGAAGTAAAGGATTTTTTTTTTTCTCTCTCTATCTACAAATTAATAACATTTTACAAATTTTATAATTTGAATTTAAATGATCATAATAGTGAAGATAATCTTAATACAAAACTGGACTATAAAATTAAATAACTATTTATTATTATATATATATATATATAAATGAATGTGTGTGACAATTTTGACAATTAAAAATTATTTATTGTCTTCTAGACAATATTACATCAATTTATCAACGAGAGAGAGAGAGAAAGAGAATAAAAAGAAATATATTACATAAAGAATTAAATATTTACATATATGTTACATATATTTTACAAGGGGGGTGATGGAAGGAGACCTCGACGCTGGAGGGTCCCGGACCAGGCGATGAGCGGGTCCTCCACTGCTTCTCCGAGCCCAACCTGGACAAAGTAGCGATAAATTCGCAACTTTGCCGACGCCAGGATAGAAAGGGCGTCGTCCTCAAGGCCGGATCCGCCGAAGATCCAAGCCTGCAGGTCAGGGGGCCGCCCTATGATGTTGAAGGCCTCTCTGATGAGAGGCCTGATGGAGGGGCAGCACCAGTAACGGTGGCTGAGGGAGCGGTCGATGGACCCGCAGGCAGGACAGGAGGGGCCGACCGAGGCAGGATGGGCCGGGTGGGGCAGGGCGTGGAGGGCCAACTTGAGGGCCGCGTCAGCCTCGTGGCCCGAGAAGGCGCAGCGCCGCAGCGAGGCCCAGTCGATCCTGGATGGTGGTGGACCGAGGTGAACCTTGAGATGGGCGTGGCGGCGAGGCGCGGGCGATCCAGGGCCCGTCGGGCTGAGCGGGTCGTGAGGCCGTTGAGGAACGGCGTAGCCTTCCCTCGCAGCACCACGGCCGCAGCTAGAGAGCTAGATGAGGGTGTACACTCCGCCCCGAAGCTCACGGCGTTCTCGGAGGTCAGCCTCCGACAGAAGGCGCCCAGGGCCGAGCGCGTTGGGCGGGCGATGAGATGTTCCTCCACGATGAGGTCCCGGACTCGGGCTCCGCGCCAGCGGGCGGGGGGCAGGAAGTCGGGAGGGCGGAGGAACCGGCAGCCGCCGATGATGGGGAGGTCCAGCAGCTGAGCTGTGGGGACCGCCCGGTGGTTGAGGCCCAGGATGTTGGAGGCCTCCTCCCACAGCTTCAGCAGCCGGAGACGGCGGGGCTGAAGGCGCGTGCCGTCCGGTGGAGGGTGGATCCAGGCCTCACCGCTGTTGCCGTTGATGAGCTAGCTGAAGGCATTTCTGCCCCCGCGGAGCGCGACCAGCACCCCCTTGAGGCAGGCGAGCTGGAGCTGGGTCGCGAGGTCGAGGAGGCCGAGGCCTCCGATGGTAACCGGCCTCGCCATGACGTCGGCGGGAAGTCACGCCGTGTGGTCTGGCCCCCAGACGAACCTCGCCAGTCGGGCCTGCAGCTTGGCGATGGTCGAGGGTGATGGAAGATAGCCATGCAGGTGGTGCTGAATGGTGGACCCCACCAGCGTGTTCGCCGCTCTTGCTCACCCGACGAGGGAGAGGCCGCGGGTGAAGGGCGTCCATCTGCGGCAGGCAGTCTCCAGGAGGGCCAGGAGATGCTGCTCCCGGTGGGCGACGGTGCTCCTGGGGGCGATGTCGAGCCCGAGGACCCTGATGGAGGTGGTCGACCAGGAGGCGCCGAGAGGGGAGTTGCCGCGGTTACGCCAGGCGCCGTACCAGAGGCCCGCGTGTGATGTAATTGTACATATTCAGATGTAAATATGTAAATATGGTTTTGCATATAGACGCTCGAGTTAGGTTATAAATAGAGACAAATGAATGTTGTCAGTTAGTTAGTAAGTTCCGTTCTTAAATAAAGAAGTGTTCACCATCGTAGCCCGATTCCTTGAAGAAACGAAACATGGTGGCAGCGTAAAAGCGGTATAAGCGCAAAAGCGGTAAAAGCGTAAAAGCAATTTTCAAAATTATAAAGTTGAAATATAAGAATTTTTTTTAAGAAAAGGAAAAAAATGGCTGATTATAGGCAAGTTGCTGCGGCAAGCAAAGAGAAAGCTGTACCTGTTGAAATTGTGGATCCATCAACAAAGGATTATCTACAGAGCGGTGAAAAGGCTAAATTATCCCGTTGGATGCCCATCGATTCTCTGTGCTTAGAAGACTTCAAGGAATCCGAAGACGACGATGGAAAGTACAGTTCATCGGCATATATGGAATGGTCAGAAATCTTGAAGAAAGAAGTCTTAAGACCCGAAGCTTTAGAAAAGGCAGTCAATCTGGAAGATTCTGAGAAGGCGACAGAAAGTCAACAACTCTCCAAAAGACATTTAGAGGAATCGAACAAACAAGGCTCGTGCATAAAAGCTGAATCAAAAACTTGGGAAGATCCTATTGAGCCCGACTTAGCTGCAGAGTCTGATAATCCAGCAGTTTCAGAAAAAGAGCTGGCCAACGAATCTGAAAATCTCAGCCAAGATTCACCTCAATCAGATGCTCAAAGGGAAGCTGAAAATTCTAGCAAGGAGTTGGCCGAAGGATCTGATGGAAATACTCAAGTTAACAAGCAGTACGTGTATACACCAGACTATTCTAATATTATACTAAGGGCTTTTACAGACCAGGAAACTATCGAAGAAATGCCTGAAATTATTGAAATGGAAAACCAAGTGGAGCTCGATCTAACTTATTTAGAAAGCTGTTTAGAATTAAGCACGGTTAAAATTCTATTTACTTTTCGATCTATTTTGGAAGATAAGTATGATAAAATTGAATTGAAAGGACGTGGCCGTTTAAGTAATTGTTACAAAATCTCTGATACGGAGGTATGCAAATTTGTAATGGTGGCTAAAAATGATGCAAATAAGTATGCATCCTATTTGTATGCAACATATAGCTCAGAAGGATTTAATTTTGATGACGTTTCAAAAGGAATTCTTGAATTACTCAATATTGAAGTAGGAAAGGTGAAATACAAGGATACGAAATATTGTAGAAAATGCAAGTTAAACAAGGAAGAAATTGGTTTGCCATGTCACAGGCTATGTAAGACCTGCTGGATCGGTCATGTGAGTGAACATCTTTCTTCTGAGAAACTTGAAGATCCTATAACGTGTCCAAATGAAGAATGCAAAGAAACTTTGAATTCTGAACAAAGAAAATTGTACAAAAGTAAAATTGTACAAAAGTGTAATTGTACAAAAGTGTAATTGTACAAAAGTGTAATTGTACAAAAGTAAAATTGTACAAAAGTGAAATCGTACAAAAGTAAAATTGTACAAAAGTAAAATTGTACAAAAGTAAAATTGTACAAAAGTAAAATAGTACAAAAGTAAAATTGTACAAAAGTGTAATTGTACAAAAGGAAAATTGTACAAAAGGAAAATTGTACAAAAGGAAAATTGTACAAAAGTGAAATAGTACAAAAGTGTAATTGTACAAAAGTGTAATTGTACAAAAGTGTAATTGTACAAAAGTGAAATAGTACAAAAGTAAAATTGTACAAAAGTAAAGTTGTACAAAAGTAAAATTGTACAAAAGTAAAATTGTACAAAAGTAAAATTGTACAAAAGTAAAATTGTACAAAAGTAAAATTGTACAAAAGTAAAATTGTACAAAAGTGTAATTGTACAAAAGTGTAATTGTACAAAAGTGAAATAGTACAAAAGTAAAATTTTGGCTGACGGACCTTAACGGGGAGCCATATGTGAATTGCCCGGAGGCCAACCCACACACTTCGGATGCTGCTGCGGATGTGGCCGGATCATCAACATCTCCTGGAAGAACAGTTCGTCCGCCCAGACGTTTTGGAGAGGACTAGAGCTAATCTCCAAGAGGGGAGATGTGATGTAATTGTATATATTCAGATGTAAATATGTAAATATGGTTTTGCATATAGACGCTCGAGTTAGGTTATAAATAGAGACAAATGAATGTTGTCAGTTAGTTAGTAAGTTCCGTTCTTAAATAAAGAAGTGTTCACCATCGTAGCCCGATTCCTTGAAGAAACAAAACACCGCGCTCTTCCGGAGGCCTGCTTATATTCTTCGAAGACGGTCGCCACCCGCTCGAAGTCTCCGTCGCGATGGAACGCCGAGGGTCAACTCCAGGCGACGTAGCAGCGGCCCCGTGGCGATACTGAAGAGTGCGGCGCTCACGGCGCAACCCTGCCTGAGGCCGTTGAGGAGGGGGAAGGCGGAGGTGTAGAAGTCTCCGGCCCGGATCGTAGCGTCCACCCCGGCGTAGAGGATATTAATCCAGGCCATGAAGGCCGGCGGGAGGCGGAGGGACGTCAACAGGGACTCCAGGAAGCCGCGGTCTAGGGAGTCAAAGGCGGACTCTAGGTCGACGCCCATGACGGCCAGCGGCGAGCTCAGGGCGGTGGCCTCCTCGACGGCGTCCGTCACCATGGCGATGTTCCAGGACGGGGACCTCCCGGGGACGGCGTATGTCTGGCACTCCGGCACCAGGGTCCGCAGGTGGGGCTTGAGGCGCCGGTGAAGGATGGCGGCCAGGACCCTGTAGTCGGCCGAGGGCAGCGCGACGGGCCTATAGCCCTTAAGGCCGCGTCCTCCGTGGGCCTTGGGCACGAGGCAGATGGAACTGCGCCGCGTCGACGGAGGCAGGGCACCGCGGAGCCGTGAAGCCGCGAACACCCGGGCCAGAGCTTCCGCGAAGAAGTCTCCGTTGAAGGCGACGAGGAGCTCGCACGGCAAGTCGTCCCAGCCGGGGACCTTTCCGCGAGGGAGGTGCTGGATGGCGTAGGCGATCTCGCTGGGGCTGATGTCTGGCCGGTGAAGAGGGTCCTCCTCGCTCAGCTCGCGGATGGTGGTGGGCGCGCTGCTGGCGATGCTGGCGATGAAGGCGGCTCCCGCAGCTAGATCGCTGGTGGGACGGGCGAAGCGGGGCTGGAAGGTCGCGTACGCCCTCCTCCGAAGCTCGGGGCCCTCGATGATGTTGTCTTCCTCGTCCCTGATGACGCTGATTGGGCGTCGGAGGCGGATGGCGCGCGCCAGGTCCGGCAGCGACGGGTGTGTGTGTGTCTGTCCTTTATGCCTGACCAAACCACTCATTGGAACGCCATGAAACTTTGGGAAGTTATTTAGCATAGTACTGGGAAGGTTTCTGAAAAATAATTTCTTGAATATCTTGAGTATCCTTAGAGTTATTTGCAGATTTGTAGATTTAACTCGCAAGCAGCGCCCTCATTGCGACGATGATAACAAGTTTTTTTATCTATAAGTTTTATTATCACTAAGTTTATTATCTTAAAGATTATTTATCAAAAGTAAAATCTTCTACCTATTAATTGCGCACAAGTCAAAGTTAGTTATCGAGTATTTTTCAAGGGACCGGGAAAAAATGTTCACTAAGTCAAAGTTAGTTATCGAGTATTTTTCAAGGGCCCGGGAAAAAATGTTCACTAGATAAAACGATGATTTTGTAATGTAGAAAATTAGGAAAGTCAAAATTCAGGATGACACGGCAATTTATTTAATACAAGAATAATGATACAATTCCAAGGCAAGATACTATTCCTTTAACTTCCAATTACCGAGGGAACCAATTAATATTGATTTCATTCAACTTATCGAGTATTTTTCAAGGGACCGGGAAATATGTTCACTTTATCGAGAAATTCAAATTTACGAGTTTCAAATTATCAAAATATATCTTCTTTTTTTATAGTTTATAGAGAATTGTTTAACAAATGTTCGTTAGACAAACCTTTACTCGGGTAAAACCCGGGCGAAGCCGGGTACATCCGCTAGTAATTAATAAAAGACAATTCGCTGAGGGAAAAGTTTCTTTTATTTTATTCCCTCAGCGAATTGTCTTTTATTAATATGTAAGGTGTGTTCAATAATTTCTAAGAAACTTCCAATATATTTTAAAATACGAATAATAAAAATTTTTGAACACCAATTCTAATGAATAGAAAGCTTGAGCAACATGGAGGCGAAAATAATCAGGACTTTCAACGCGCAGCACAGAATAAAAAGAATTTTAAAATATCACTTTGAGTAGCCTCTTCGTTTTTAATGATTTGAATCATTTAAATTGAATTTGTGTGAAATTTCAAATTTATTAAAAATAGCCTTCGGCGATGATCATTAGAAAAATCACCCATATATGAATGGTATTCACGATTTAAGAATGGGAGATAATCAGTGAACGATAATGCGCACATTGGCCGCCAATCCTTTACAGGATTTCTGAAACACACAAATAAATTATTGATTAATAAAAGAAAATACACAAATCGGGCTACGTGACATCGCGATAGAAACTAAAATATCCTAATGTTCAATATTAAATTGATAATAAAAGAAGATCTGTGGTGAGGAAGACTCCTGCCAAATTTGTTCCTAAAATGCTGTAATTCGATCAGGAAAATTATCAATTTGATGCCTCGAGAAAAATGCTTGAAATGGTCGACCTAAACCCTAATTGGAAAGAAACATAATAACGGGAGACGAAAAATTGGGTTTACGGCTATGAACCTAAAACTAAACGCCAATCCACGGAATGTAAATGAAAAGAGGAGCCAAGAAAACAGAAATCTCGTCTTTGCAAGTCAAAACCCAAGATATTAATAAATTTTTAAAATGTTCATAAAAGGGATTCTACTCTACGAATACTTCGAGGAAGAACAAACAATAATTAAGGAGGTTTCTTCAAACATTCTTTGACGTCTACACGAATCAATTCGCATTTTTAAAAAAGAGAGAGAAATGTGAGAATCCAAAAATTGGTGTCTCCATCACTACAACGCTCGACCACACACTGCTACATGTGATGAATGTTTTAGCTAAGAGCGGAACCCCAATACTTCACTAACCTGCTAATTCTCCATACTAAGCTCCAAATGACTTTTCTTATTCATAAAAATCAAAATGCTTTGAAAGGGAGGGTTCTAGATACAAAAAAAAAACATCTTTGCAGAATCGAAAAATGTATTGAAGAGCATCCCGAAAGACAAATTTTGTAAATGTTTTGAAACATAGGAGAAACGATGGAAGCTGTGTATACACGCGGGAAAGGAGAGAGAGTATTTTGAAAATACTAATAAATATATATTTCTTAGCCTCGCTATTCTTATTTTTGCTTTTTCGGGGAATTTATTGAAAAGATGTTGTTTTTGGTGGGCTTTCTAAATTTTACAAAGCTGGTGTTGTATTAGTGATCCCAATCTGAGAGTTTTCATAAAAGGTTTTGAGGTTGGCATAGATTTTGCAATAGAGAAATTACCTTTACTTCTAAATAAATAATAAAACTTTTAACGTAGTAAAATTTCTATTGCAGTAAGGAAAGTGATCAATTCAATTTCAATTTATTTATAAAAGAAAATGATGCCTGAATTAAAGTCAGTTGAATTGAAGATGTATTTCTGAATTTGAAGACCTTACAAAGATAAGGAGAAATTGCTAAAGGGTTTATGGAAATACCTCATGTTGTTACATAGCGTGTTTACCCACCTTTACGTGCACTAAAATGACATTCGCCAGTCAATTCTCACCAGAGATGTCATTCTGGTACACCTAACTGTGGAAACCTACTTTGTGATGAATCTACATATACCTGAGAGGGGCGAACCTTCTACATGTAAGGTATTCAATACACTGGTCACAAAATATGCATCACCTATAAACACATCAGAAAATGTGCATACTTGATAATAACATTAAGGAATGGAAATTATCAATTTTCTTAGGCCATAACTAGAACATAAGTGCAAAAAATAGCCTTGTTTATTCATCAGAGGGTAATTTAAATAGCATCTAGTGTTTTATTAATTGAAAATTTATTATTATTTCTGGTTTCTTATAATATCATTTTTGATCTGTGTTGAATGCCAAGGCAGAAAAAAAGGGTATTATACAAGCAAATTTCTAATTTTACAAGAGCCAAAATCATAAGCCACAGAGAAGGTGGTATTTTGACTAGAGAAATTGATATGAAATTATAGGATCTGTCATCAAATTACTGTTGTAAGAATTTGGCCTAAGTGGTCAAAAGAAGAGAAGAGTTTTTAAAAATCTGGCTCAGGTCGCCCTAGAGTAATAATGAGAGAAAAAAATAGGCGGATTTGATGGATGGTTGTAGTAAACAGGACAACAGCTGTACCAAATATTCAAGTAGCTTTATTGTGAAAAATGAATCTGAGCCATCTCTGGGCACCAGTAATACCCGTCTTATCGAAGCAGAACTCTATATTCGCCGGCCTTTTTTAAGAATTCGACTCTCCGCCAGACACAAAAACGACAGGCTTAGCTGGTGTGAAGAGAGATGTCTTTGGGCTCAAGAATGGCATTGTCATTTTTTCTGATGAACCCAGATTCAGTTCGGGGGTTCATAAAGAGAGGCACATGTTAGAAGTAGGCCCCAAAGAAAGATCTCATTAGGACTGTATTGTAAAAGCATTCAGCAAGAGTCCCTGTCTTCATGGTTTGGGGTGCCATCAGCTATGAGAGTAGGACTCTTTTGCTCAGCTATACATTTCAGATGTTTCGCAACCTATTGTGTTAAAATTTCTTGGACAGACGAATAATGCCAACAATATAATGTCCGACTTCATACAGGCAACTTCTCACGATCCTTCCTTCTAATGTTTGCATCCTTCCCTGGCCCATATGCTCTGAGCATGTATGAGATAAAATGGGGGCATTCTCCTCAATAGAGGTTGGCAATCTCTACAAGCATGTAATCTTCAACTGCTTCGCAAAAAAACTGGATTGGCTTGGTCTACTATTCCACATGAAACCATAGACAAAACTCTATGACAGTATGCCTCACCGTGTGGCTGCTAGTATAAGTGTCAAGAAAGCCACACCATTGTTGAAAACTTTGTATCTCTCAATAAATTTACCTTCTTATTTTTAATTTCACTATATACTCGTATATACCAATAAAGCTCGTTTACACCGTCAAAATATAGGCCAAAACTAAGCGCCATCTATTGACCTTCTCCTCAAACAATTATTTATTATTTTAAATACATGCAAATTATCTTCTTTTTTTCATGCAAAAATATAGCAAGCTAGACATATATAGTATTATAATATTCCTTTTCAAAACATTTACTCATTTTTAATTTACATTTCATAGAGTAATTTAGTTTTTAATTTAATTAAAGAAAAATTAATCTATACACCATAATTAGATTATAACAATTACATTTTTTCAGCTGCTACATCACTCCCTCACCAGTAACAAGTGGAATATATCTGTAGTCTATTTTATCCTGGAATCTTACAGGTTTTTAAACTGGTGTCTCGGTTCTTGTTCTTCTTAGGCTTGACCTTGTTCCTTGGGATGCCGTGGTCTTCTCGTAATCAGGTCCGGGTCCTGGTTGGGTGATGACGTTGGTTTCAGGTCCAGGTTGACTCTTGTTGGTTCTGGGTCTTCCTTCACACAGCTCTGGACTATGCTGCTCACTCGAACTTCACCCTGTGTCTGAAGGAAACCTTCCCATATGGTGTCAGATGTGGGGTCACAAAATCCAATTATTTGGTTGCTCAACTGGAGCCTAAATATATTGAGATCATATAGGACACCGTTGGGAATGTGGCTGCGAGTAACAAATATTAGCTAGCAAAAGAACGACTGCTCAACACTCTCCAAGAAAGTGAATCTAAGAAAATCAAAAAGTTGATATTAGGGATAGAATTAGGTGATAGTAAACCTAGCCAGTTGCTTCAAAAAAATGAGATCCCTAGCTACAGACAACATATCTTCTAGCGTGTTAAAAATTAATGGCTAGATAAAATGCCAGACACAATCAAAAATATCCTGCTAGTGTCTGAAGAGAAGTTGGAGAGGTAAGCCGAAATGGCTGACAAATAAGTAGAAATGAATCCCAAATCAGAGATTTATGCAGCATCTAAAGAACCTTCTAATTGGAAATGCTAATGGAAAATTTAAGCACCCAAAAATCCCCCCCCCCCCCCCCCACCCCCCCCCCCCCCCCGAACAGATAAAAGAGGGAACAATAGCAATAGACTCAGAAGCAGTAGCAGGTTACATAGGTACGATCCAGGAGGAGGTCTATGTTATTTCCATTTCAAGATTGAAAAAAAAATGCATACCAGATAAATGTAAACCTCCATGTAAATGGGTCCAGGGGTTTTCGGGGGGGGGGGGGATTTAACCAGCAGCAGAAAGAGCGATAAGCTCTGCTGCTGGACAAGATAATTGTCGCAACTCTCGTCTATTTGTTAAAGACAAAAAAAGGAAATAAGTTTTCTTGCGATAGTGGAGCAGAAGCCTAATTCCGGCGATCACAAAACCAGAATCCAAGAGTAAATTTAAACTCTATGCGGCAAATAGCTCAGAAATTGAGTCTTTTGGGATCAATATCTTATCGTTAGACTTAGAACTATGTAGGGAACTCCCATTTCCGTTCATGGTAGCAAAGGTCAATAAAGAGATACTGGGTGCAGACTTTTTGAAAAAAATATTCAACCTAATGATAGACATATCAAATAAAAAATTGATAAAACAAATTGACAAATCTTTTCATAGTAGGCAATGTCTCAAATTTGTCGTTTCATAGTGATATCAGCACCTTGAGCAGAATTTCAAACTTTGCAGATTTATTCACAAAATACAAGGTGGAATCAATAAATAAGGTGAAATATAATTTATTAAAAAAAAAGAACGATATTAAAAATTAGGACTTGATTTATTCAAAATAATCACCTTGGTTTTCTATACATCGTCTCCATCGTTCTGGCAACTTGTAAATACCCTCTTCATAGGCACTCTTAGGAAGCGTGTGAAAAAAATCTTACACCAATTTCTGGACATCTTCATCCGAGTCAATGGCTTTCCCTTTAACTCCTTCTTTAGTAGTCCAAAAATAAAATAGTCAGAGGGGGCTAGGTCTGGACTATATGCAGGATGTGTTCTAAAACTTCAAAACCTAATTTAATGATTGTAGATACAGTTTTACATGATGTATGCGGCCTTGCATTATCATGAAGGAAGAGAACACCTTTACTAAGCTTCCCTCTTCTTTTGTTTCTTATACCGGGATTTAGCTTATTTACAAGAATGTCACAATAAAGGTCGCTGTTCATACGTTGCCTTGAGGATAAAATATCAAGACAGATTGGTCCATCAACATCCCAAAAATACCGGCCGAACGTTGAGACCTGATTTTTTTTTTTTTGGTCTTGGAGAGTCGCCTCGTTTCCATTCCATAGATGCACGTTTTTTCGAAGGATCATAATGTAACACCAACTCTCATAATGGTTAAGTTTCTGGTCCAAATAAAGGAAATGTGGAATCCATCTGCAGCATATTTTTCTAAATTGCAATTGTTCTTTAATAATGGTGTGCACAGTTCCATAGCTTATATTCAAATTGTCGGCTATGGTAAAAATGGATATTTTTCTATCCTCCAAAATTAAGTTTTCAACCGCATTTATCGTGCTTGGCGTCGCTGTAACACTTGGTCGTCCAGGTCGCTCAATATCGGTACATGTAATTCGTCCATTTTTGAACTCGTTAACCCATTTATAAATGTTTTTTGAGACAAACAAGACTCACCATATATATTTTTCATTCTTTGGCATATTTGAGATGTTTAAATACCTTCTGCATTCAAGAAACGAATAACTGCACGTTGTTCAAGCGTGGTGCAATCCTTCAAGGGAGCTTCCATTTTAGTTTATTTATAAGTCTCGCGCCGCGCGTGGGAAAAAAGAACAGAACACCTTAAATAGTGTCTCGATGTTATATTTTAATATTCTGTGGTTCAAATTATTTTTGCTTTTTTAATTTTTAAGAAATAAGACAATTCACTTTATTTATTGATCCCCCCTTGTACCTTAACCTGACTAAACCAAATTTATTGATTTCCCAAAGGGAGCATAGTGTCAAACGTCACATTAGGACTAAAGGACAACCAGTTTACTCCAAACCATGACTATTGAATTCCAGAAAGTTAAAAATAGCTAGAGATGAATTCAAGTTCATGTTTGAAAAATAAATAATTAGACCATCAAAATATCAGTGGGCAAGCCCTCTCCACCTAGTTTTGAAAAAAGAAGGAACTTATAGAGCAGGTAGAGACTACCGCGGACCCAATGGTGCCAGATCTGGAGATGCCTGGGCAAACCTCGCAGGTGTTCTTCAACCTTCTTTGAGGAGGAAAGAGCCAGCCCGAGGTTGAAACTGACCAAGATCGAATTACTACAACAGAATAAGTACAGGGACCTGCTCTCAGAGATTCCGTTCCCTCTGGGGATTGGCACCAAGGTAACAGCCCTACTGCTGTCGCCTCAAGACGGATTTTGGATTGTTTGTGGGGTCCGTGGATGGATGCCGGGGACCTGCAGCGGGCTTACTACTGCATTACCTTCAACCGCCAGGGAGTTGGTACCCACTTCTCCACGACTTTGAGGTTGTGCGATCGAGGATCAGGAAGAGAAACTGTAAAATCTACAACAAAGAAGATGAAGAAACCTCCTTCTATTATCCCCGCAAAGCTCAGCGGGTCAACCACTCTAGTCCAGTGACCAATATGGCCGCCTCCATCCCCTCTGTGTGCGATGAGGAAGTGCGGCGCTCTCTTTAAATTAAATTTTTAAAAGCCCCTAACTTGTAATCAATTTCATTCAATTACCCCCCCCCCCCGCCATTATCGAATTAATATTTCTTCGATTTTAAAATTTACCAAAACATTGTTGTTGTGTTATCTCCAATTTGCTTTGTACTATAGGAAAGATTGTTATTATCTAAAACATATTGAAAAATGGAAAACACACACACAAACACTTTTTAAATATCTTCTAAACTTTCTTTACTTTAAATTTATTTGAAGAAATATTATCACGGTTCTGTATTCAACTCTTTTTATATTCTAACTCTTTTCACCTCTTCCTCTTTTTCTTTTATGTTCTGCATACATGACGCGTAACTCCCGTGAACCTAGTTATAGCCCTTAATTTTTTTTAAATAAAAATATTTTCGGAATTTATATTATTTATACAATTTATATTTTATTAGCCCCTTTTGCTTCCTATTTTAACATTTGTAATCGTTGAATTGGCTAACTCAAGTACTTAATTTATACTGATAATTATAAAAATGATATTTTTATGCTTGATTTTAGCTTACTAAACTGACACAGTGTGTGTGAACAAATTAAAATTTGAAATTAATTTCGAAATATTTATTAAAATTCTTATACAATTCATCTACAATTACTAATAATCTACAATTTACAATGTTAAAAATTGTCAATGTGAAAAATGTTAAATATTAGTTTGACCATGGAACAACTTGTATTGCTTTGTTTAATACTTTGAACAAAAACGTAAGTAAATTTGCCGAAAATGGCAGAAAATTTAAATATGCAGGAGAAGCCTATATCGTTAATTGTAGCAACTTCGAATGGTAGACATTATTTTAACCTTGATAAAAATTTAAGGGTCATAGAGGTATGTTTTCTTTCTATCTTTTTTTAATATATATAAAAAAGAACAAATATGAATAACTTCTATGCAATTTGTCAATGCACTTATTTGATGTAAATCCATCTTGGCATTAAAAGTTAATTGATTAAAACCTTTAACATTTTTTTATGGTATAAACAATATTGCTCAAAAAAATAAAACAACATTAATGCAAATTATCTCAAAGAGATTACCATTTTCTTTAATTATTACATGTTTTATGGGGGGTGGAAAGTTTTGTTTTAAAATTGATTAATACGTTTAAAAGATGAAATCATGAGCCATATTAGAGGGGTAGGAATTTTAAAATCTTTAATTTAGACTCCATTTTAAAATAAATACTTGTAAGGTTCTCTTTGGAAGATTTAATATTTAAAAAAAAATAATTTTGAGAAACATTCCTGAGGTATAGTGGTAGAAGGTTCGATTCAATTCCAGTAATATGATTTCGAAAAGATTCACAAAGTCTGGTGATGGTATTAGCTGCATTGGCTTGAATTCTGTCTATTTGGGATTTGTTGCTTTTACTTGCTGCAACAGCGTATTCCAAAATAGATGTATACCAATAGTTAACCCCTTTGGGTGAGGGAGGCGATGTAGTCGCATAGTCTGTAGGGTCAGAAAGCAACTCTAGTCCAGGTGCTATAAAAATTAAATCCTTTCAGTGTGGCAGTCGACGTTAGTTGCCCCATTAAAATATCACACTGCTGACTCATTTCCAACCACCCAGCGTAGGAAATTTGATCATTGTATGTTTAGTTATTTCACTCGCGCTGGTTTCACTTGAGAAAGACTCTGGTAACATTTTCTCTCATTGTTAGTTGAAAAGAATTCAGACAAGAAGTCATGGACTTATAAAAGATATAAAAGCAAGCCTTTCACAAGCAAGCGGAAAAGAAGCTTGCCGGTTCAAACTAAGCGTCGCTTAAAAAAAAGACACTTCCCTAATCAATTTGAGGATAAAAAAAAAAATCAAACCTAATTGTGCTGTACACAGCATTTTTCCTAGTAAATGTGAAAAAGGAATAAAAGATGCTTGTAAAAGTAAGCAAATAACATTTTACTGCCCAAATTGCCCCCTATAAGCCAGCTTTGTATATCACACCATGTTTCAGAAATTTTCATATGAAGCAAACTTTTTTAAAATCCTGTGACTGTCCAATTTAAGTACAGTAGAACCTCCATTAGAGGACACTCATGCTAGAGGACACCTATCTACAAAGGACAGTTTCTATATACAAAATTGCCATTTTCACCATTTAGTAACTCTCCTTAAAGGACACTTTGACACTGCAATTAGGCGTCCTTTACAGGGATGTTCTACTCTATGTATTTTTATTATATACAGTAGAACCTTCCTGTAAAGGACACCTAATTGCAGAGCTAAAGTGTCCTTTAGGAAGAGGCATCCTCTTACCTGAGTTTTGCAAAATAGTAAAATTGGTAATTTTGTAAATGAAAACTGTCCTTTGTAAAGAGGTGTCCTCTAGCGTGAGTGTCCTCTCATTGAGGTTCTATTGTATTTGAATATTAACAATAATTTTTAAAATTAATAAATGTATGCACACATATGTTACATTTGTACTATTTTTTCATATATATTTATATATATATTAAAAATAAAAAAGGCATTTCCTGACCACAAGCACATGTGCTTTTTAGATGGCAGTGCACCATCTAGTGGAGCAAAAATAAACTAAACGTTTATTTAGCTTGCTCCGTGATATTTGGCCAACCCAATTTCTTGATAAATCAAGAAAAGCCATCCACGAACGCATTTCGCGCTGTTAGCGCTCGTCAGCGTGGAGTAGGCTGTAACCACTGCGGCCAAAAATATTTTTGGTTCCAGAGGCTTCTTGAGAAATCTAGAAATGGGTATTTAAGGCCAAATTTGAGTAATTACGCTTAACACTTGAAAAAACAACAACAACAACAAAAAAAAGATAAGTGGGTCAGGTGTTGATATTAAAAATAAAAAGGCATTTCCTGACCATGAGCACATGTGCTTTTTAGATGGCAGAGCACCATCTAGTGGAGCAAAAATAAACTAAACGTTTATTTTTGCTCCACTAGATGGTGCTCTGCCATCTAAAAAGCACATGTGCTCGTGGTCAGGAAATGCCTTTTTTATTTTTAATATCAACACCTGACATATATATATACTAGCCGAATGACCCGGGCAACGCCCGGGTTTTACCCGATTAAATGTTTTTATTCAAATACTATTCGTTACAATTATAAATTGGCGCCGTGGATGTCACTCTTGTGAAACGTCCAGCTCCAAACTTTGTGTCTGAGAAGCGATATTTTTATAGAAAGATGATCTAGCTTTTGTTTTCTGCTCGAATGAATGTTTTTCTGTTAGAATTTTGTTCCTGCGTACAAAATAATGAACTGGTTTCACCCGTGGTCTCTGCTTTTTGGAATTTTTCCCGATATAATTTTGTATCTGATAATCAAACATGATACAGCAATATCGTCATCATCATTTTCTGAATAAAAATATATAGTTTTAATAATTGATTTATATAATTTTTAAAATAGCCTATCGTCTTCCCCGTATTTTTTTACCTATGTATGGAAATTTTGGTTTGAATTAGTGAACTACTGCGAATTTGTATACCGGACATACAGACGGACATACAAACATTCATTTTTATATATATAGAGATATAACCTCCATTTAATTCATTGAAATCATCAGATTTGTCAATAATAACTGTAATAATTTATATTTATCATCAATATTTAAGATGAATGACTCAAGAGCAGCCATTTATACCCTTCAAAGCTGCTTCTCCAGTCAAGAACCTCTCCTCAAGAGCATTGCTAAGTCTGTAAACCGACTCCCAGCCAACAGCTCAGTCACAGTGCAATGGCTTCCAGCTCACGTTGGAATTCCTGGTAATGAGCTGGCAGACTCTCTGGCAAAGGCTGGAGCTCTTGGCCTACCTGAAGCAAGAGAATCCACCACCCAACTAGACGAAAGAGACCTCCTCCATACCATCAAAACCCAATGCCTGCAGGAATGGAAATCTGATGCTGCACATGACTGGTACAGAGCAGGAGGGACAAGCACCGGTTCTGTCCTCCCAAGAGAACAACAGTCTTTGATTTCCAGACTTAAGTCTGGTCATCTACGGACAATGACTTTCCAGAATGGTTGCAAGGTTTTCCCACTATGTACTAAGTGCAATTCTCAGCCTGCAACCCCAAGACATATTATTGACTGTATTGACTCATCCATTGATGAGCTCTACTCTTCCCCGGCAGACACCATCAAAAATCTCAAGCTTTACAAGCTTGATACCTTAGTGTGATTGAGTGTAAATAAGAAAGAAGAAGAAGATGAATATTTTTTTCCCCAATGTATCAAATCATTAATTAAATGAAAAATAAAAATGAATCAATTTTAGAAAAAATATATAATTTTGATTATTTTTGGATAAGAATAAGACTTAAGCAACAAAATGACACCAGCACTCAAAAAGTTAAAAGTAATCAAGAAAATTTTAATATATTTTTTTTTGAAAAGGAAAATATTATAAAAAGTACTAACATGATATGGTGATTTTGGGGGCCCCAACTTTTTGCTAAAATCTTTTACTGTGGAGGCCAAATCTCTAACTAGAACCTAACCAAAAGATATATATATATATATATTTATAAAAGGTATTTCCTGATCCTGCAACTAATAGTTGCTGATGGCTTGCGCCATCCGTCGGAATAAATATCAACTATTTATTGTTTTTAATTTTTCCAGAATTGGCCAAATACCCATTTTTGATTAATCAAGATAAGCTAACCATGTAAAATTTCACTTTTTGTACTATTTTTTGACAATGTATGGAGTTCTCACACACTTCTGGCCTTAGCTACTTGTTTCATGGTTTTTCAGGATCTCTGAATGACCAGTTTTTTTTGGTTGCTGAGGTACAGCTTGCACCACGCTGACGAAGGCCAACAGCCCGAAATGCGTACATAGTTAGCTTTTCCTGGTTAATCAAGAATGGGTATTTGGCCAATTCTGGAATAATTAAAAATCAAGGAATAGTTGATATTAATTCCAACAGATGGTGCAAGCCATCAGTAAATTTTAGTTGCACGATCAGATGCCTTTTTCTTAATTTATCCACCTGAACCCAGTAAAATTTCACTTTTGTAATATTTTTCATACTAAATATATATAGATGAAAATTTTGCCGGGAGGATATTGATCTACATAAACAAAGTTCGTCCTTCCCATCAAAATAGATGTCAAAGCTAAACACCATCTATTGACCGTCGCCGCAAACTATCTGCCTCTATTCTGTCACAAAGTCACAACACCAGCTTTCGCGAGCTGAAAAGCATCTACCTAGAGACAAGGGTTTCGGGCTAATGGCCTTCGTCAGCCTAGGGTGGACTTTCTCCATGAGGGATTCCATGTGAAGATTCCATATCCACAAGGGATTTAATGGAATCTTCACAACTTGCCAAAGAGGTTTTTAGATTGCTAAGTGGCTAGACCAAATATATGGCAAAAATTTTCGATGGAAATTTTCCATGGAGGATATTGATCTACAAAATCAAAGGTTGTCTCCCACTTCAAAATAGATGTCAAAGCTAGACGCCATCTATTGACTGTCGCTGCAAACTAGCAGCTGTGATATATATACAGTATAACCTCGTTAATTCGACACTTTACCTTAATTCGACCATATTCTGATATCCCGACCTCCTGCCTATCAAATAACAAACCGTAATTCGACAGTATCGATAATACGACAGTTCCGATAGTTCGACCATTTTAAAATTAGAAATTTCGACAGTTGAATGTTTTTTTACATACAACTTTACCGCTAAACGGTATTACGGCAGTGGCAAGCGACAACGGCGGCGGGTGCCGATAGGATCGCGCATGCGCACTTTTGATTTCTGTTAGTTTAAGTTTCACTTTGCAGTGCCGTTGCACAATGTAACGAGTATTGTTTATTTTTTAACCCTCGAGCGCGCGCGCTAGAAATGTAACGTACTTGCGCGCGCTGGGTGAAATTTACCCGATATTAAAATTACATATTTTGAATATAAATATTAACTGAGGAAAAACAAAACCTTTTCTATTTCAAAGTAATAACATTTTAATTTTCAAAAAAGGCAATTATTAATAAAATATTCATATTTTTTACACAGATTAAACATTTTAAAAACTATTCTTGAATAATCCTCAAAATTGGTAATGGCATATAAAATATGAAACTATTGCTCCTTTTCAATATTAAATATATAAAATTCCATGAGGATATTTTAGACAAATCATTGCAAACTGCAATTGTATATCCTTTATAAATTGGCTTTGCACATTTATGGCACAAAGTCGAGGTCTTCCTGTCCTTACTGGAGGGACACACTACATCTGGTAGGAAGCTTTATCTTGCGGTTCCTGACCTTCTTTATGGCTTGAAGTGCCTTCTAAAAATAATTGAAATAAATATTTAGAGTATACATTTATGATTTAAATTAACTTAACTGTAAAAAAAGGAAATTTTTAATAGTCTTTTAGGCAGTGAAGAAATGATTTTTCTTTGATTTAAATGCTCTTTGATGAGTTCAAGGGCCAAAACTTTCAAGAATTTTCTTGAAAAGAGCTTCTAAAGGTGTATTTTAATTTTTTTGCTCCTTCACCTTTCAAGCCTAGTAAATGTGTAATGACATTAGGCGTTCTCAGCTTTACTGTTTGTGAAGGACAATTTTTGAACCATTTGATTTTCGAGGCTCTCCCTATATAAAAATGTGTTTGTGGGATAATTCCCTTATTCCACAAAATTCCTATATCTGAATATATTCCAATGACACTTCCAGAAAAATGTTCACTTAGATGATCTTCTTCAATATCACCTTCTACAATAATCTCTTCTTGATCTAATAAATATGACCTTCTTCCCTCCATTTTATATAGAATTATAGGCTGATAAATATATCAACCTATTATAGTTATTTTTTAAATTATTAATTCGAATTATTTATCTCACTTTAAAAATGTTATAAAAAATGCAACAAAAAAAAATTACGTGAGTGCGCGCGCCGGGTAATTTTTTACCCGACAGTGACAATAAATGGAATTTCAGTGGGAGCTGTCAAAATGTGAAACCAAAACTTGAGACTAATTGATGAGTCAGGAAGCTAAACGAAACCACATCTCCGCCAACCGATTTTTTATTGGTTAATTCTCCATTCAAATGTTGCCATGGGTAATTTTCACCCGGCGCGCGCAATGCCGGGTTAAGCGGGAATTTAGGAATCGCGCGCTAATTAATAATATTATTTTCTTTTTAATTTTCAGCATTGAAATATTTTGGTTATTTTAAAATTTACAAATAATTTCCTTTTAAATAAATAATTTCATAAAATGTAGCCACAATGATTATGATGACATTTTATTTCAATATTCCATTTCCATGTTATTATAAAAGATTTAAACACAAAATCAATAACACCTGCAGCAGCAGTGGATGTCTTTAATATAATAATTAAGACACATTCCAAAGGAAGAAAGACATGCATGTTTTTTTTTTAAATATACCATCTGGAATACATCCTGAATAGGATTTCAGTGCAAAAACAGACATCTATAAAGGATTTTTTAAAAATATCTTCATGATTATTTTTAAATATTATTTTTAAATTTTATTTTTATTTTTCATATTTATTTCCTTTCAACTGCTATATTCTTCAATTAGACTAAAATATTTGTAATTATTTATGTTTCAAAAATATGTATTATTGCCATTTTTCCCTGATATTAAAGTTAACCATGAAAATAAAAAATAATACAAAAAAATACACACACAATGGTTTTAATTAATATGATGAATTTATATTACAAAGCTATTTAAAAAATATATATTATTTTAGCGAGTTAGATGATTAGCTAATCATCTGACTAACTTTAATTCAACACTTCCTTTAATTCAACCGAAAGCTCTGATCCCTTGGGGTGTTGAATTAAAGAGGTTCGACTGTGTATATGAGGTCCCAAAGGGTAATGTTCTACCAGCAACTTCATTTTTTCTTGTACAGTAAAACCTCCCTGTAAAGGGCGCCTAATGCAGAGCCAAAGTGTGCTTTAGGAAGAGGTGTCTTCTTACCGGAGAGTTTCTATAGAGTAAAAAATTTGTAATTTTGAAAATGAAAACTGTCCTTTGAGGTTTCCTTTAGCGTGAGTGGCCTCTCATGGAGGTTCTATTGTGTTATGAAATGATTTAGTATTGTTGAATTTTTAAGGCCTGAAATATAGGTATATAAGAAAGAGCATTCCTGGATCTGTGAAGGAAAAACTTTTTTTCTCAAAATATTTATTGTACAATAAACTTAAAGGTAATTTACTAATTCTTATAAATCACATGGAAACAACTTTGTCATTGTCAACAAGAATTTGTAAATTACCTTCAAGTTTTTTTAGTTCAATAAATTGATAAAGAGGATTCAACCCCTCAAAATATTTTGAGGACAAAAATTGTTTTTCACTTTCACAGATCCAGGTATGCCCTTTTTGAATCACATTTTGACTCAAAATATCGGTGTTAAGGGAATCTGAAAGTAAGAGATAACCAGAGAAGTTGGTAGGGCAAAAATAGGAAAACAATTAATTTGATCTGATATTATTTGGAGAGATTAAATATATTTGAATCACAAGAATTAATAAGACCAAATCTATCATTAACAGATAAACCTTTTTGGATTTGACCTTGTTAATACCATATGACAATATTATATTATAAAAAAGAAATTAGATAATTAATTAAACAATTAAGAAATACAAGAAAATAAGACCTAATCCATTGGATTTTTCTTGTATTATAATCTATAGTCCAAATTGTGCTTTATCAACAAATAAGAAAGTATAACGCATGAAGACATTAAGACGCAAATGTTTCTTTTCACAAATAAATCAATCTTCTACTGTCCTTACTGTAATGAAAAAATATTTGGAGGGTTGCCGATGCCGTCCACTGCCCCCTGTGTGTAGTGGAGCTTTGTCAAAGTGTAGTCGCCACATATCTAATTTCATTTTATAGCTCCTAAATTTAGATCATAGCCATAAGGCTGAGATGCAATTTTATACATGAAAACGACATTTTCCATTCACAAGATACTTGCCATTATTTCAAATTTTCTCAGTATCATTCAATTCTGCTGAAATCACTCTGAAGTTAGCCCACTTTCTCAACCAGTACATATCCCATTGTGACAGTGTTATCCCAACACTTCTTCAATGATCAAGACTTGCTAGTAAAGGAATTAAATAATCTGTGGAAACACATATAGATGGACATTTTGACAAGAGGATATTGTGTGATCTATATAAAGTTCACCTTTTCCATCAAAATAGACTAAAAACTAAGTTCTATCTTTGAAAGAGAGAAAAAAGGGAACAATTTTTATAATATATACCGTATCAGGATGGTAAAATCATGAAGAAAATTATTTCCAGATTGTGTATACAACTTGCACCAACACTTGGATTAAAATAAAGCAATAACGTGCCATCTTTATATAACGAAGACATTAAGACGCGGACATTTTTTTCCACACATAAATCTATCTTCTACTGTCCTTACTGCGATGCAAAAATATTTTTCACACTTGGTTATCTCGTGTCTTCAATAAAGGTCACTGTGTTTCAAATATCTTCAGAGTTATTGTCCGAATCCTGATATACAACCTAAAAGGGGAAAATTCCTTAAGTTTTTTCCATGAGTGTCAAATATTGTGGAGATCAATGCCAAACAAACCAACCAACCTGATAATTTTAAACACATACTCATTTATTATTGAAACCCGACATCTTTGATAGAACTAGTCCATATAGAATTGTAACTTTTGCAGATAAACTCTCAAAGATGTATAACTGTAGTATATGTACTTGCTTATGATATACAGAGGCTGTGTTTCAGTTGAAACAGCTGATCTATGCCAAGACCCAAACCCCAGTTGATTGGCTCATCCTTAGCTATGATGACAAGACGATGAAAAATAATGATAGTCTGAAAGATCTTGGTAAGTTTTCTTCCTCTGGCATTCCTCCTTGTTTGATCACCTTAACCCATATTCACTAAGATTTTTTTTTAGATTTCCCAAACACATTTCTATGGTCTAATTCTAGCAGAAAAGACAAATTTGTTATGGGGTAAAAAAATGAGACATTTATGAAAATTAGGATATTATTTGAAATTACCCTTCTCTCTCTTTGGAGACAGCCTACTGTATGCTTTCATTTATTGTTACAGATGGGGCTATATATGTTTTAATTAAAGTTCACCCAAGGGTATCTTGAGTTAGAGATGGCCCCCCCCTATATTTGTTCTAATTATAATTCACCCAAGATAATCACAAAAACACTTGTAACCTAACTAACTTTAAATATATAAAGATCACACATATCTCCCAATACCATAAAACTTCCATTTTATTATAACAAAATAAATTTCAAATATAACTTTATCTCAGTCCTATGCACTGTTTCTAAAATGAACATGCACATAAGCTTATAAGGTAAATCACTTTCTGTATGCAAGCCATCTTTTGTAGATGTTGTGGTGAGAATTTTTTAATAAAGAAATAATTGGCCACTTGAATTGATTTTGAATTTAAGGATTTTATATTAAGACACACACACAATTCATATTTAAGAGTTTTATTGAAATGAAAAAAAGGTTCTGATTCAAATTAAAAAGTTATTTACAAATAATTCGTAGTAGTAACCTATAGGTAACCCTGGCTCCTGGAGCATATCCATAGATTGTCAACTACCTGCAGTTTAGGAATATGGCTTACTTGTCTTAGCGAACCAGTTCACTATTTCCAGACTGGTTTGTTTCTTGATAGGTTCATCAGAGCAAGGCTGTTGAAAGAGGGCAGTCCAAGGAGTGTAGCTGTATGGAATCTCTGATTTTGGAATGCTGGGCTGTTGACATGTTCCATGGTTTGCTTTTTCTCTTGACAGTATGGACAGTTTGGATCCTAGACTTATTTTATTCTGCTTGGACATATCCATGTCCTGATAAGAAGGTGGTGATTGATGTTCTTAGGTGTATTTTTGAGGTTCTTTTGAGATGGCCTGGAGTGGGTGAGAGTTTTCCCAAATGTGGGGTGATTGATCAAGTGGTGAATATTTATTTGACCATCCCCTCGACATAATGGCGACATAACAATATCAGAGTCTCATTGAAAGTTCTTATGCACTCCAACTTTTACCACAGCTCTATGTAAGAACTTGCTCAAC
Source organism: Cordylochernes scorpioides (assembly GCA_030710605.1). NCBI lineage: Eukaryota > Metazoa > Arthropoda > Arachnida > Pseudoscorpiones > Chernetidae > Cordylochernes > Cordylochernes scorpioides. The sequence goes on from CP092878.1 coordinate 52,848,827, forward strand.
TGTGGTGTATGTAGACTGACTGTGTGTGGAGGACTGGAAGACAGTGCTGTGATCTCCCTCACTGTGGACCCCAACTTATCCCAGGTGAGTTCCTCCTGCCAGGAAGGTACTGTGAGACATTTGGGTTTGCCACCACAGAATAGTCCCATGAAAGATGCTGATGTCACCAAGTCTCCCTATGGTCTGGGGGCCCTGGGAGGGCTGGAGGGGCTGTCTACTCTAGGAGCCACCTCCTCCTACCTCCAGCTCCAGCGGAGCATGCAGACCAAGGTAGCTAGCTGGTGGCTCACCTCATGCTACTGGAGCTCACCAGGACTGTGCTGGTAGCTGCTCCAGGACCCCCAGCTGCTACAGCAGGTCCTCAGCAATCCTTACGTCAAATCCTTCATGGACAAGCCAGAGTACCTCACCCAGCTGCTGACCTGCTTCCCAGAAATGAACCAACTAATCCAGGTGCCAAATCCACTTCTTCAACCAACTATATGGCGGTGGGAAAATATTGAAGTCTTGGTACTAGAATTGGTACTGGTAGAACCCTTCTTGATACAGCTCTAGTCATTACTGTCTTCCCTTTATTAAGGTTGAGATGCTGTTATAACTCATAACCCATTGAAAAATGATCCGTTTTGAGGTTAAATCACTATCAAGTTTGCAAACCTTAGCAATTTGGAAGACTTGATAGATAAACATACTGTATCTGGTTGTGGATCCAATTTTTTTTTATTATCCCTAGTACACGTGGTACAGGCCATGATAACCATGGTAGCTAATAGTTGGCAACTGCATTTGCTCTAAGTGCACCACATGTCTATACATGTAGAAAGCAGTTCAACTTTTGCACTTATAAATGTGTCACAGTCCTGTTTAGTTACTTGCGCTCACTGGTGAGGTTAGACATAAGATTCGGGTACCAGTGGAGCAAATTTTTTTCGTAAAAAAAGTTCCCAATACGGGATTTGATCCTGGGTCATGGCTGTCAGAAATCTACAGTTTATACCATCCACCCACTGGCCACCCTATTATCTTTTTTGGTGCCTGGGCCGGACAGAAACAGTGGGCCCTCGCTGAGCACCAGAACACCCGCTCTTAAAGACTCCACCTGTAAATGGCAGGAAGATCAGGCTCCAGTTCCCCTTGTTAGACCCAGTGATCTCCCAAAACTCCAAGGAGGTCACACACACACCCTCCCCGCTCCAGAAGGGCAATGTTCTTCTAGGCACTGCCAATGTAACTGGACCAAATCCAATTAAGTATTGTTGTCTCTTACCAGGTCTATTAGTATGAAACGCGAAAATTTTCAGTGAATTCAAAAGTTCACCAATTCCACACAACAAAAGATTTTTTATTCAAAGTAACTTCCCTGATTAGCTATACACTCGGACCACTATTCAGGCAATTTTCGAATTCCTTGTCTGAAAATTTCTATTCCTTTTGAGTCGAACCAGTCAACAAGTCATTTTCGGAGTATGTCTGAGTTCGATAATTCCTGGTTTTTTAGGGTGTGTCCTAAAGATGTGAAAAGGTGGTCGTTCGACGGCGCTAAGTCTGGTGAGTACGGCGGGTGGGGTTAGAGTTCCCAGCCCAAGTCTTTTATGGTGTTTTTGACCACCGTAGCGTTGTGGGCTGGAGCGTTGTCATGCTGCAGTATCAGGTTGTTGTGCATTTCACGCCATTCCGGTCTTTTTTCATTCAACGCCTCTCTCAAACTGTGCATTTGTTATTCGTAGCGACTAGTATTGACCATTTTGCCAGGTTTTAGGAGCTCGAAATATACTACGCCGGTCTGGTCCCACCATATGCAAAGCATTGACTTTTTTCCGAAGCGATTGGGCCTAGGCGTCTGTTTTGGAAATTGGCCGGGCAGGCCCCACGACCTTTGGCGCGTAGGATTGCTGAAGTGGATCCATTTCTCATCAGAAGTTACGATTCGGTGCAAAAATGACTTCTTTTCATGCCTGGCGAGCAGCTCTTCGCAGGTTACCAGACGCCGTTATTGCTGCCTTTCGCTCAACTCGTGGGGGACCCATCTGGAAAGCTTTTGGGTCATTCTGAGGCTGTTTAAACGTAGAGAAACAGCACCTTGAGACACCTGGAGCTGTTTTAACGAGTTTCTCCTGCATTTGGGTACTGTCCTCATCCAAAAAAGCTTGCAGTTCAGCGTCCTCGAACTTTTGGGGCGGTTTTCCATGTGGTTCATTATCAAGTTCAAAATCGCCACTTTGGAATTTTTTAAACCACCTGTAACACTGCGATTTGCTCAGAGGGTGGTCGCTGTAAACTTCCTCGAGCATTCGGTGGGCTTCAGTGGCACTTTTCTTCCAGTTGAAGGCGAACAACAAAACTTCCCGCAAATGGGCACTTTTTGGCTCGGAAATCGCCATTTTCCACGGGCTCCAGAAATTTTTCACGATTTGAATTTTTCTGAAACTGCACGCATGCTGATGCCACGTGAGTCAAAGAACAAAACGCCTACAACAGCGCCACCGTCGGCTCAAATAAAGTTGCACAGCGGCCTCTGGCGCCCATTTTCGCGTTTCATACTAATAGACCTGGTATCCCAAGTATAGATGCAGCTTTTAATGAAGCATCCCTTCTGTCTACAAAGGTAGAAACATTATATTCAGATAAGTAAACTCTGGGACATTGTGGTAAACATAATTCTTAACATCATCTGAATGGTCTGGGATGACCACACTGCAACCACAATGTTATCTATAGTTCTTTTATTTGGTCATGGTACCCTTGTAGTAATGACCTTGGTTATTATACTTGGTGTTTGATCTAAGCAGTTTTCTGGATAGATTTTCATCACTTTATTCCTAATCAGGTAAATAATTCTAGGGTTGCAAAATCTTTGTTTAAGATGATCTTCTTTATTCTTGATTTAGAGAAGCTAAAAGCCTCAGCTTCAGTCATTAAGACTGGGAGTACTCTTCCTCAATAGCAGGCAGGCTTAATTCCTAATATTGATTGTTAGTTTCTGTCATGAGGGACAGATGCCATGTGAAAGCTGCTCCTAACTTGGAATACAGATGCTGCTCATTCTGTTTGGATAAGGAGCTCTTATAGGGTATTAACAGCCGGACCAGCTGAACCCAGGGTTTTAGACCTACTTCATGGATGAATATATTGATGCCATATATACGTGTATGTTACCCTTATGAAGCATTGCTCTGAATGAAACGGAAAGAGCCTCATGAAGTAGGTAAAAAAATCTCAATGTACTGACCTGCTTTACCTCATTGGACAAGTAGAACACCAAAGCTACTTTCATTCCTGTTGCTTCTGTCTATGATGTAGAGCAAGAATATCACTCAACAAAGGCTTACAGCAATTGTTGGAAAACAAGATGTTAATTTTTGTATATTGAACATGATTTCTGGTTTGCTCAATTTCTTTTCAGCCTTTTGTTTTCTATACAATCTGGGGTAACCTCTTTAGAGGCAATTTAGGAACATGTTCTGGTATGAAGTGGTGAGCCTACTATCTCAGTCACACCTACTTATGTTTTATGTGCTAGGTACCAGGAACATGTGTGGTGTCTACAGAGAGACCCAGAGGTGGCCAGCCTGCTCTCCCAGATAGACCTACTTATGTTTTATGTGATAGGTACCAGGAACATGTGTGGTGTCTACAGAGAGACCCAGAGGTGGCCAGCCTGCTCTCCCAGACAGACCTACTAAGACAGACCAATCTCCTCATTTCTGAGAACCCCTCAATCCTCAATACCCTCATGGTGAGTGCTTTCTTCCTAAAATTGTTTTGTTTGAATCTAAACTTGGAGTCAGTGTCAAATTTGGTAACATATTAGGATTACAGACATCAGCAATGCAGTAAAACCTGTCTTAAGTGAAATCCTGTGCTATTTAGCTATGCTTTACTGTAAGTGTCTTGACCTGGAGTGTTGGAATAGAGATCAGATATTGAGAAAGGAAGAAAGAGGATGTTAAAATGGCAGTAGAAGTCATACCTTTCACAAGTTTTAGTTTGTCACTAGTCCTCACCACACCTAAAGTTATACATCTATATGCCCAGAGGTTAGTCTACTAGCTTCTTTTTTACCAAGCTTGTCCATACGTGGAGTTGACCACATCCTATACAAGATGTTACTGTCTATATTTATATGAGGAAGTTGATAAACAAATACCAGTAAGAGCAACCAATGACACTAAAATATATCAGAATGAATGTTCTTGCAACATGGCAATATGAAAGGAAATCATCAGCAAACCACTATAATATTAACCTTATTTATTTAGAACAGGCCATCTCAAGCCATTGAAGATAGAAAATAATAACAAAATCTACCCCACTTGCCCAAAATGTAGCTTGGCACCTGCAGCTCCAGAACACATTTTGGCTTGCATTAGATGCACTAAACAGGACCTTTGGGAAAGGCCGCTGCTTATCATAAAATAGCTCGAGGAGCATGAACTCATGGAATTCGTGTAATCTTTACACAAGGGGATAAGAAACAACAACAACATAATATTAACCTTCCCATGTACCTATACATTTGATGATGACAGCAGAGGCCAAATTTTGAAGAGCTGATTATCTAAGATGATAACCAGTCAATGGGCACTGGAGCTATGTGATTGGCGTTATGGAGTGGGATTTTGTATTGGAAGTTTTTGTAAACCATTGGAATATATATTGGATGGCACTAAGTGGCCAGTTGTGACTCAGCAGTCATGCTATATAAATGGAAAAGAAATAGTTGACATATCCTGATGATGTTGTTTCTTCTCCCCTTGTGTAAATATTACACAAATTCCATGAATATGATATTCTGATGATACAATATAGAGGTGAGTCTGGAATGAGGCACCCTCATAGTTTCTATGACAGGCTAATTAGTCTGTTAGCTAATTAGGCTTTGAATCACAGCAACATGGTTATAAAATATCATAATTATAATGTCCCAAGTTTCAAGTCACAATTGCTTTAGCCATTGTTATAACAAAACATCATGTTCCCAAGTGATGTTCTTATAGGGAGATTTGATTACTGATAGTATACTTATCTGAAAAACTTTGCTGTGATGTAGTTAGTATAATTTTGACCCAGATAATGAATTAATTTAAATATATTAGGGGCATAAAATATTGGGGAATCCAATTATCTATAAAATGTTTCATAGCCAAAATGAGGACAAGAGGAAAATTCAATCTAACACATGAGTCTCTTGACTACATTTTTTTCCAAGGTCAAAGCAAATCCCTTTTCTTTATACAGTAGAACCTCTATGATAGGACACTTGTGCTAGAGGACACCTCTCTACAAAGGACAGTTTTCATTAGCAAAATTACAATTTTTACTATTTTTCAACTCTCCAGTAAGTGGACACCTCTCTCTAAAGAACACTTTGGCCTTGCAATTAAGTGTTCTTTACAGGGAGGTTATACTGTACCATGATTCTCTTTCTATAAAAAGAATGCTCATCTCCCTTATCAAAATAAAAGAAGGCTGACCTGGAAGTCTTGAGTTTGCCAAAGTTGGTGTTGTGGTTTTGTCACTGACCCGAGTTTGTTAGTTTGTGGAGACTGTCAATAGATGGCACTTAATGTTAGAATCTATTTTGACAGGGAGAGGTGACCATTTTTAAAAATAGAACAGCATCCTTCCAGAAAAATATCCATCCAGCTATTCTCTTTTTCTTTATGTTAAGGTACAATTTGAAATATAGATGAGAAGCACCAAAAAGGTAACAAGACCATATTGGTAGTTTATATGTGACATTTCTGTAACAGAATTTGTTGAAGTTTGAGATTGAATCAAGGAATAAAAGGATTATTTATTAAACAAAGTAACTTAAAACAAGATGTTAAAGTAGCAAAATTTTAAAGGCAAGTACATGTAGAAAGGCGAGAGACAAAGGACTATATATATTGACGTCGACCGCAGCGCCGCCGCGGCCGTTGATTGGTCGATCCCCCAATGCTCCACGCTAATTTTGATCGCTATTCCAACACTCCCTCTCGATCCAAAATGTTCAGTAGACCTCTTAAGTAGTGGAATTTGTTTCGTGGAAGAGGTTTAGTCATTATATCAGCTAGCTGTTCTGAGCTGCAAACATGATCCACTTTAAGTTCACCTTCTTCATGTTTGGATCTAATGAAGTGGTAGCGAACATCAATATGTTTCGTTCGTTTGTGGAATACTGGATTTTCAACAAGTTTTATTGCTGCTTGGTTGTCGATATAAAGTTCAGTTTCTTTAGTAATATCACAGCCGATGCCCTGTAGAAGTCTTCTGATCCAAATCAATTCCTTGGCAGCACTGCAGGCAGCGATGTATTCACTTTCGGTGGTTGAAAGTGCGATAATTGGTTGTCGTTGGCTTGCCCAAGAAACAGTTCCTCCGTTCATCATGAAGGCATAACCAGTCGTACTTTTTCTGGAGTCAACATCACAAGCAAAATCACTATCAGAGTAGCCAACAAGTTGGTCTTGTCCAGTGAAGAGAATTCCCATGTGTGGAGTGCCTTTCAGATAACGGAAAATATTCTTCACTGTTGTACAATGTGCAGGTCCTGGATATTCTAGGAATTTACTCACTTGTGAAACTGCATAAGTGATATCTGGACGTGAAACACATGATGCAAACATAAGGGATCCAACAGCTTCTCGAAAAGGGAATTTAGGCATCTTTTCCTTTTGTTCTGGAGTAGGACAGTCCTGCTTTGTTAAGATGACAGAAGGATCCATAGGCACCGAAGCAGGAATTACAGTCAGCCATATTAAATTTACTCAAAATTTTGTCAATATATGATGACTGGTGAATGAAAATACTTGCCCTATCTTCTGACTGCTCTATTTGTAGCCCAACAAAAAAGTTAACACTTCCAGATGTAATATCAAATGCGTGTTCTAACTCATCCATTATAATAGCTATTGCCTCTTTATCTTTAGATAGAATAATTCCATCATCAACATAGAGAGCTAAGATAACATTTGAATCATTGTGTGTTCCAATGAAAATGCACGGGTCGGCGTCTGATGTTTTGAAATTATGGCTATACAAAAAATTGGTAAATTTCTTATTCCAATTTCTAGAAGATTGTCTCAGACCATACAGACTTTTATGTAATCTATAGCAGCTATTATCATCTCTCTTGTAGCCTTCTGGTTGTTCAAGATAAACAAGTTCCTTTAATTCGCCATTGAGAAAAGCTGTCTTTACATCGAATTGCTTAAGAAACATCCTTTCAGAAGCAGCGTGTGATAAAAGAATGCGTAACGAATCATACCTGACTACTGGGCTAAACGTATCGAAATAGTCAACATTTTTGATTTGAGAATAGCCTTTTGCAACTAATCTGGCTTTGAACCGTTGAATTGTACCATCGGACTCCGTTTTAATTTTATAAACCCATTTACAACCGATAGGTTTATGACCATCTGCCAAACGTTCTAAAGTCCATGTTTTATTTTTATTTAATGCATCAATCTCTTCATCCATGGCTAATTTCCATCTTTCTGAATCTGAACTTGTTATTGCATCTATATAGTTACTGGGTTCATCAGCGAGCGCAAAGTTACATTGGCTATCCGAAACTTTAGAGCGTGTTATCATTGGATGCGAACTGATATCGGATACTGGCAGCATTTCCTGCACTGGGAAGTTTGTTGTTGCAACTGGTGATTCATCCGGAGCGCTGTTAATCTGAAATATTATTTCTTTCGGTTTGGTAGATTCTCTATCTGAATGTGGAGTAGCTTTCTCATCGAATGTGACATCTTTAGAAATTCTTATTTTTCTAGTTTTCCAATCCCTAATCTAAAATTTTGCTTGTGTTCTCATAACCTAAAAACATAAGTTTTATCGATTTATTATCCCACTTTTTACGGTTTTCTTTGGGAATATGCATATAAGCATTACAGCCAAATATTTTATAGTTAGCTACATTAGGCTTTGTGCCAAAGAAAAGTTCATAAGGTGTCGTTCCAGGGGTTTGCTTAGTCGCACTTCTATTTAGAATATAAGTTGCTGTGTTACATGCCTCAGACCAAAAAAATCCTGGAAGATTTCGTGAATTTAGCTTGGACCTGGCTGCTTCCACAATCGTACGATTGTCTCTTTCTATGCGTCCTATCTGTTCGTGCACATAAGGTGCAGTGAACTCGTGAATTATCCCAAATCTTTTACATAAATCTGCAAAATTATCGCTTTTGAATTCTAGCGCATTATCAGTCCTAAGAACTTTTATCTTATTTCCAGTTTGAGTATAGATTAGAGTAGCATATTCTTTGAATATATCTAGCACATCTGATTTGTTTTTAATAAAATAAATATGGCGATAACCACTAAAGTAATCTTTAAATAAGCAGAAATACAGATATTTACTTAATGATTGAGTCTGCATTGGGCCACAAATATCAGCACAAATAAACTCACCTAGCTGGTAGTTTTTGCCATCTGAGGGATAGCACGACTTTCTATGGGCTTTTCCAAGTTGGCATCCTTCACAGAAGAAAAATTCTCCCTCTAAATCTTGAGGCTGCAGACCATCCACCAATCCTTTGGTCGCCATCTCTCGAAGTGTAGCAACTGGAAGATGCGCAAGTCTCTCGTGCCACAACTGAAGCTTGTTCTCGCTGGTGATGTATCCTTGTGATGATGATGATGTAACCTTGAAGAGCATCCTGTAGAGGCCATCATGACGCACTCCTACGGCTTTTAGGTCATTATCCATGAAGATCTGTAGCTTGTCATGTTTGATAATGACGTTGAATCCTCTTCTTGTGGACGTAGAAAGGCTATACAAATTTTTCTTTAGTTGCGGCGAGTAGAGCACATTTCTTATGTACGTATTGTACCATCCACCGTCGACGTAGGCTTGAATCTCGATGTCTCCCATGCCTTCTGCAAGTAGTGTCGAGTTGTCTCCCAAGTAGATTGGATGATCACTGGGCTAATATCATTGGGCTCTACTTGATTATCGCACAAAATTAGTCCATAATCACTTGAACTTCCTTTTGAATCATGAAGATTTTTGGATTTATTTTTCTCATTAGCTAATCTTTTTCTACATTCGCGGCTCCAATGTCCAATTTTGTGACAATAGTGGCATTTAGTGTTCTTCTTGGCATCTTGAAAAGAACGTTGTGTATCTTTAGGCTTCGTTCGTGCTTGCCTGTGTAATAAGGCCTCATCTTGTTTAGAAGAACCGCTTTGTTGATTCCTTGTTTCTTCAATCAAAAGTCTTGCAGTTAAATTGTTAAGAGTTTGAGCTTTCGGATCTAACAATTCCCACGCTGCAACAAAGTAGCGCATACTCGAAGGCAAAGTATTTAAAATTTTTGCTACCTTTTGATCTTCCGTTATGGTTCCGCCCATTTGTGAAATTTGTGCAGAAATATTTTCAATTTTTGCTATGTAATCACTTATTGTTTCCGATGTCAATCATGCATCGAAGAATTGTTGCCAAAGTAGGCCAATAGTAAATTCGGATTTTTGTTCATGAATAGCAAGTAATTTCTGCCACATTTGTGAAGCGGAAGTACAGTTCATCAGGGGCTGAAGAAACCTTAATTCGATTGCCTGTGATAACAACATCCTTGCCTTAACGTCCTTTGATTTCCAATTCTGTAGTGAACTTTCAGAGTTACTGTCGGAAGAAACAACATTCGGCTTTATTTCTAAGCCTTCCAATAATTCTAGTAATTTTTGTTGTTCCAAAAGAAGCCTGAATTGGAATTTCCATAGTGAAAAGTTTTCACCATTAAAAACTTTAATCCTTGAAAGACAATCTTCGCTCATCTTCTTTGTCTTGGAATCGGCCAACGACAAAAAGAAACTAGGGTTATGGTTGGCGGTTGACGCCTAAACTTCAAGCAAAACAAAGGCTTACTCACTGCTGGCGGTTAATCCTTTTAGGCGCAGTGGAAGCGTGCTGGGCCCATAACCTGTTGAAGTTTGAGATTGAATCAAGGAATAAAAGGATTATTTATTAAACAAAGTAACCTAAAACAAGATGTTAAAGTAGCAAAATTTTAAAGGCAAGTACATGTAGAAAGGCGAGAGACAAAGGACTATATATATTGACGTCGACCGCAGCGCCGCCGCGGCCGTTGATTGGTCGATCCCCCAATGCTCCATGCTAATTTTGATCGCTATTCCAACAGAATTGTTATGTACAAGAGTAGATACAAGAAAATAAGACCTAATCCAAATAAATTAATAGTGTGCGGCAGTTTGGTAACAGCGTTGTTACCATCATCAGACAAAAGAATGAGTTTCTTTTCTCTGATGATGGTAGCAATGCTGTTGCAGAAACGCCGCACACTATTAATTTATTTGGATTAGGTCTTATTTTTTAAAATTGTAATCCAAATTATGCTTTATCATGTACAAGAGTACTTTTTTAAAGAATAACAATGCTGTTCTTGAAATATTTCATATAAAATATATATTTGGATTTGGTTTTGTTACCTCTTGAGACCTTTGTTCTTCCTAGCCATTTAATAAAAATATAGGTTTTGTTAGTTACTATCCCCCCTGCTGAATTCTGGTGTGTGCTACAGGGGGATGAGAAACCTGAGAGTCACCCTCCCAAATCAGAAGGAGGTAAGTTACATCATCTACTCAGTTTATTTAATTTAAAAAAACCTTCTAAATATTGGATCTAATCCCAGGTCTCCTTCTTCTTTCTTATCTCTCATTGGGCGAAGTAGAATGTGTCTACTTTTGTCATTGAGATTGGAAGCACTACTCAGTAGCAGGTTGACTTAGCTCCAATATGAAATGGCTGCCTTTGGCATGATGAACAGATGCAATGTGTAGCCAGCCGCTCTTAACATGGAGTACAGACAGACACTGCTCATCCTGGATTATAAGCCCTTACAGGGTACTATTAGCTGGGCCCAGGTTTTTTAGCAAGTTTGTTACTGCTTCTCCTTTTTCTTTTCATCCTGGCTTGGGACTGGAAAAATCGGAGTTAATCCCATGTCCTTGTTATAACAAATGTATGGCACCACCACAAGATTGCTCTAACTCCACCAATCTGGTGTCTCAGCCGGGGTTGGGCTGAGGAGAAGTCGGAGGAACAAGCCTGACACTTCTGGTGAGAAATGTCATTATAATCTACCAACTCTAGAGTTTGTACATCTCACATTAATACAACACGTGCAGCTTCTATTTCATCACATACTAGTTGTAAATTGTTATTCAGCTAACAAGTACTAATGTGTGAAGCTGCATTTTTTTACAAATCTCTTTGAAACTGCTATCCTAGAAAATTCATTGATCTGATTGTGTGATATTTTTACAATATTCCATTTCTGATTTCGCTTAATTAACAGTTTCAAGTTCTTACAAGGTATGTCCCATAAGTTCCCGGACTGGGTCCATAAAAAAATAAATAAATGAAAAATGTAAATAAATTTGACAGTTTATTATAGAAAAAATATCTGGCAACACGGTGGTACCAATATCGAGGCGGTACGTGCGCGCGTGCCAAAGTTATTCTAATTTATTTAAAGGTTACACCTTGCGCTGCGGCGATTTTACGATGGAACAAAAATTGAAGCAGAGGATTTGCATAGAATTTTGTGTGGAACTTCAAATATCAGCAACCGACACTTTTGAAATGCTTAATAAAGCATTCCCCAATAACGCCCCAAAGAGAACAACTGTTTTTGAATGGCATTCTAGATTTAAAGCTGGCAGAATTTCCATTGAAGATGATCCTCGTCAAGGACGCCCAACATTTCAAAGGACTGATGAAAATGTGCAAAAAATCACCGATTTGATAAAAGAAAATCCTCGAACCACTTTGCTGGAGCTAGAGCAAGACACAGGCATCTCTAAAACAACGATTGGAAGGATCGTAACCGAAGATTTGAGGCTCAAAAAGACTCCTGCAAAATTCATCCCAAGATTCCTCACTAATGAGCAAAAACTGTGTCGGCTTGCAACCTGTGAGGACATGCTGGAAATGACAAGAACGGATCCGGAATGGAAAGACAAGATAATCACAGGCGACGAGACATGGGTCTATGGCTATGACCCTGAAACCAAGCGTCAATCTGCCGAGTGGAGAGGTCAGGGTGAGCCTAGACCCAAAAAATCCAGGATATTGAAATCCAGAAACAAGGTGTTGCTGGTCGCTTTTTTGGATAACAAGGACATTGTTCATCACTAGTATCTTCCTGCAGGCCAAACAGTTATTAAGGAAATGTATTTGAGCATTCTTCGCCGTCTAAGGGAAGCGATTCGAAAAAAAAGGCCAGAAAAATGGACTAATGGTGACTGGATCCTACACCATGACAATGCCCGCCCTCACACAGCGCACTTGGTGACGAGTTTTTTGGCGAAAAATGGTACAGAAATCCTACCTCAACCACCCTATTCCCCAGACATCGCACCAAATGACTTTTTCCTGTTCCCCAAACTCAAAGCAGTTCTAAAAGGAAGACATTTTGACACCAGGGAAGACATAATAGAAAAATCGCTGCTGGCATTGAAGAGCATTCGAAAAGAGGCCTATAAAAACTGTTTCGACAATTGGGAGAAACGATGGCGCTGGTGCGTTGAAGCAAGGGGGGATTATTTTGAAAAGTTTTAATAAAAAAAATTTTAAAAAAATCTTGCCTTTTTTTTTTATGGACCCAGTCCGGGAACTTATGGGACATACCTTGTATATCATCTGAAAAAAAAATTAAAAATGTTGTTACAGTGATATCCAAAAGAAAAATCTAGAAAGATCTGGAAAGGTGGCAAAGAACGTTGAGGCTTGTGTGTGCTAGGGAAGGCCGACCAATCAGAGAAAACATACTGGTAGCATCAGTGTTCTTCATTGTTTTCTATAGATTGAACTGATTCTCGCTGCTTGTTTCATTTGTTTTATCTTTTGTTATAAATGATAGTAAATTGATTGAACAGAGATCCTTAATGATCCTGTGTTGACCACCCTGTACATAGAGATCAATGGCATGGCGTTGTTGTATCAACACATGAATCACTTGTTGATGAGGCTGAATCAACCTACTATAATTAAACCCTTACTTGAAAGACCTAGCTCAAAGACAGACAAGTTCAATGACAAGACCAAGTTCAAACTATTGATATGTTTGTGACATTTTGGTAACAGCATCATTATTATCAGACAAAGTATTACATTTGGTATATTGTCTGATGATGATAACAATGGCTGTGTTACACTAAAATGTAATAAACATTTTAATAATTTGGATTTGTTCTTTACCTTTTTTTATTCTAATTATATATACAGTAGAACCTTCCTGTAAATAACACCTAATTACAGAGCCAAAGCGTTCTTTAGGGAGAGGTGTCCTCTTACCAGAGAGTTGCTAAATAGTAAAAATGGTAATTTTGACAATGAAAACTGTCCTTTGTTGAGGGGTGTCCTCTAGCGTGAGTGCCCTCTCATAGAGGTTCTACTGTAATTCAAATTGTGCTTTTCATAAATACTAACTATAATTCTATATATATATACTCGCTTCTATTCAATACTTGCTATAATTCAACTGTTTTTCAAATTTCAGCCAAATTACCTACTTGATTTTATCGGGCTAAAATTCAAGACGACCTTTAAACCAACTCTCCCATTTGGGGCGTGAAAGAAGTTTACAGTAGAGTTTCCCATGTGTGACCACCTCTCAGGAACAACTTGTAAAACAAACTTCCATTGTAGAACTACTATAGTGAGTCTCTCATGAATGGACTGTTTCTGGGCAGTGTTGGGCAAATATTAATTAAAATGATTTATTAAAGATTAACAATTGATTAATTGTTAATTGTAATTTTCACAATTAACAATTAATCAATTGTTAATTGCACTTTTCTAATTAACAATTAATTAATTGTTAATTGCACTTCAATTTAATTGAAAAATAATTTTTTAATGCCCAACACTGCATTTCAGTACCACTCTCTTCTCGAACATGCTGTCCGACAATTTGTGACTCTTTGGCAGATTTGTCATTGTCGCAAAAGAAAAAAGGCGTTCAACTGCAGCTGACGATGGTAAAGGTGTGTTGTATTTAATAAAAACACTTTTTATCTCAGGCAGTGTTGGGCAAATATTAATTAAAATGATTTATTAAAGATCAACAATTGATTAATTGTTAATTGTAATTTTCACAATTAACAATTAATCAATTGTTAATTGTTAATTGCACTTTTCTAATTAACAATTAATTAATTGTTAATTGCACTTCAATTTAATTGAAAAATAATTTTTTAATGCCCAACACTGTTTCTGGGTAACGGCCAGCGACCACTAAAACAAATCTTTTTGTCTCTCTTATTAAAGATTATTAAAAAATACAATTTTTGATAATTAAAGTAAAAAAAATACTGAATTTGTAAATATAATAAATAAAAACTATTGTTGTTAAATATTTTGTGACAATTATTAGGTGTTTTTTTAACAAAGAACTATACCCACTTTGTCATTTCAAAATTCTTGTTTTGTTTTCTAATCATTTTTTAAACAATTGGTTATTTACTTTGAAATTCAATACTTATTTTAAAATTTATTAAATTGAGAGTGAATAAAAGCTTCAAAATATTTTTAATTCTTTATAAATTTTTTTAATAATGGCATTTTTTTCAGGGTTAGCAACCAACAAATGAAAAAATAATTACTATTTCAGAATTTAAGAAGAAGAACTATAAGTCATTAAAGAATATCTTGAAATGGTTATTATGTAAATGCACAAATGGTTTGCCAATATGCCATTCTAAATGTTTCTAATATCAGAGCCATTACTTAACCCTTAATTAAACGCGCCCGTTTTTAGGACATAGGTACTCACGCCGAGCTTCCCGAGCTCAAACTTTATGATGATAAAAAAATTATAAAATTATTTTTCAAAAAATAAAAATTGTATTTTACCTTAGTAGATAGACAATAAGGATTAAATTGATAGCATTGTTTGAAATTTTATTTTCATAATTATCAAGTCATGCATAAAAATATAAAAACATGTGAAAAAGCAGAGATTTTCACAGGCTTTGCACAAATTCTTTTAAATCTAATAAATCGCCAATATTCACTGGCAATTTTGGCAAATTTGGTTTGAATGTTCTTTGCAAATGTTCTTATTGCATTTACAGCAAGTCATGGTTAACATGCGGCTCTTGGCGCAAGGGCAAATATTGCACCGTTTTACTAGCCATTTTCAGAGAAAAAAAAGCTCTAAAATTAAACCTATATATATTAAAAATTCAATATATTATAAATAAAAAAATTAAATATGGATAAATAATTGAAAAACAAGTTTTAAAGGATTCCCCAAAAACGTACCAGTGACGAGATACGAGAGAGAGGCCAGGCAGCAAAGTGAAACCTTAACCAAAAGTGTTACGTCAGTACTCGCAACGTGCTTTTGAGGCAAACTGACAATTTTTTTTTTTCACATTCTCCTGGTGCCATTGAAGTTCAAATATGGATTAAAATGTCGATCTACTGAATAAGTACAGCTATGAAAATTATCTTTTTTTTTTTTGCATTTTCAAAATTTTCATTTTAGAGTTTTGAAAATTGAAATGAGCTTCAGAGGCTCAGCGCGAGTAAATAAGGGTTAAAGAAAAAGCTTGTCATTTTACCAAAATTATTCAAAGCATCCACTTTTATAATTGAAATTTTATTAATGATTCATCATAAAAATTGGGTCATCACTGAAGAAGATTTAATGGGAACAGCTCGAGGAGCATGAACTCATGGAATTCGTGTAATCTTTACACAAGGGGATAAGAAACAACAACAACAACAGATTTAATGGGAAAAAAAATGTTGTTGTTGTTTCTTACGCCCAAAGATTACACAAATTCCATGTTATTATCTTATGGAATGGGGTGTACGGATGCAGCTTTAGTTGATCATTTCACCATGGGGCTCCAATGAGAGACCACCTCCTTGAGAGACCGGAGGTTGCCAGGTTTTGTGGGCAGTCTTTCATGGGAGACTACTGTACGTACCTCAATCCTGGTTTCATTTTCAATTTAGAAAGCAAAGAATTAAGAATATTAAAACTTCTTTTTATAAATATAGCAATATTTCTCTAGACCAAATAAATCATTCACCTCTTAATTTCTGTTTACTTTAATTTGATTTGGTAATCCAAATATGGTGTGTAAATTTTAGAATTGACTATTTTAGATTTAAAAAAAAAAAATTAAATGTTTTTCAAAAAACGAGGGATTTGGAATAATTGATATTGAAAAAAAAAATCATATTTTAAAGTTGTAATTATTGAAATCTTGCTTGTTTTGTCACACATTTATGAAATGTAAACTATAAGCATTACAAACACAAGGTAATAAGACCATATCTAAATGTTTAAAATGATTTTGTGGCCCATTGTATGTATTACATCCCAAACATGATGCGGCGCCAGCTGCATAACAACACTGTTACAGAAACATCACAAATTATTTATAGATTTGGATTTGGTCTTAATACCTTGTGTTTGAATTATAATCCCCAAATTGTGCCTTATGGTATAAACATTTTACACTATTATCTTTCAAAAGGCCCACAGCAGGTGTATGAAATGTCAGAGTAAACATGTAAAAGTTGATATGAATTATACAATTTCATTCAAACAATAGTACTAAATTTCTATGAAAGGTGTACCTGGATCTGTGAAAGAAAAAAATACTAAACACAAGGTAATAAGACCAAATCCAAATAAATAAATAGTGTGTGACGTTTCGGTCCGAATACTATTTTTCTCAAAATATTTTGAGGGATTTCTCCAAAACTTTAAAAAGTCTTTTGTGAAGAATGTTTTTTTTATTTCACAGATCCAGATACGCCTTTTTATATAAATGTATTCAATGGATCGGCTTTTGACTTAAATAGTACTAAATGTTATACAAACTGATTGGCCTTTCCAACATTGTTATATAATGTGGTTGGATTGTGTCCTGGAAGAGCCCTTGTTAGGTCAGCGGAGAGCCAAGAAAGCCAAGCCTGAGGAGCCAGAGAGTTCGCAAGATGACGGTGAGTTCTTTCTTCTCTATTTAGTCTCTGGCCTCTTTGGAATCGCTTCACAACAACCTCCCGGTTTTAATGGTTTTTAACAGTGGTTATAATAATGTGGTGGGGGGAGAATCACACATCATCAGACAAAGTAACAATGCTGTTACCGATATGTCACAAATATTGCAATAATTTGGATTTGGTCTTTGATTCTAAACTATAATCTATAATTGACAGCATATGTGTGTAATAGAAAAGTGAAAGGAAGTAAATTGAATTGATATCAATGGAATCATAATATATTCCTCTGATTATATGGTTACTATAGCATTCATCGGTACA
This sequence comes from Cordylochernes scorpioides, assembly GCA_030710605.1. Taxonomy (NCBI): domain Eukaryota; kingdom Metazoa; phylum Arthropoda; class Arachnida; order Pseudoscorpiones; family Chernetidae; genus Cordylochernes; species Cordylochernes scorpioides. The sequence goes on from CP092878.1 coordinate 52,866,126, forward strand.
ATAACAACCAACACATTCTAATATAGCTCTACTCAACACTTGCACACTCTGTTTGAGTGTGTATGTTGTGTAATCACCTACACATCTGTTTTCACTAAATTGAAATTAATTTTAAAATGGTGATTTTTTTAACAGCTGAAGATTTTTGAATGTATTCTTGCTTTCCTCAAGGCCCATAATTTCCTTAAATACCTTCACTACGAATTAAACCTAAGTGCTGAATATATAAGCAGGACAACCCAATACATTATTAGAGAGGATTACACTGGGTGAGCTGATGGGAGGTTCCACCACTGAAGGGCCCTCCCATTTTATCATTGCAAAAAGAGTTGTAGGAAATTGTATGGGACATACTACATGCTAAACTAGTTCAACTTTGTGAATGCAGAGACTCTAGTAATTAATTGAAATAAGAATTATTTCTATAAAGATATGCCTTAATCATTTATGATGTTTAATTACATATAGTGTTGAACCATGCTATGGCAGCTCAACTTGGGACCAAGATTTTTATTTAATCCTTAACTGGACTGGCGAATTTTTCTTACATAACTGGACAGGTTGGGTTGATTCAATCCTCTTATGTAACTTTATGAAATAAGCGCTAAATAATGATTGAAATCCATATTCAAAAAAATATTTAATGAATACAAATGTTAACTTAGAGATTTTGACGTTTAAAAATTCTGAATATAATCTATTTACATATTTCAAAAATTATTAAGAAATGTTTTTGCAAACGCTTAGTTGACATACAGAGCAAAGGGTTTTTATTTTTTACCGTGTTTTTTGATGTATATTTGTAGCACCTTTTTGGAGTATTAGATTGTTGTGGCATCTTATATTCCCTTTATGTACGTGAACCATCATTCTTCTTGAATTGTCTTCTGTAATTCCAGCCGAAGAGAATTTAGATTATGTGTGGACAGCTGTTCATCAGTCAATGCTTTCCTAAGATCACCAATAAAATTACTCCTTTCTTTTTTATCCTTTTTATCAATCCGATTACCGATTTTGTTTTTTTGGGAACATAGGAGACTAAAGTGGTTGTTCCAGAGAAACCAAAAATATATGTTCCTGATTCTCTATTAGAGTGCGGTTGAAATTGTGGTAGTATCTGAGGTTTGTTCTTTCTCATCCTTCCTAAATATGTGTGGCCATGTCATTTCAACTTATCAACTAATTCTAGTAAAGTGAACCAATTGTCTGCTGTAATATTTCTAATACTCTTCCAAAATGGTCGACTAATCTCTAAAACTTATATTTTTCAGAGATAGTTCTCTCTGTTGACTTGATTGATAATTCTACTGATCCAAGAATGAAGTGTTATTTTATAAAAAGAAGCTAAAAAATAGCGGAAGATAGCGACTCAAGTATGAGCCATGAGCTAACACTGACAGGAAAAACTCTCATGCTTCTGGATGGGCTGGGTTGAATCCGCCTCCACATGCAAATTTAACCCCCTCCCAAAACGGATATTTATAAATGATGGATGGAAAATGTTTGTATCACTCTAAAATTAGAATACATGAAAGCTGGTAGCTCTCAGTAAACTAAAAATATATATTTTTCCTATATTAAGTTTATGCATGGGCGGGATCAACCCAACCCGTCCAGTTAAGGGTTAAGTTAAAAGGTGATCCATTGAAAACATGAGTTAATACGACCAAATCTAAATAAATAAATAAATAGTGTGTGACATTTTGGTAACAGCATTGTTAACATCTTCAGACAAAAGTATTAAATGAGAAAAAGAGAGAGAGATAAGGCACAATTTGGATTATAGATTATAAACACAAGGTAATAAGACCAAATCCAAATAAATAAATAGTGTGTGACGTTTCGGTAACAGCGTTGTTACAGAAACGTCACAGACTATTTATTTATTTGGATTTGGTTTTATTACCTTGAGAGAGAGAGAGAATATAGTTTTATGGACTACTAACCAAAGTGTATGATTTGAAAATGTTTCCAGGGCAGGAATCGAACCCTGGCCTTCTGGGTAAAAGCAAAAACTTCCCACACCAAGGATTTAAATAGTTACTGTTATCAAGTGTGTAAACAAGATAGCAGATAAGAAGATAGTTTTATAAGATTTTATAAGAACCCTAAAATAAACTCAAGGTAATAAGACCAAATCCAAATAATGCTGTTACCGAAACGTCACAAACTTTCATTATCATTATATTCATTTATTTGGATAAATACCTTGTGTTTATAATCTATAATCCAAATTGTGCCTTATCAGAACCCTAAAATATTATTCTTAGAATTAGAAGTGAAAAAAACAATTTTTTTTTAGTTTTTTTTAGATATAATTAAAAGCATATCAACATATATAGTCACGACCGTCTTTCCTCATGTCACGGATGCGCGCGCATCATCATTATGATCATTATCATTATCTAATGATAATAATAATAATTATTATTATTATATTATTATTATTATTTTATTATTAATATATAGTCACGACCGTCTTTCCTCAATTCCTCATCGCTGTCACGGATGCGCGCGCATCATCATTATGATCATTATCTTCTATAGAAGCTTCTATCTTTATAATTATGTATATTTACAAAAAGTCAATTCGCTTGCGCCTCTAGCGGTGAAAATGAGGGGTAATACCAGCTGACCTAATGTACATGGAAAGTTTGGAGCGGGACGTTTCACAAGAGTGACATCCACGGCTCCAATTTATAATTGTAACAAATAGTATTGGAATAAAAACATTCAATCGGGTAAAAGTCTGTTTCGTCTAGTCTGTATATAAATATCATTGCTATTTCCTCTTTCTTCCATTCTGGTAATTGGAGCAATTTCTTTGAATGAAAAAGTTTTTTTTTAATTCATTCAAAAGAAATGTGCTACAATTAACAGAATGGAAGAAAGAGGAAATAGCAATGATATTTATAAACAGATGTGCCTTTAATTATATCTAATAAAAAGGTTTTTCCACTTCTAATTCTAAGAATAATAGTTTAGGATTCTTAGAAAACTATCTTATTCCTTACACACTTGATTACAGTATTTAAAGTATGCTGTGATATATTTTTTTATTCGGTACTTTTGTCTGATGATGGTAATAACCTGTTACCAAAACGTCATACACTATTTATTTATTTGGACTTGGTCTTATTATCTTGTGATTATAATCTATAATCCAAATTGTACCTTATCGTGATACATTGAAAATAATTATTTAAAAAAAGCCTACCCAGATCTTTGAAGGTAAAGCACTTTTTTTTTTTCCAAAATATTTCGAGGGATTGCTCCATCTTTAATCAATTCATTGCACCAAAAATATTTTGAAATACAGTCAACTTCAATTGAGTGGAACTCGCAGGCAAAGGGAAAAATGGCACCACTTATCAGGAGTTCCACTTAATGAAGATTTTTATGTTTGCACTTTTTTTGTATAAAATTAAACCCTTTAAATATTTAATAAATGTTTAGTAGCATGAAAACTAGTGTTATAATCTTTGATATTTCTTAATGATTAGTTAATAAGGTGAATTATGTAGATAAAGTAATTAACGTTATAAATTTATTTTATTTAGAAGCACTCATCACACAAAACACAACTTCTATCCACCTTGATTATTAATGATTATTTAAAAAAAATCATTATTTGAAAACTGAGGCATATTTTTAATATAGATTACTTTTTTTCTTAACCAAAATTTTGAATTTTAGCGAGACTCAGATATATTTGATTGCTCACTTTGGCTCAAACAAAAGTTTTTGCAAAATACAAAAAGCATTGTATGCTTCCTTAAATGGTGGTAGACATGGTTCACATCTTTCTTCATCACTCTCTGAATCATCTGGTTCAACTTTTTATTTTGCACTATACCAAGAATTTCTTTATCAGAAAGTTGTTCTCCAATAAATAGTATGTCATCATCTATCTCAATATAGTTGGAGGGAGCTGTATCAACCAAATAATGATTTTCTCCACAAATCTTTTTACCAATTTCCCCACACCTTGCTATAAATCTTGAAAACCAACCATCAGTAAACTCAATATTATATTCTCCTAATTTAAGAACAAACAATTGTATTTGTTGTCTATTTGATTCCCCTATTAAAGCAATGTTCATATTGCACTTTTGTCTTATCCATAAAAGCAAATGTTCTTCAGATTTTGATGCTTTTCCAGCTCTTGAACATTTTCTATTTTTATCCATAATTTTTTTGTTAAATTGTGCTAAGATTTCATCTTTGTTTTCCAAAAATGGTAAAATATATTTTCGGGGATGTTGGATATTTTTCCTGGCTTCTGGAACAGACGGCATTTCTATTTCTTTCATCACATTAACTTTATCTTTGATTGAACAACTTAGCTTTCTGGACATTTAGAATAATAATAAAGAAAAATTGAATTACTGTTTTAAATTATTACATTTAAGAGACAGGTTTGAGTTTATTTAAATAAAAAAAAAGAAAAACTTTTAAGTTCAATTAAAGTGAAAATGGAAAATGTGCTTTATTAACATAACCAAATTTGTTTGGTCCAAAATGATAATAGTAATAAATAATTGGTTGAGATAATAAAAATAATTATTTAAATATAATGTAAAATGTACCTTGTTTTTTTTTTATCACTTGACTTCTACAATTTTTTTTTTTACTTTCACTATAGGCTTTAACCTTTATTTACTCGCGCCGAGCCTCTGAAGCTCATCACAATTTTCAAAACTCTAAAATGAGAATTTAAAAAATGCAAAAAAATGATAATTTTGATAGCTCTCTCTCTCTGTACTTATTCAGCAGATCGATATTTTAAACCATATTTGAACTTCAATGGCAGCAGGAGAGTGTGAAAAAAAAATTGTCGGCGTGCCACAAAAGTGCGTAGCGAGTGCTGATGTAACACTTTTGGTTACGGTTTCACCTTGCTGCCTGGCCTCTCTCTCGTCACTGGTACGTTTTGGTGGAATCCTTTAAAACTTGTTTTTCAATTATTTATCCACATTTATATTTTTAATTTATAATATACTAGCGGACGTACCCGGCTTCGCCCGGGTTTTACCCGAGTAAAGGTTTGTCTAACGAACATTTGTTAAAACAATTCTCTATAAACTTATTTTTAAAAAAAATTTAAAAAAAAAGATATATTTTGATAATTTGAAGCTCGTAAATTTGAATCTCTCGATAAAGTGAATATTTTTTCCCAGTCCCTTGAAAAATACTCGATAAGTTGAATAAAATCAATATTAAATGGTTCCCTCGGTAATTGGAAGTTAAAGGAATAGTATCTTGCCTTGGAATTGTATCATTATTCTTGTCTCAAATAAATTGCCGTGTCATCCTGGATTTTGTCTTTCCTAATTTTCTACATTACAAAATCATCGTTTTATATAGTGAACATTTTTTCCCGGTCCCTTGAAAAATACTCGATAACTAACTTTGACTTGTGCGCAATTAATAGGTAGAAAATCTTACTTTTGATAAATAATCTTTAAGATAATAAACTTAGTGATAATAAAACTTATAGATAAAAAAAACTTGTTATCATCGTCGCAATGGGGGCGCTGCTTGCGAGTTAAATCTACAAATCTGCAAATAACTCTAAGAATATTCAAGATATTCAAGAAATTATTTTTCAGAAACCTTCCCAGTACTATACTAAATAACTTCCCAAAGTTTCATGGCGTTCCAATGAGTGGTTTGGTCAGGCATAAAGGACACACACACACACATACATTCATTTTTTTATATTTATACAGATTGAATTTTTAATATATAGGTTTAATTTCAGAGCTTTTTTCTCTGAAAATGGCTAGTAAAACGATGCAATATTTGCCCTTGCGCCAAGAACCGCATGTCAACCATGATTTGCTGTTAATGCAATATGAACATTTGCAAAGAACATTCAAACCAAATTTGCCAAAATTGCCAGTGAATATTGGTGATTTATTAGATATAAAAGAATTTGCGCAAAGCCTGCGAAAATCTCTGCTTTTTCACATGTTTTAATATTTTATGCATGACTTGGTAATTATGAAAATAAAATTTTATACTTTGCTATCAATTTAATCCTTATTGTCTATCTACTAAGGTAAAATACAATTTTTATTTTTTGAAAAATAATTTTATGATTTTTTATCATCATAAAGTTCGAGCTCGGGAAGCTCGGCACGAGTACCTACGTCCTAAAATTGGGCACGATTAATTAAGGGTTAAAGCCGATGTTATAAAGGTGCACAAATTATAAATTCTTCTTCCATATTAATAAGTCTATAATTTAACACACAATATGAATAAAAGAATAATAAAAATAGGTACGGAGAATCTATAGGCAACATGCTTTTATATGATATAAACTATGTGTGTGGAAGAGTGTTAAAAGTAATACAAGTAACAGCTCTTAAATCTGCAATCCGAAACATTGTCATCACTTTGTTCTCACCCACTGAATGTTCATTCCCATTAATCAAATGCAAAACATAATACATTAGAAACTCTTTATGAGGAAACTCTTTCAACAAACTGTATCAAGGTTATAACTACTAAATTCCAAAGTACCAAGTTTTAAGTTGCAATTATTTTAACCATATTAATAACAATGAGTGATGTTGTTATAGCAAGATGTACATGTTTGGTATCTAAGCACCTGATGTCTATACCTTATGGTTTAGTATATATATTTTTTCTTATCTCTAGTACACGTGGTACAGGCCATGATAACCATGGTGGATAGAAGTTGGCGACTGCTTTTACTGTAAGTGCACAATATGTCTACACATGTGAAAAGCAGTTCGACTTTGCACTTACAAATGTGCCAGAGCTCCATTTGGTTACTTGCACTCGCCTTTTCACCTGGCCTATGATCAAATTGGACCCAAGAAATTTTCTTTCTTTCCGAAGACCTGGAACTAAACATTTTTCTGTTGCACGCTATTTAAACGTATTTCAAGAATTCTATTACCTTTGAAAATATGGAACTAAAGCTTTTGCTGTTGCTATTGACTAATTGGATCTGAGCTCTTCGGTTTTGCTGATGAGCGCATTCAGAACTTGATCATTCACTTCTTCCCTTGACTATTTGGAACTCACCATCTTGCCTGTGATGATGATCTCTATGAACAACTCTCTCTGTATTCCCGATGTACTCCTGGGACTCCTGCTCATCTCCATCTTCCAGGCCTCAATCCCCCAAGACCTGACCATCAACCTAACCAATCATGTCGACCCCACATTATCTTCTGACTCTTCTCTCTGTCGGAGCTGCCTGACTTCTCCAATTTCCAGGGCGGATCCCGAGAAAATGGCCATTCCTCAAATTCTTGTTTCTTTCTTCAACATCTACTCAACCGTCACTACCCTACCTAGCCTTCTATCAGCGTGGAAATTAATAAAATGGAAATATAAAATAACACTCGCTGGTGGGGTTGGGGACCATTGGAGCATTTTTTTTTAATCATAAAAAAAGTGCCCAATGCGGGAATCGATCCCAGGTTGTAGCTGTCGAAAACCAACGGTTTAGACCACCCTTCCACTGACCCCCACCATATTTAAAACAACAAGTGGTGTTGTTATAACAAGGTGTAAATGTTTGGTATCTAAGTACCTGTTGTCCACCCACCCTATGGTTCAGTATCCTATGTGCTTGTCCCAGAAGAGGACCAACCTCAGGAAGGACAGAGAAGGGCCAAGAAGGCCAAGCCTGACAACAAGGGTGAGACATCTAAAGGTCAGTATTGAGATTACTGTCCACTTCTCTAAATGACCTATCCAATTTGAAAATGGCATCAAAGGGATATTACAGAAACTCAGGGTTATTCAATAGAAGTCCCATAGAAACACCTGTATGCAGCCAAGGCCGGGGTGTTCAACTCTGCTCCGTTTGTCTCCCTGCTGAGTGATATGGTGGCCAACCCTGAGGTAGTCCGCCAGCTCTACAGCGCCCCCCACATCCAAGCCATGGTGGCCTTCCTCGTCAAGAACCCCTCCTTGGCTGAACAGGTGCTGCGCTTTCAGCCTTGTCTCTTTTCTAAGCTCTACTTTAATCAGGTTGTCCATATGTCTACCTTTGTTATACGGCAATCAAATCAAAACCATACAGGCTCTATTACTTACCACAAATGACAATTTATAAATATTTTTAGCATTTTTAGTGTTTTCTGGCCATTAATGGAAGCTGTTGTTCATGGGAGATTCATTATAGTAGGCTTACAATGGATATTTATTTAAGCTTTACGAGGGTGGTTGCTCATGAGAGGTGGTCACTCATGGAATGAGTTGTTCTGGGAGGCTCTACTATATTTCAAGCATTTAGCATGAATTTCTTCATAGAGATAATTCTACCACTTGGAACTTTTTTGTGTAAAACATAATCCTAATTCTCAGAAATACTAATCACTCTTTGAAAGCTTCATTTTCACCTTTTGATCACAGGTAATTTACAATGATTTTTAAAGCACACACATAAAATTTATACTACAGTAAAACCCCTCTATAGTGATCCCAATGGGATAGAGCGTTTGGTTCACTATAGCCACGGTTTGGCTTCAGGGATAGTTCGTTATTTTACAAATGGCAAAATTTGTAATACCACTGGTATTTTCAATGAAATGGAATTGGGAATTACTTTTGGTTCATTATAAGGAAAGATTTGCTATTTCCTGGGTTCATATTAGCAGGGCTTTACTATATATTCTGATAATTTGATTCAGTTTTTGCCTAACTATTTAGTTCCATTTAATAGATGTGTCTATTTACTGTCGAGCCTCCATGAGAGGACATTCTCGGTAGAGAACACCTCTCTATAAAGGAAAGGTTTCCTTGGCAAAAATTTCCATTTTTACTACTTGACTACTTTCTGGTAAGAGGACATCTCTCTCTAAAGGACACTTTGGATTTGCAACTAGGTATCCTTTAGACCAGTGATTCTCAACCTTTTTTTTGTTGCGGCATTATTTTAAAGATTTGAAAATTTGGCGGCACAATTTTAGAATTTCGCGGCACACTTTTGCTAACTTGAATGCAAGAAAATTCAAATTATGTATCAATATTTCTATGCAAAATATAAGTAATATACATCTCTAACATTCAATTTGCTAATTTCGTTATTTTAAAAAGTAAAAAAATGAAAAAGAAAAAAAGAAAAACCAATACAAACGTGAACATAATCATATGACTAAAATTCGGCGGCACATTTTAGAATTTCGCGGCACACAAAATTACCGCGGCACATTGGTGAGAATCACTGCTTTAGACAGAGGTTCTAGTCCACTAGATAGAAACTACCTCAGTTTCCATTTTAAGTTGAGGTTATGTGTGACAGTTTGTCTTGAGCCACCCAATGTTTGCAAGCAACCCCCATCTCAAGGAACAGATGAAGGCAGCCATGCCCTTCTGTCTGGAGATGGTATGTTGGAAAGCAGATCAACCCTGCCAACATAACCTCGGGTCCTGTGTCAGATGCTCAAGCAGAACAACATTGAGGTGTTCAGTCCGGATGTTCTCCAGCCCTTGCTACAGATCCACCAAGGCCTGGACAAACTCTACTCCCTCGCCCCTCACGCCATGTTGCAGTGAGCCCACTTCATGATCTTTACATTTCCACCTTGGGCTTCATATTTTAACAGGGAAAGATCACAACCCCGAGACAAGTTCAATTAAGAGAAAGTCCTAGTTTTATACAAGTTGGGTGTCAATATACTGAGAAGTTAGGAACTCAATTTTGTATGGAAAATTTATTTACCGACATTTCAGCGACCCACTTTCACCATTCTTAGGTAAAACTTTACCTGCTTTAAATACAGTATATTACACATCTTTATTTGCATTTAAATTCTGCTATTTTGAATATATTTTATGATGAATTTAATGACCTAGTTTTAGTATTTTGTTGTTGTTTTTTTATCCCCTTGTGTAAAGATTGCGCGAATTCCATGAGTATGTTTTAACTTGAGAATGGTGACATCGAGTT
>CP092878.1:52876165-52889011 GCA_030710605.1 Cordylochernes scorpioides
GATCAATTCATATCTTCTCTCAATATAAGAGAGAGAGAATTCATATAAATTACAGTAAAACCTTCAATATGTAAAATATTTATAATAATTTTTAAATCTTTAATGAAATTAATACCGATAGATTCCCCTAGATTCCCAAATATGTAAACAAAGACTGACCTACTTTGGATACATAATGAGAGCAAATGGATTAGAAAAGAAGTTGATATTGGGAAAATAGAAGGAAGAGAGGAACAGGTCAAGAAAGCAACCAGATGGTCACTAGATAAGCTGCAAGTGATCGCCACTATCAGATCAAATTGGAGAATATTTGTCCATATAGTCACCAGAAGTTGAACTCGACATGATGGACACTAACAACAACAACAAAAAAAAACCTCGTGGGGGGATTGAACTTTTGTTTCACTATTGCCATAACCATAGTCAACTATATTATAAAATGAGATGTTGAGATTATTCTAGGCTCATTATGAGGGAAGGTTCACTATCTCCTTGTTCACTTCAGTCAAGTTTCACTGTATTTTGTTTATTACAAAATGAGAGAGAGCCCACTTGAAAGGCAGATTTGAAACATGAACAGTTCCGTGCTTCATTAGAAGGAGAAATACAGGTTTGATTAGTTTTGTTCCTTGTAATTTGTGTTTGCTAAAACTTACCAGGTAGAGGGGAGATGTGGTAAATAATAAAACCCATTATTTTTTGTTATTGGAGATGTTATTATGTTTCTTTCACTCTACTTTTTTTTTATTAGAAAAGTGCAGGGACTTTTTAATCATACCCTGTATTTGGCGAAAATGAGCTTGAGGCTTCCATCACTTTTTAAGTTTAAATATAATTTAACATTAACATATGGAACAATAACCGAAGAAAGTTGTTTAGCAAATATGCAACCTGTAGAAACTTGGAAGGGGAAACTGAGCTATATTGCAATGGTTATTTACTCAAGGATATCTTTAATTTTAAAGAAAGTAGCCTCTTTTATCAAGTATTGTCCAACAAAACATTGAAAGGAAAATATCCGTTATATTTTCTGGTAAAACTTCTATAAAATAAATAAAAATAACCTTTTGTGTATTTGAAAAATGTAAACTATATTCACTCTTTATTGGTTCATCAAAACATCTTAAGTGTTAACAAATTACGTGATAGTTTTCACTTAGCTTATAAATAAAAAAATGGGGTTGACTCGACATATCGAACACATTTAGTGATTAAATGAAGGCTTGAAATAGGAATGTTTTGTTTTTGTGGGCGCTAACATCACATTGGACGGGAGTTAAAAATACTAAATTTCTCTATATTTGCCACCCAATACTACATGTAAGGGCCAGCTATTAGATCAAGGCTTAATTTACATTTTAAAATTAAAATTTTGATGCAAAAGATAAATTGTACAAAGATGCTTTATCTGCAAAAAAAAAAAAACTCTTTTTAGTTTGTTTTTTTATGTAGATATGTAAAGGGAAATAATTTTAATTCTATATATAATTGATAAATTGTACTTTTATACTTTTTAAACTAATAATAAAATTATTATAGAGAATGTTTACCGATTATACATATGTGAGTCACAAATAATAGATAAAAATTTCATAATATGTTTTGGTTGAAAAGTCCATCATTAGTGGCCTGACAAGACAGTCTCTCAAGGAGGGACCATCTTCTTTAGACACTTGGTGTAGCCATGTTTTTTGGGCAGTTTCTCATGGGAAATTCTAATGTTTTAAAATATCTAGAAATTTATGTAAATATAACTAATGGGAATATATTTAAAAAAAAAAATAAATTCTTATCTCCCCCCAAAATATAAATTCAAATAAAAATGAATTTATATAAACATTAGTTTTTCTTCCCTGAAAGCCTGTTGATATATGGAAGCCTTATAAGATTTAAAATATCTTTGATATTGATATAAAGTTCCCCTTCTCTTGAGTAATTTAGATGCAATTTTTCTTAAACTGTTGCTTTTACAAGAATAGTTTAATCTTTAATTCAAATTGTATGCCAACACCATTCTATCAGTTGCTGGTTTCACATGTTCAGCAAATAATTCCTTCCATAATTTTGATGAATATAGAAATATCTGTTTGAATATATATGTACATAGAAATTATGTATATGATAAAGATTATAAAACATAGTAGAGCAAGTTTGCTAGGCACAAAATATAAAGACAAACAATGGCAGTGAAGCTACAGAGACAGGCTTAAGTTGTATAAAATCATTAACTGAAGAAAAATAATAAACAGTGCCCCATTGCACTGGTGTCATCTAAATTAACACCCCCATTCTGAATATATATTTGTAAAATTTTATTTTAAATTGAAGTGTGTGTAACTTCCAACTAATGCGTTGCCTTCTTGAAAATAAAATTTCCAGAAATTCTTCTATGATGTGGTGGTTGTACAGAGTTCCTGGGACCTCTCCTCCTAAAGACAACTCCTTTGACACCTTCGTGGCCACCTTTGCCCAAGCCATGGCTCAACAGACCTCACCTGTAAGTTGCCAAACTCTTCTTGGGAGGCGATCACAGGCACTGTTTATAAAATATGCAAATATTTCCCTCAGTAGGGAACTCGCTGACCAGATCATAGAAGCAGAATAAACTATACATTAGTAGGTAGTAATAGATTTAAGCTCTGATAAGGCACAATTTGGATTATTCTATATACAGTTACGAGCGTCATGCGTCATCTCCTAATCAACAATCAGTCATCAGTTTTCATCTCTGTCACCGTTTGCTTTTTTTTTTTTGGAATGGCGCTCTCCTATAAACACGCCACCTTTGCCCCCCCCCCCACTCGCTATTTTGTCTTTGTAACTATTGTGTTGGAGCGGGTCGCTCCCTAAATAAATGCATATATTAGATAATAACCAAATGGAATCCTCTCTTTCTTTTTCCCAGTAAGAGACGCCTACGGAAGCCAACAGTACATAGACAGATAAAGCACATAGGCTATAGTTATTAACTAACATATGCAATTATTTAAGGCGCCAATTTATAATTGTAACAAATAGTATTTAAATCAAAACATTCAATCAGGTAAAACACGGGCGTTGCCCGGGTCATTCGGCTAGTAGATTATAAACACAAGGTAATAAGACCAAATCCAAATAAATAAATAGTGTGTGACGTTTCGGTAACAGCGTTGTTACCATCTTCAGACAAAAGTACTAAATGAGAAATTTTAACACAGCATGTCTTAAATAGTTACTGTTATCAAGTGTGTAAACAAGATAACAGATATGAAGAAGATAGTTATCTGAGAAACACAGAATATTATTCTTAGTATTAAAAGTAGAAAAAACCCAATTTTTTTTAAAAATATAATTAAAAGCATATCTATAAATATCATTTATATTTCCTCTTTCTTCCATTCTGTTAATTGTAGCACATTTCTTTTGAATGAAAAAGGCTTCTTTAAATTGTCTCTCAAAATAATTTTTCTCATAATCTAGTATCTTTGTTTCTTTTAGATTAAAATTATTATGCCCTGTGATTTTTCTATGTTCTACAAGTAAAGAATTCTCAATTTTATCCTATTTCAGAGCATATTCATGGTTTTTCATTCTTTCTTTTAAATTTCTGGATGTTTGTCCTACATAGCATTGGTCACATTTTTCACATCATAAATTAATTGTATAAATTATTGTATTACTATAGGCCAATTAGAAATAAAAGCTCTAAATTCATTTAAAAATGATGTTTATTATTTTAAAAGATATGCGGATGACTCATTTTATTTATTAATCAGGGAAGTGAACAAAAATTTTGGATACTTTCAACAATCTATTGCCTGATATCAATTACTCTATGGAAGTAGATGACAACAAATCAATAAATTTCCTGGACATGAACTTATCATACAATAATAACAATATTACAACCTCTATATACAAAAACCAACACATACAGGAACCTATTGGAACTATAGCTCACAGCACCATTTCAGCCAAAAAGTAGGATTAGTAAAAGCTCTTATATATTTACGCTCATTAATGATACAATTAAAAGAAATATAGAAATTAACAACATCAAAAAAGAACTAATCAATGAAGATTTTCCCATCAAATTGATAGATAGAATAATAGAAGACATGAACCAAAAATATGATAATAATACTTTAATTCAAAATCTAAAGTGCAAAAACAAAGAAGCCAAATTTATCACATTGCCATTTATACACCAAAAATTTACAAGAAATTTTACTAATATATTCAAAAAGTATGTGAAAAAATAACAATTTCATGGAAACCATGCAACCCTATCTCTCAATATATCAACAACCATAAGAACACTCACTTACCAAAAAGAGCAGGTTTAATTTATGATGTGAAATATGAAAAATGTGACCAATGCTATGTAGGACAAACATCCAGAAATTTAAAAGAAAGAATGAAAAACCATGAATATGCTCTGAAATAGGATAAAATTGAGAATTCTTTACTTGTAGAACATAGAAAAATCACAGGGCATAATAATTTTAACCTAAAAGAAACAAAGATACTAGATTATGAGAAAAAATATTTTAAGAGACAATTTAAAGAAGCCTTTTTCATTCAAAAGAAATGTGCTACAATTAACAGAATGAAGAAAGAGGAAATATAAATGATATTTATAAATATGCTTTTAATTATATATATAAAAAAAATTGGGTTTTTTCCACTTTTAATTCTAAGAATAATATTCTGTGTTTCTCAGATAACTATCCTCTTATCTGTTATCTTGTTTACACACTTGATAACAGTAACTATTTAAGACATGCTGTGGTAAAATTTCTCATTCAGTACTTTTGTCTGAAGATTGTAACAACGCTGTTACCGAAACGTCACACACTATTTATTTATTTGGATATTTGGTCTTATTACCTTTAAATTTAAGCTCTTGTGGTTCATGAGTTTTAGCATTATTCTGCATCAATGACTGACAACATTTTGCCTTTAAAATCAATATACAGTAAAACCCCGCTAAGACGAACCATGGATATAACGAACCTTCCCTTATAACGAACCCATCGAAAATCCCAATTCCATTCCATTAAAATTACCATCGTTATAACGAACTTTTCACTTTTCAAACTAGCGAACTATCGCTATAACGAACCCAATTTTGGTCCCAAAATATTAAATTCTATCAAAAATACCATGCTTATAACGAACTTTTAATTTTAATTCTAAAATTCCAAAATTATAATTTTTAAAACTAATTAAAATTTTGTGTGAGTTCTAGCTCACAGATCGCAATTCAAAACAAAGAATTTAGCGACATTGGGTGTTTATATTCACGTTCTATTTTTATACTGTGCACTTTTATAAATTTTTCATGCCTTATTGAAAACTAAATTTCTTAACTCTACATTAGGAAAATTCCTTAAAACATGATTTAAATTATTAAAACCAGTTTTAAAAGATAATGGAAGTGCCAAAGAAAAAGTCGCTTGTACGAAGATATCACTTGAAAAGAAATTAACCATCATAAAAGCTATTGAGAGTGATACATCGCAAGCGGAACTTCGGAAGAAAATGAAAATGAGCAAAAGTAGCATTTCTACGATATGGGGCAAAAAAGAAGACTATAAAAAAAAAATGCTACAAAGAGGAATCAATCCCAACTATTGCCGCTATCGTCAGTGTCATTATCCACTTTTAGAAGCCTTGTATACGTGGTTAGTACAAGCTAGGCTTCATTTAAAAAAATGAAGATTTCTTTGCTAGATATGAAACCAAATTTTTGAGGAATATGTTAAAGCAGAAAAAAATAACAGACTTCTTCAAGTAAGCCTTTGTATCCTATATTGTAATATAATATTTATTTATATAAAATATATTTTTATACCTTTTAAAATATTATTAATAAAGTTTTTATTTAATTTTTATATATAAGGTATACTTTTCTTGGATTTTTTTGACATATGGGGGGCAGGTTGCATTTATACTAATTAAATTATCAGAGGAACTGATCAAAAAGGCAATATTTTCACATGATTTTGTTTTTATTTTAATATACAGCTTTAATATATAGAAATAGGTTAATTTTTAGGGGGAAAAAGCAGCCAATATTAAGAGGTAGCCTTTTTTTTTTTTTTTGCGCATGCCCTTTAATTATATCCTCAAAAAAAAATTAAATACCCAAACCGTGGCTATAGTGAACCAAAAGTCCCGTCCCAATGGGGTTCACTATAGAGGGGTTTTACTGTATATGATTAAAATAAGACTTAGAAAGAGTGGAAGATGCATTTCTTTTAATTTATTATTATCACTTCTGTGAGTTTGAATTATATTATATATGTTATTTGGTATGTAGAGAGAGAGGAAAGACATATTTGGTAATGTATAAATTTCAATCAAAAAGTGCCTTGAATAGAGCAATAACCATTTATTAATCAATTAATGTGAGAGATGGACTCAGAAAAGAAGAAAGAAAAATAATTGAAGCCATTGTGGACATGGAGAATGCTACTCAAGTGCAATGGACAGATGAAAGGTCATATGTTCCAATCTTAATGATATTCTGTTAGTTCTCTAGAATCCCAAGTATGCCAACAAAGACTGACCTACTTTCAACATATAATGAGAGCCGATGGTTTGAAAAAACGCTGATGTTTGGAAAAATTGAAGGAAGAGAGGAAGACCTGCAATGAGCTGACTAGAAGAGGTCAAGAAAATGCTAGAAGGTTGCGTTTGATGGTCACTAACAGATCAAATTGGATAATATTTGTCCATATAGTCAACTTGATGGACGCTAAAAACAAACAACAACAGCCAAGATTATAATTTCCTATTTAAAAAAAAGACCCTGTGTATTATGGTGAGTGCTGTCTCCTGCATTTCCCAACTTTGGCAAATAAAAATAGAAAGGTCTTTTATATATAGTTCTATTTTTATGGGTGTGTGTGTGTAAGTGGAATATATATATAGATTGAAATCTAGCTGGGAGGATAATGATCTATATGTTTGAAAATTGAACAATCATTTGAGATCATTTTTGAGAGCATATCATTTATTTTTAAAAAATGCTTATTTTGGATCAAATATATTTGATACAAAAATAAGCATTCTTTTAAATAAATCTATATATTAAAAAAAAAAGATGGTGCTTCATTTTGGTGGGAGAGACGATATATATATATAATACTTGTGCAGGTTCCCCCAAATGTTTTCAGAAATTGATAAAGCACAATTTGGATTATAAATACAAGAAAATAAGAACTAATCCAAATAATTTAATAGTGTGTGACGTTTCGGTAACAGCATTGTTTGTAAATTATTTGGATTAGGTCTTATTTTCTTGTTTTCAGAAATTGAATTTGCCAAAAATTTAAATGGCAGTATTATAAACAAATGAGGTAAATAGTGTGATTAATAATTTCCAAATATGCAATATATAAAAAATATACAAGTATTATTGAATTTTGTTTAAAAAATTCAGGCTTCTAAAAATGGTTCTTCCAATTTTCCTCTATTTCAGTTATTGAGTCAAATCAACATCATTTTAAGAATTTAGGGTAAAGAAAAAGTGGAAAACAAGGTCAGGACAATAAGGTGGCGGGGTAGTAAAGCAATTTCATGTTAAGCCAAGTTGAGTTATGATAAGGCATAATTTGGATTATAGATTATAAACACAGTTCTTTTATCCCTAGTACATGTGATACAAGCCATGATAATCATGGTGGGTAGAAGTTGGCGACTTCTTATACAGTAAGTGCACCACATGTCTAGACATGTGAAAAGCATTTCAACTTTGCACTTACAAATGTGCCAGGAACCCGTTTGGTTACTTGCACTCGCTGGTAGGGTTGGACTTTTGCAAGAATCGGGGCCATTGGAGCTTTTTTTCAAATTAGAAAAAAGTATCCAATGCGGGATTCAATCCCAAGCCATAGTGGTTGAAAACCAACGGTTTAGACCACCCTTCCACATTCCCCATAAACACAAAGTAATAAGACCAAATCCAAATACATAAATAGTGTGTGACATTTCGGTAACAACACTGTTGCCGAAATATCACACACTATGTATTTGGATTTGGTCTTATTACTTTGTGCCAAATTGAGTTGTACATTGATAGCCGTATGTAGCCATGCATTGTCATGATGCAAGTCAATAATATAGTTGCCATTTTCAGTCGTTTCTGATGCACTCCTTAAACATATCAATACAAAAAAATTAATAATATTATTTACTAATTTTACCTTCAGGCATGGATTCTCTGTGTACAACCCTTTTCATAAGTTCATTTTCAGAGTTTCTTGTTGTTAAAGCTCTGTCAGTTGTTAGATCATCCTTAACACTTTTTTGATCAGCTTCAAATTGTGCAAAATAATTCATATGCCCACGATTGTGATAGTGCATCTTTAAAAACATGTCAACATTGATATTGGGTACAAGTTATATTATATAGATTAAAAACAAAATGTCTTCTTCTTCTTTCTTATCTCCACTCAATCATATTAAGGTATCAAGCTTGTAAAGCTTGAGACTTTTGATGGTGTCTGCAGGGGAAGAGTAGAGCTCATCAATGGATGACTCAATACAGTCAATAATGTGTTTTGGGGTTGCAGGTTGAGAATTGCAATTAGTACATAGTGAGAAAACCCTGCAACCATTCTGGAAAATCATTGTCCGTAGATGACCAGACTTAAGTCTGGAAATCAAAGACTGTTGTTCTCTTGGGAGGACATAACCGGTGCTTGTCCCTCCTGCTCTGTACCAGTCATGTGCAGCATTAGATTTCCATTCCTGCAGGCATTGGGTTTTGATGGTACAGAGAGGTCTCTTTCATCTAGTTGGGTGGTAGATTCTTTGGCTTCAGGTAGGCCAAGAGCTCCAGCCTTTGCCAGAGAGTCTGCCAGCTCATTACCAGGTATTCCAACGTGAGCTGGACGCCATTGTCCTGTGACAGAACTGTTGGCTGGGAGTCGGTTTACAGACTTAGCAATGCTCTTGAGGAGAGGTTCTTGACAAAACAAAATGTAATAAGACCAAATACAAATGAATAATGTGTGACATTTCTGTAACAATGTTGTTATAGAAATGTCACACACTATTTTATTATATATATTAAGGGAGTTTCTACTGTATTAAGGCTACTGAAAAGCACTCCATAACTGCCAACCTTTGGATTTGACATGGGCAATGATATGGTGAGAAAGCTTGGTTCTCCAGATCAGATGTTTGTTACAAGAGTTAATGTAAATTAAGAAAGAAAAAAAAGGAATATCCTTATCGTGAAACTGAAAGTTGCTGATGGCTTGCACTATCTATCAGAATAAATATTAACTATTCGTTGATTTTTAATTATTCTAGAATTGACCAAATACTTATTCTTGATTAATCAAGCATTTTGGGCTGTTGACCCTCGTTAGCGTGGTGCAAGCTGTACCTCAACAACCAAAAAAACTGGTTATCCAGGCATCCTGAAAAATTATGAAACGAGTAGTTAAGGCCAGAATTGTGTGAGAACGCAAAACAATGTGAAATTCTTTTTTTTTTTCTTTTCTTTCTTAATCTATGCACCTTATCCCAGTACAACATCACATTTGTACTATTTTTTCACAAAGAGTCAATGTGTTTAGGAGCCAGAAGTGAGATACACCAGCCAGTTGGAGCAACTCAAGGTGATGGGATTCCACAACTCTGCCCTCAATCTTAAAGGTTTCCTTTTCTCCTTCTATGCTCTTAATGCCCCCTATAGGCCCAACTCTTTGTATTGGTATTTTATCCTTTTTTTATTGAAACACTAGACATATAATTGAACTGGCAATGTCTGGGTTTGGCCAAAATATATGTATGCTCAACCAATATTGTTTTAAACATCAGTAGTACCTGGGATATAGAAAACCTTCCCTTATAATGAACTTAAAATAATCCAAAATATTAGTGATGCCATGTAGTGAACCATCACTAAATTAAACCAAATAGCTTTGTATTATCGGAGTTCACCTTAATAAGGTTTTACTGTATATTTACTGTTGAATATTTTGCGATTGATTCCTTCCAGAGCTACTCTATTTCCCTCGGCAGAGCTGACTGCTACAGGGCGCATCCCCAGGTGGCGGATAGGGAAATTACTTCAGATATGGAGGCCAACTGCTAAACAAGCAGAATAACTGACAAATAAGCATTCACAGACCAACAGCAGCATTGTTAGAAGAGTAGAAAGACCTTTTTAAAACTCTTGATTTCAACTGATCCGGATGATAGACCTCAGCAAGAGTTCCCTCTCCAGAGATACAGAGGAGTTGTATCTGTACTCATATTAGAGTTGGAAGCAAAGACGTCTGCTTCCATGTTAGGACTGGCCTCAAATTACAGGCAAAGTCAGACTTTCACCAAAGTGTGCCTGAATCATGGTGCCATGATCAACGGAAGCTGCACCCCTACACTCCATTCCATTGGAATTTGTGTAATCTTTACACAAGGGGATAAGAAACAACAAAAACACTATCTTGTTGAAGTTTCATCTGGATAGGTAAAATGTTGTGGAAACTTATTTAAAACAAACAAAAATATGCAAATATAGACCTAAAGCTATATTAGGTCATAATTTGATCTTGATTAGGTAAAATATTGTTGAAACAGAACAGAATAGGCAAATGAGCCTGTCTAATTAGCATAGTCTGGAGTTTGAAAATTAACAACAACTCCTTCCAGACTTAGTTCTATATTGTGTCAAAATGTCTTGAGGGCCAACTCTTCATTGTTTAGATATCTCTGTGAAGAGCAAAAATCATCTTAATTATCCTACTCACAATTAACATCATATTTTTTATTTTATTTTAATGTGGCTTGGTAAAGTTCCAAGTTATTAAAACTAAAATTCCATTGTACATTTATGAAGTAGGTTGCTCTTGCTGAGCAGTACCTAATAAAGTTATTTATAACAGGAACTGGATTTAAAACTAGTCTGTCACACGAGGCAGGACATTTCAGGAACAATTAAACCTAACATTGTGCCAATTTTATAAAATCTAACTATTCTCATGTTGCTTGCTAAAGTTTCCAATTCCCCACTAAAAAGATCATGCTACAGATCCATATGATACAAAAGATTAAATAAAGCGTAATATCAAAATAATTCATAAATTTAACTCTGAAATAACTTTTTAAGTACAGATGGAATGATAAAAATATTTATATTACCAACCAAAAAAAAAAAAAAAGATAAAAATATATAAAGAATTGAACCCATGATCTTTTATTTAATATGTTGTTGTTGTTTTTGTTTCTTATCTCCTTGTGTACTTCGTTTAAAAAATACATGAGTTTATTTAATATACTCAATGCAACCACTGAGCTAAAAAAAAACAGCACACTGATTGGTTACTAACATATAATTAATCTCCTGTGTTCAATTAAATAAATTGAAGATATATCCGGGGATAAGTTTATTTAAACCATTTT
The DNA here is from genome assembly GCA_030710605.1 of Cordylochernes scorpioides. Classification (NCBI taxonomy): domain Eukaryota; kingdom Metazoa; phylum Arthropoda; class Arachnida; order Pseudoscorpiones; family Chernetidae; genus Cordylochernes; species Cordylochernes scorpioides. The sequence goes on from CP092878.1 coordinate 52,887,569, forward strand.
ATTACTTGAACATATGAGGTCAAATAATAGAAAATGTTTAAAGAAGCTTATCCCAGATTGATCTTTGATTTATTTACACAGATTGGTTAATTAATTCAATTCTGATGAGGTCATGTGATAGTAGAGAACTAATCAGCAGGTGAATAAACTGGACGCCTACTACTGTATGCTAATACAAAGAAATCTCAAATGAGGCTCATATGAGTAGATTTTTATTTTTCAATTGAAGGACATTACTTTCTCAGTGAGTTCCGGATAGTAAAATTTGATCCACTGTGGAATATCAGTGCACTTGTCAACTAGTGCTGCATCCAACCTCGTAAGTTTTGGTAGCAAGATATTGTCCTACATTAAAACCCATCAAATTCTGATAGCTTGGCCACTAGCTGCTGACAACCTCCCTCTCTTCCTCCCTCCTCCTCTTCTTTTTTTGTGCATGACTTCTGTTGTTTCCTTTTCGTTTTCTAATCTTCTGATCCTTCAATTCTTCTAAAAATTAAAGTGATATATTTATGGTGATTAAACTAATTCTGTCAGTTGAAGTCAGGATTTTTAAAGAGGTCTACTCCTCTTTTAACAATGCTGCTGTTGGTCCGCGACTGCTTATTCATCAGAGTTTGTTTTGGATGCGATCACTGCCTTACTTACTAAGCTCGGAAAGCTTGCCACATCCTGGATGTCTGGCCTTATCTAAATAGTTATGGCAGAGCTTCTGTATCTTCTTGCCAGACTTCTTCTTGTCTCCAACCGAATTGAAACCTATATGCTTCCTTAAAAGTTCCCACAGCACCAGAAAGGCTACCCTGATGACACTAATGATTCACCAACACCCGATTGTTACTGACACACGTTTATTAAACTAACACATACTTATATACAGCATTATATTTACAAGTATGTAAATCCTCTGGCTGAATAAGCAAAAAAGAGAGAAATTTACATAACCGGCATCTCCAGAGTTATTCTGCTTGTTTCGCAGCTGGCCTTCATATCTGAAGGTCGTTCCCCTATCTGCCACTTGGGGACGCGCCCTATAGCAGTCAGCTCTACCAAAAGCTCTACCCCCACTTGTCCAAAATGTAGCTTGGCACCTGCAGCTTCAGAACACATTTTGGCTTGCATTAGATGTACTAAACAGGACCTTTGGGAGAGGCTGCTGCTCATCATAAAACAGCTCGAGGAGCATGAACTCATGGAATTTGTGTAATCTTTACACAAAGGCATAAGAAACAACAACAAAACAACAACAAACTAATTCTGTAAAAGAAGAAAGTATACAGTAGAACCTCCATGAGAGGACACTCGCGCTAGAAGACACCTCTCTTAAAAGGACGGTTTTCATTTTCAAAATACCATTTTACTATTTAGTAGCTCTCCAGTAAGAGGGCACCTCTCCCTAAAGGACACTATGGCTCTGCAACTAGGTGTCCTTTACAGGCAGAT
>CP092878.1:52889111-53004263 GCA_030710605.1 Cordylochernes scorpioides
TCTACTGTATATATATATCTTTATGTGAAAAATAAGAAAAAACATTTTTGCATTCATTTTTTCACATGTTCAGAGAAATTACGCAAATTTGGCCTTGAATACCCATTCTTGTTTTCTCAGGATCCCTCCAGGAACAAATTTTTGGTCGCTGACGAGGGCCTGCCGCCTGAAACCTGTTTGTGGTTGACTTTTCTTGATATATCAAGAAATTGGGTTGGCCAAATATTATGGAACTAACCTAAATAATTTTGAAAATAGAGCGATCCATAAATAAATTTTTAATTAAAAAGGCATATATTGGATCAAAATATTTCATTGTTTGTTGTTGACACACATTAATATGTTATAATACCTTGATAAAGGTTGGCGTTCAGCCAACTGAAATATTGGTAAAATAAATGATATTTTGATCCAATATATGCCTTTTTAATTAAAAAGAAAAAACCTAAATCATTGTTTAGTTGATTTTTGTTCCACTAGATGGTGCTCTCTTCCTAAAAATTTCATGTGAGTGGTCAGGATATGCCTTTTTTTGTTCTTTATATATTTTTATGTTCAATTTCTGTTTGTCCTCTAATCATATCATATGTATATATAGGAATATAAAAAAAAGTGTTATGTGTTTTTAAAATATAAAATAGACATATATACAGTCAAACTTCTTTAATTAAACACCCCAAGGTATCAGAGTTTTTGGATGAATTAGTTTTGACTAAATCAATAAGGAATTTAGGCTTTGGCTTCTTATTACAATTATTTTTTTTTCCTTGAGCTTTTGGGCTAACATGCCCTTCAACACGGAGACCCAGAAAATATAATGTATGCATTTAAATGGCAAAATGCTCTGAAAGAGAATAAGGGTTAAAAACATAGGGTTAAAGATAGGCCTGTTTCTTTTTTCCAGTTGAGGAGTAATATGATAACTAAATATGATAAGGCACAATTTGGATTATAAATTTTAAACACAAGCTAATAAGACCAAATCTAAAAAAATTAAAAGGTAATAAGACCAAATCCAAATAAGTAAATAGTTTGTGATGTTTCGGTAACAGCTTGTTACCATCTTCAGACAAAAGTGCTGAATCTACAGTTATCTATTATTTATTTGGATTTGGTCTTGTTGTTACCTTGGGTTTATAATCTATAATCCAAATTGTGCCCTATCAAATCCAAATAAATAAATAGTGTGTGACATTTCAGTAACAGTGTTGCATGCCATCATCAGATAAAAGTACTGAATGAACTTCAGTTGTGTTTGATAACTCAATAATTAACTATTTCTACTTTCTGAAAAGTCCTACTTTGAGCTGTGTCATCTGACAAGTGTGTAACAGTGGTTTGTTTGCTGCAGCACTGATAGAGACTGAGGGAGATGTGAACAAGGCCATCCTACAGCTGGCCCCGACAGCTGAACCTGCCAGCTGAGATGCTTCATCACTTTGTACATAGTCCTAGAATCATCACCTTTGGAAGTTGGGGGGGGTTTCATCTTTTATAAATAAATTTTTCCATTTTGTATAGTGCATCACTTTATCAAATTTCTTGGCTTGTAAGAATAAATTATTGCCTACTTTTTGGGTAATCCTGACATAGTTATTGTCAATGTGTGGGAAGATGGTATTCATATAAAAAAAAAACTTTTCCCTTTTTATTAAGTGTTTAAAAATAATACATTCATTAAATACAAAGTTTTTGCGCAGGGCATTCATTGTGTGCAGATATTTTAAAAATTTATATGCTAAATAGATGAGTAGAACTCACCCAAAGAGATTTGACAACCATAATGATTGGGTGAAGTAGAATGCGTTTGCTTTTGCCACTAAGACTGAGAGCACTACTCAGTAGCAGGCCGACTTAGCTCCAATATGAAAAGTCCGCCTCTGACATAAGGAACAGACGCCAGGTGCAGCCGCTCCTAACATGGAGTACAAATACTGCTCATCCTGGATCAAGAGCCCTCACAGGGTACTCTCAGCTGGGCCAGCTGAGCCCAGGTTTTTTAGCAAGCTTGTTATTGCTATCCCTCATCCTTTTTCATCCAGTCTTGGGACCGGCAAAGGCGGAGTTAAAAAATAGCTGTTAAAGCATATAAATATTTCCAAATAGTGAAAAAATCGCCAAAGCATGTTTTGAAAATGCAGGATATTTATTCGTGTTCAAATATATTTTATTGGACTTTTCCAAACTACCCTGATGGAATTTCTCCTTTAACTATATATCAACACATTTTACAAAAGGTACCATTTGTAATCTTGACAATAATTAACTTACATTTACCACAAATGGAGTTGCAAATGCACACAAAGCAGTGATTTTTTTAAAATCTTGAAATCTATTTTCAAATTCGAGGCTTAAGTCAGATATCAAAAAAAGTGTCTTTATTAACTGCCTTCTGTGTAATGTCTGGTTGCAAAGACATTGTAGAAATGTGAATGTTTTGGCCTCAAAACAGTAGTTAACAAAGGTCAAGTTTTAATTTGAAATACAGAAATATATGATCATGTATCTCTCTTATTAATTAATTGATGATTTAGGTGGGGTGCTAGCTATATATCTACCATAAATACAATGTTGCAATGTTGGCAGAGCTGACTGCTATAGGGCGCGTCCCCAGGTGGCGGATAGGGGAACGACCTTCAGATATGAAGGCCAGCTGCGAAACAACCAGAATAACTCTGACAAATAAGCAGTCGCGGACCAACAGCAGCATTGTTAGAAGAGGAGTAGACCTCTTTAAAAATCCTGACTTCAACTGACCCGGTTGATGGACCTCAGCAAGGGTCCCACTCCAGGGATACGGAGGAGCTGTGTCTGTACTCATGTTAGAGTCGGCAGCAAAGGCGTCTGCTTCCATGTTAGGAACGGCCTCAAACTACAGGCAAAGTCAGACTTTCACCAAAGTGTGCCTGGATCATGGTGCCATGATCAACGAAAGCTGCACCCCTATACCCCATTCCATGAGATCAGATGTTGATTTGCATGCTGCATCGCCCGTCGCGCAGAATAAACAGGGGCGCGTTCAGGACTTAGGTAGAGGGTTCTGTCCGATAAGTATAATACAGTCTCCACAAACTTCACACTTTGCAACTTCCAAGCAATTGAGCATTCTGCAGTGCAACATAAATGGATTGTGCTCAACAGCAACAAAAATAAAATTAGAAGAAATAATGGAAATAGCTGAAAAACAAAAGATACAAATTATAGCCCTACAGGAAACCAAATTAAATGAAAAGTACAATCTCAAATATAAAAACTACAATATCCTCAGAAAAGACAGAAATAAAGAAGGGGGTGGCCTTGCATTTTTAATCAAGAATCTGTACTATGAAGACATAGCCATTAATATTCCAAACACATCAGACCTCGAAGCCCAAGGTATCAAAGTCTACCTCAATCAAAACAAAACCATCAACATATTCAATATGTATCACCCACCAAACAATAAACTTATTGACGATGGAACAATGGCTCAATTTCTTACAGATAACACTATTATTGTAGGTGACCTTAATGCCAAACATCAACTATGGGGATGTTCCACGCCAAACCCAAGAGGCAAAATACTTTCAAACTTATTTGACGACAATGCCTTCATGTGCTTAAATGATGGGAATCCTACCCACCATTCCTACAGTTATAATACCGCACAAGCCCTTGATATAAGTTTCTCCAGTCCTGACATTTTCCACAAATGCAAATGGCAAATATTAAAAAGTATTGGAAGTGATCATTTGCCTATTTTGATAGAAATTAGCACCAAGACCAAAACCAGCTCAATTAAAGAAAAATTCTGGAACTTCAAAAAGGCTAATTGGAATCTTTACCAGCAAAACACCAATGAAGACTTTAGAAAAGCACCCACTAGAATAAAAGATCTGGAACAAAATTGGATATCTTTCAAAAACACCATTATTAAAGCAGCCAAAGTTTCAATACCAAGAGGTAATATTAAGAAATGGATTCCAAATTATACACACCAGGCAAAAGATATTCAAACACTTATAACTAAAAGAAATGAACTACAAAAAAAGTACACCCAAAACCAAACAAATTGTAGAACTGAACTGAACATTGTGAATGCAAAAATAAAAAGATTATACGTAAATATGAAAAGGGAAAAATGGAAACAAACTTGTGAAAACCTGAACCCAAGAAACCCAAATACAAAACTTTGGCATTTGGCAAAACAAATTGACAGAGCCCAGCCACAAACTGAAAACACAAATATGATTAAGAATATAGATGGTACCCCAGCAACTAATGACAAAAATGCTGCTAATCTTTTAGGTAATTCATATCAAATAAGTAGTAAAATCAAATTTGAAATAAAAGATAAGAAAGTTGAAAAAAAGGCCCGCAAGATTATCCATGACTGTAAAAACGTCACTAGCACTCATAATATTTTCCATGAAAAAATCAATATGAAAGAGCTAGATTATGCATTAGAAAACACTGACCTGAACAAGACTCCTGGGCCAGATGGAATCCATGGCCAAATGATATCAAACTTGGGCAAAAATGGCAAAGAAAAACTTCTTGATATTTTCAATAACTCCTGGAAAACTGGAAAATTGCCTCAAGACTGGAAAACTGCAACAATAATTCCTATTAAAAAACTTGACAAATCTGCTGATGACCCAAAAAACTACCGACCTATCTCCCTCACAAGTATTTGCTGCAAATTAATGGAAAAAATTATACTCAGACGACTCACCTACCACCTCGACACAAGAAATCTCTTACCAAAAGAACAATATGGATTTAGGAAAGGACATGGGACAATAGACCAACTCTTATTTTTCACACAAAAGGTAAAAGATGCACAAAACAGAAAACCAATTAACCACACAATAGCTGCTTTTTTAGACCTTACACAAGCTTTTGATAAGGTATGGAAAAACAAGTTAATTACAAAATTATACAAACATTTCAAAATTGATGGAAAAGCTATCATTTGGATAAATGATTTCCTTAAAAATAGATACATCAGGGTCAAATATAATGGCACTCTATCTAAAACCTTCAAATTGTACCAAGGACTACCACAAGGATCAGTCCTTAGCCCAACTCTCTTCACCCTATTTATTGCAGGCATAGAAGAAAAAATTTCACATAAAACCAATATTGGACTTTTCGCTGATGACATTATTCTATGGAGCAGCAATACTAACTGGAAAAAAGCTGAAAGAGATTTGAACAAGACTCTTTTCCACCTAGAAAAATTTGCTAATAAACATAAATTAGAATTTAACCCCCAAAAATCTGAAACCTGTCTTTTTACTACCGATAAGAAACTATACAAAATAAGACCAAAAATTATTCTAAAAGAACAACAATTGCAATATAATAAACATCCTAAATATCTTGGCTACACCCTGGATCCAGAAATTAACTCCAGTAAACATATTGAAGAAGTTATTATAAAAGGAAGAGACCGACTAAAAATCCTGAAATATATTTCAGGAAGAGAGTGGGGAGCCGATGCAACCACACTAAAATTAACTTACACATCTCTAATTAGACCTATCCTGGAATATGGATATCAAATCTATGGTACAGCATCTGAAACAAATCTAAAATCACTGGAAAGGATACAACTAAGTGCAGCTAGAATTATTACAGGTCTTCGAAATACCTGCCCTAATGATATTGTACTTTACGAGGCAGACATTATGCCCTTAAAGGATAGAAGAAGCTACAATCTGCCAAAATATATAAACAAAATAAAGAGTTATGGAAACAAACACAGAACTTCCAAGTACATACTTAATTGGGAATCCAATTTAAGACTCAAAAAAGAAGGCCCTCTACACCTGGCCAAAAGAAATGAATTTTTAAAATATAAAGTGGAAAAAAATTATTTAGCAGAAAAAAATTCTCCATGCAAACCACTACAAAATGTTATTTTTAATGCCACTTTAAATGAACCCACCAACAAACAATACCAAAATCCAGAATACTTAAAACAATTATCATTAGAAATAATTAATAACATTCCTAAAAATGCAATAACTATCTATACCGATGGTAGCAGAGACGAGCTAGGACACACTGGCAGTGGCTGTCTCATCAAAACCACAAATGGCATTGAGAAAATGAACAGAAGGAACCCAGATTTTTGCTCAGTCTTCAGATCAGAACTTATAGCCATCTATGAAGCCTTAAAATCCATCAGAAATACTAATTATCTAGATATCTGGATTCTTACTGATAGTAGAAGTGCCATACAACACTTGAGTCACACAGGGGAACTCAGAGACAAAGTAAGCAGGAACATAATTGGTTATCTCCAAAAACTCTCAAAAACCTCAAAAATTCACCTTCAATGGATACCCTCGCACGTTGGCATTGAAGGCAATGAAGCTGCTGATGTGCTAGCGAAAAAAGGCACAAAAGAACCCTTGCCACAGAAAAATAAACTTACTTTTAAAGAAATAGGAACAATAGCCAAAACAAAAATAAGCAAGAACTGGAGGATCCCACCCAAGCACAGTTGGTACAGTGGAGTGAACCCAGGAGGAGCTCTGAACATCAGAAATAGACAGCATCAAACAACACTAACAAGATTTAGAACAGGCCATCTCAAGCCATTGAAGATAGAAAATAATAACAAAATTTATCCCACTTGCCCAAAATGTAGTTTGGTACCTGCAGCTCCAGAACACATTTTGGCTTGCATTAGATGCACTAAACAGGACCTTTGGGAGAGGCCGCTGCTCATCATAAAACAGCTCGAGGAGCATGAACTCATGGAATTCGTGTAATCTTTACACAAGGGGATAAGAAACAACAACACAATGTTGCAAACCCCCTCGCAGGAATGACTCCTCCACCAGGGGACTGCAAGGGTTATTTCCCACAGAAACAGCATGTTATATGGTGGCTGGGATTGCCATCCTCAAGCCCAAGATGGAACTTGTAGATAGTGGGCTTCATTGCCTCAGGATAGAGGCCGATGCCGAAGAGCTAGGCCTGCAGATCTAGGAGCACTTCGCAGGAAGTGAACACCTCCCGGAGCACAGGTGGCACAGCTTGGCAGCTCCAGTATCTGTGGCTCAGCAATCCATTGCTTGACCCACAAGTCACACACCTCAAGATACAGGTTAGGTTCCGTAAGAGTTGTTGAGTTGGTGGAGGTTCACTGCTTAGCCAGCTCTCCAACATGATGTTTCTGCAGCCGTGCCGAGTTCAGTGCCCGGCGCGCGCTCTGGATTGTGAGGTGTGTAATGGGCGTTGCCAATCCCCATAGGACCATGATCTCCACATGGTGCTCCGCTTGATAGCTGGAGTTGTCGTTTTCCTGCAGGAGACGCTGGCACAAGGCCTCCAAGAATGCAGCCTGTGTTGATTGCACTAGGGAAGGGGCACCATTGGGGAAGTCTCCGACAGTCGCCTGCAGCCAGCGCTCGGGAGCCAGAAGGCCTCAGAAGATCAAGCACAAAGTGGCTAGAGAAGGCCTCCCAAAGGCTCAGAAGTCTCAGTGAGAGCCAGATGCCAGAAATCGACGGGGTCAGCACGCTTGACTGAGGACCAGCCAAGAGTATCAGTTGGCGGCACTGCACAGGGAGGCCTGGACCTGCTTCAGGCAGGCCAGCCGAAGCTAGCCCGCAATGTCCAGCAGGCCGACGCCACCCTCGGAGACTGGGCGAGCCACGACGCGCCTTGGGGGAGCCACGAGACTCGGTTCGTTCCCCACACTAAATGCGGCTGCAGCTGGCCCATGGTGGTTTCTGGTTGAACGTGGATCCCAGCACCAGGCTGTTGGCCATGCGGGCACGACCCATCAATAACAGCCCGTGGATGAATGGAGAACACCTCACGCTCTAGCAGCCCCATCAAGTGGGAGGCAATGGCGTTTCCGGGCAAAGTCGTGCAGCCCATGGCAGTCAGAGACTCTGACGTCCAGGAGATTCCCAGAGGGGAATCCGTCCGGTACTTCCAGGAACTGCATCAAAGCCCGCAGCTCTTGTCGAAGTTGGCAGCCACCCCGGAGGCCAGGCGTAACTCTTCGGTAATCAGGGTCACGAGCTCAAATTGAGCATCTGGAGAGAACGATTATCCTCATAGGCGGCCAAGTCAAACGCGGCCCAAGATCCTCTAGAGGCGGCGAAGCAGAGGCTCAGTTCCGATGCTGAAGAAGGCGGTGCTGAGGCGGTAGTCCTGCCTCACCCCGTTGAGAAGCGGAAAGACCCTGCTGTGGACATCTTCGGCTCCGATGACGACGTCTGCTTCTCCGTAAAAGGTTATATATTTTTTAAAAATGGTAGGCAATTTGACGGAAGAGGCGACCTTATTGTTATAGGATGGTAATTGTTTTGAACAAAATAGTCTTGTAATTACCATGTTTGTCTTATCTCAATTTTCCACATGACATTTTGATGGAGATGCTGGGCAGACAGTTGCTCTTGTGGCAATGGGTACTGTACAATTTTCGCGACTGACTAGGATTCCACCGCATGTAAAGGTCAACACTTTCCACCAAGAAGACGATGCTATGACGATAAAACCTCAATCCACGCCGCAAGAAAAATTAAGAAAGCTACTGGGGGTAACTTTCAAGACGCCGAGGGAAACTTCGACCGAAATAGGTAAGATCTATGTCAGCAAAAATGTGCTTTGCAAGGTGTGGGTCATAGCTCCCATAAGGAAAGGAGTTTTGTAGCCTAATATTTAAATTTTAAAATTTAAATTTATCTTATTGTCTCTCTGCTTGCTGTTATTAGACTGGTAATTGTTTTGATCAAAATAAATTGCTTTGTAAAACACATACATGTTTGTTCTGCCTCATTTTTCTATGTGCCAATATTGTTGCGGGGCAACCTAAGAACGATCCGGGAAGGTGGTAGAGACCGTTTGAGGTCACAGCCGCGCAGGGAAAACCGACCAATCAGAGAGAAGCCGCGTGGCTGAGGGCATCAGTGTTCTTTCCTTGTATAGCGCGTATTGGACTGCTTCTCCCTGTTTGTAAGTGCGTTTGATTTTTATCCTCTGTGTAATGAACTAAAATATATTAAACGTGTTGAACAAAGATCCTTAGCGATCGCGCGTGCTTTTTTATGGCCATCCTCCACACTCGGAAGATAGACGGCGCCGCGTTGTGAATTTGGCGTCAGAAGTTTTGAAGGGAGAATTATTCTGTGGTAATCTCGACCGGCTTATGGACCGAAAGGTCTGGGAGGCCATCTGCTTCTAGGATGTGGTAAGCTCGGGTAACAACCTATAATTTTGAATAAGAAGGATGCGCGACGGTTGGAATCCCTAAAGGACGAGAAATATCTTGCCCAGACCGGGACAATGGAGTGAGAGAACGCTGTGGATGATGTGCCGTGTAGAAACTCAACGCTTTGCATCCTTTATGAATACCTCCGCGAGAGAATCAACAATCATGCATCTGCAATGCAATGGCGAAACGGACTGCTACAAAGGGTCAAGACAGTCAGGAATTACACTAACTTTTCAGCTGGGCGGTACAGAGTTGGGTTTCTCCGTAGAAGTGTAACAAAACTGGATGGTCGAAGTACACCGCAGTTGTAGCCGACGACCCGACTAAACGGGGCGGAGCATTGGGCGTACCACGAAAGAGCTGGACGACCTACAGTCTCTATGCGGACCGAAGTGGCATAATCGCAATGTAGAAGCTTTCAACGATACAGAAACAGGGACCGCGGTTCTATATGTTTGCAAGAAGCAAATAAAAAAACACGATAATATCTAAGATTATATGAACAATCATCGCCCTCTGATAGGCTGGTCACTCAGCAACTAGAAGTACCACAAGGGTTCACATAGATTCAGAGAGGAAAGAGAACTTAAATCCGAATGGGGTTCTCCAAACAAGACTTGATTCATTTCTTAGTGTTTTGATCTGGGACGACCGACAAGCTTCATGTGATAGGAGTCATCAAGGAGATAAAATGTTTTCCAAATGACTTAAGAAGGGACTTGCCTTGTTCAGGACGAACAGGCTTAGGAGGAGGGCAGTGTTACGGTGACGCCCGAAAGAAGATCCGGGATAGTCACGTGGATGAAGTCACGTGCGCGCAAGGGAATACCGAACAGAGAGAAGCCGCTAGGCTGGAAGCAGCGGTAAGTTTTATTTACTTGTTTTACATCGTATTGGACTGTTTCTTCCTTATCGTGCAACCATTCGAGCGTTAACTCTTCTTCAAGACTCTCTGAAACAGAATAGAGAGAGGTATACAAAAGAACTATTTCTTTACTGTAAATCTCTGCAATTGGAGAGATAAAGATGTAACTTGGATTTTTATACGAAGTGATATTTGATAATTGATTATGGTGTAAATTTGGTTATATTTAAACAACTTATACCAATGGTTAAGGATAATTCTGTTAAAACAAATGTAAACTGAGTGTTAAAGTTACTATGACTGGTTGATAAGATTAAAAACTATTTAGAAATTTGATCATTTTTATACACTAAATAGATAGAGTAATATCGAAAAAAATATATTTAAATTAAAGCAAAAGCAAGTGTGTTTATGTTGCAATATTCGAGATTAATAAATTTGTTCCAAGAATAGGGCAGATATCATTGAGATAAACAAATGTATAATGCTTTATAAAAATTATGATTATTGAGGAATTTGAACATTTTTACATACACACACATTCCATTGTATGTAAATATATGAGAGTAAAACAATTATGCAATGATTTATAATGTTTTCATCGTTTAACCTTCATTATATTTGTGCATTTTCCATATACCATTAATTATAGTTGATTGTAAAATAACAAACGAACAAAATAGTTGCTAAGTGTGTTGAAAACTGAATGCTACCACAGCTAGCGCCACACTGGCCGTATCATCATCACTACAGTTTGTTTACTTCTTCTCTATATTATAAATGTGTTCGCTACTATAACTTTGTTTTTTCTTACTAAATGGATAATAAAGATTATTATTATATAATCATCAATGTCCTCATGCCTTCATACAAGCTGTAAGTACCTAAATCTTACAACAATTAGATTATGAGACTGAATATTGCATGAAATTCAACTAACGAGTTAAGACAAAGAAAAAAGGCTTAGCAAAAATGGCGTCACACCCGAGCCACGATGTAACCCTAGATAAGCTCGACGGCTATAACTACTCACTATCAACTTTATTAACATCATGAAACGCGATATCCCAAACTCAGGGATATTTGCGTCAATACATTTCACTGCATTACAGCAATTCGGCTATATACAATCCTGTTCAATTCATTATTCTACATAAATTAACCAAAGAGAATTGTCCAAAGAGAAAAACAAACAACAAAGCAAAACACACAGAGCAAGCATCGCAGTTCTTTTTTTTTTTTCTAAGACTCCTTCTCTTTTTTCCAATTCAAGAGAAAGTTGTATATGTATTTACAAAATTGATCAAAATTTTTATACTTTTCTTTTTTGTCTACAAATTCATCAAGCTGTCCAATACGACCAAATCTATTTTCCCTAAAATCCCGGAAAATTGGGCACTCCAGAAGTAGATGTCTCGCGTCTTGAATTTCACCTCCGCAGAAGCATCCTGGTTCCTTCACGGCGCCGATAGTTGCCAAAAATTTCCCAAAATTGCCATGATCTGTAATGAATTGGATATCTTAAAAATTTGGACGGAAAAATCTTGGAATTCCTAATACGGAAAAGCTTCTAAAAATTTCATTAGTGTTCTCAAAAATTTCATTCATTTTTGCATGTAAGAAAGATTTGACTATACTTGGAGCATGGGGTTCGTAAGTAATTAGATCTTCAATGGACAGTTGAGCTAGATCAAATTTGATTATTCTGGATTCTATATAGTCTGTTAGGAGTGGAATTTTTGCCAAGCTATGCACACAGTTTGATGATATAACTACTCACTATGGCCTTTTAAAATTGAAATGCTCTTGCAAAAGGAAGATCTTTGGGAAGTTGTCACCGAAAATATTCCAGATGAACCTAAAATCGAATGGAAAAGGAAAGACTCAAAAGCTAGAGCTATCATTAATCTAAGCATCGCCGACTCACAAATAGTGCGTGTTAAAAACCTACTAACAGCCAAAGCTACCTGGGACACTCTTAAAAATATCTATGAAAGAAAAACACTCTCAGGAAAAATTTATTTCCTAAGGAAACTATACAGCTTAAAACTCGAAGAAGACAAAGACATGCAACAGCACATCACTACCATGATGGAACTAGTTGACAAACTGCGAACCATCGGCGAAACACTAAAGGACTCTCACATCACGGCTATACTGCTTTGCTCGCTTCCAAAGAGCTACTCCAATCACATCACGATGTTGGAATCAAGGCCTGATGACGAGCTAACGCTTGAATTCACCAAGAACAAACTCCTTGATGTACACACACGCAGAGTAGAAAGCTCGAAAGACGAAAGCACTGAATCAAAAGCCTTAAAAAGCCTCCACAGAGCTTCAAGCCAAAGAAGAGAAAAAGAGAAGAAATTATGTTCCTTCTGCCACAAACCAAACCACTCCAAGGAAGACTGTTGGCACTATCAAAAGCGAAACAACAGCAACAAAGAGTACAAATATGAAAACTTCAGAAGAGGAAACGTACCAAAGTACACAAATCAGTCGAGTTTCACCCAAGAACAACCAACAAATCATAGAACAACAAAAGGACCTAACCTAAAAGCTCTCAATTGCACTCAACGAGAAGCAAGTGTACACAACTGGTTCGTCGACTCTGGAGCCACATCTCATATGGCGTACGATGAAAGCTTCTTCACTGAACTTAACAGAGAACAAACACAAAATGTTGTGGTTGCTAATGGCAATAAGCTGCAGGTCAAAGGGATAGGACAAGGAGAAATCAAAGTCATCACACCCCAAGGAAAGACTGACACCTTACTTCTCACAAAAGTTCTCTACATCCCGGAACTAACAGACAACCTTCTGTCAGTGAGTGCGGCCACCTCCAACGGATGTAAAGTAACGTTCAAAAGAGATTGGTGTACCATCGAAAGAGACAACACAGCCCTCGCTAACGGTATACTTGACAATGGAATGTACCGACTCCACCTGGATGACAATCTCCAAACTCGCACATTCAAAGCAAATGTAGCAAAACAAAACCACTGCAAGAACAAAAATTGCCTCATGCTCTGGCACGAAAGACTAGGACACAGAAATATAGAATCAATTAAGAAAATTCAAAATGAGAACCTAGCAAGAGGACTAAGTCTAAATAACTGTTCGCACAGCACAGACTGCGTTCAGTGCATTCAAGGAAAACTCACCGAAACCCCATTTCCAAAGAAGACAGAGTACAGAGCAACTGAAACGCTTCAACTTGTCCACAGTGATGTCTGCGGTCCACTACCAACTAACTCTCTTAGCGGTAAGAGATACTTCATCACCCTCACTGATGACTACAGCAGATACACGAAGACCTACCTCCTGAAAGGAAAAGACGAAGTCTATGAAAAATAAAAGACTACGTCATCTCAGCACACACGGAATTTGGAAAAAATATCCAAACCATACGGACAGACAACGGTCGTGAGTACGTAAACCGACAAGTCGAAGATTTCCTGAACCAAAGCGGAATCAAACATCAGCTAACAGTCCCCTACTCACCAGCCCAGAACGGAGTAGCAGAAAGGAAAAATCTATCACTAATGGAAATGACAAGATGCATGCTGTTTGACTCAGGACTCCCACAGTCTCTATGGGCGGAAGCGGTTACCACAGCTAATTACCTACACAACCGAATACCCTCGAAAGTCACAGACAAGACTCCATTTGAACTATGGACCAACTTTGCCGCAGTGGGGGGGCCCGAGTCCGACTTCCAAGTCGTTCCGCCAAGAGATCAACACCACAGAGGTCCGTACGTCTGACCTCACGGACAATACAGCAGCTACTGGACATGCCTCTCAAATTTTAATGACCGATATGTCCTCACTTCTTTTTTCTAGATTTAATTCATTTTGTCTCCTCTCTAATTGTAAATACGCTGCTGTATCACCTCATAAGCATAAATAAATAAATAAACCAACAGGAAGCCCAGTCTGAAGCATCTAAAAAGATTCGGATGTAAAGCCTTCGCCTATATTCCCAAGATAAAAAGAAACAAGTTGGATAGCAAAGTTATCGAAGGGATCTTTCTTGGATACGATGATCGAAGCAAAGGATACAGAATCCTGCACGACACAGACAACATCACAATCAGCAGATCCGTAAAATTTCTAGAAAAAGAAAATGGGTTTCACCACGCTTCCACAAAAACAACTTCACCACAATTACTAAGTACAGATCTAACTTCCTCTAATTATATTGGAAATGCAGAGGAAAGTCAGGAACCAGGAACACAATCCGAAAACCTTGAGGACTCAGAAACCGAGGATTACATTCAACCCAGTACAAGCACAGGAACACAAGTGGTCACACAAAGAAGATCCACGAGACCAACAAAGGGAATACCTCCCATAAGAAATGACTACATGCTGTACAAAACTGAAGCTCAAGACATCAGACACCCACCAGCTACTCGGAAGTCCTACAATTACCAAATATAGAAAGAGAAAAATGGCTACAAGCAATGAGCGAAGAACTAAATTCTTTTGAGAAGAACAATGTCTGGGAACTAACGCCTCTACCTAAGGACAAAAAAAAAATCATAGGATATAAATGGACCTATAAACAGAAACTCAATTCCAAAGGAGAAATAGAGCGGTACAAAGCCAGACTCGTAGCAAAAGGGTTCAATCAGAAATTTGGCCGAGACTACGAAGAAACCTTTGCACCAATTGTGAAGCATTCTACAATTAGAGCCTTCCTAGCTGCATCAGTCTACGAAGGAATGCAAGTGAACCACCTCGATGTCAAGACAGCGTTCCTACACGGCGACCTAGATAAAGAACTCTACATGGAACTCCCAGAAGGACTCCATACAAAACAAACAAACGAAGTCTGCAAACTAAAGAAGGCAATTTACGGTCTAAAACAAGCCGGAAGATCTTGGAACACAAAATTCGCAAGTACTCTAATTAAAAATAACTTCAAACAGAGCACTGTAGACCCATGCCTATTCACCAAGAATGAAGAAAACCATTCCATCTACTTGATTCTATATGTGGATGACATACTCCTTGCAAGCGATTCCAAAATAATCATCCAAAACACTGTAAAAACTCTCGAAAAAGAATTCGAAATAAAGAACCTTGGAGACCCCACTCAATTCATTGGTATAGAAATCTCAAGGAAGAGAAGGTGAACTCCTTCTGAGCCAAAAGAATAAAATCCAAGAATTAGTTGAAAGGTACAATCTCCAAGAAGCGAAACCTACTTTCACTCCCATGGAAAGCGGATACCCCGGTATATCTGATGTAAAACTTCTACCAAACAACGTCCAATACCAACAACTGATAGGCTCACTATTGTACCTAAGCGTAGTATCCAGACCAGATATCGCAGCTCCAGTCTGCATACTCAGCAGCAGAAACCAGAATCCTAGAAATTGTGACTGGAATGCAGAAAAAAGAATCGGAAGATATCTAAAAACTACTAAAGAACTCGAGCTACACATATCTAACCGAAAACCTCCCACACTGGAAGCATACAGTGATGCCACATGGGCAAGCGACAACACCGACAGAAAATCACTAAGCGGAAACTTGTTCCTACTGGGATCAAACCCCATCTCATGGATGACTGAGAAACAAGGTTGCGTATCTCTCTCATCCACCGAAGCGGAACTAATCTTCGCAGCTGAAGCCTCACAAGAACTGTTGTGGCTCCTCGACTTGCTAAAGGATCTCGAACTGGAACAGAAAGCTCCAATCTACTTCCACCAAGACAATCAATCATGTCTCAAGATATGTTCATCCGAAAAAAGTGTCTTCTAGAACCAAGCACATCGCAACCAAGATCCATCACCTGAAGGATCTTCAGAAGAAGATAGTGATAAAAATGATCTACTGCTCGACAGGCGACATGAAGGCGGACATCCTGACCAAGCCGCTACCAAGGCCGACATTTGAGAAGTTACGCAACAATCTCGTGACGTCTCCACATTCATGCAGGGGATTGTTAGAAACTGAATGCTACGACAGCTAGCGCCACACTGGCCTTATCATCATCATCACTACAGTTTGTTTACTTCTTCTCTATATTATAAATGTGTTCGCTACTATAACTTTGTTTTTTCTTACTAAATGGATAATAAAGATTATTATTATATAATCACCAACGTCCTCATGCCTTCATACAAGCTGTAAGTACCTAAATCTTACAACAAAGTGTTTATCTTGTAACCTCGGTGATATTAGAATATTTTCCTTTTCATTGGTAAATTTTCATTGTAATATAACTAATGTACAATGGTTGAAAATTTGTTTAAAATTAAATATTTGTTAAATTTGAACATTTTTTACATCCGCCCCCCCCCCCCCCCCCCCATTGTTCAATGCTTATTAATTTATTAATCAACCAGGCGCGAAATCGAAATATTTGCGTCTAATACAGAGGAAACAAAACAGCAAACAAATTAGAAACTAAAATTAAATATTTACAAATTTACATGTATTATTCTAAAGAGTTCATAAAATTTTTGTAGACAAAGTGGCTGAGGTGAGAGAGTTAGATCATTTAGATCAGGGAACAAACGATGTCTCACTTCTGCAAAGTTCGGACAGTCGTAGATGAGGTGAAGAGCAGTTCGTTCGGTTTCTCCTCAGGAACAATTTGGTGTTTCTAAATGTTAAAAAGGTTCATTGTGATAAAATGTGAATTCCTGTTATTTGTGCATTTTGCATACCACCTGTTAAGTTTTTGTAAACAATAACACAAAAAAAAAACCGTTTGCTAAGGTATTTTTATTGTAACTTTCATGATACTTGAATACATGATAGTTTCACGCGCAATTATCCAGATCGGATATAGCGTGTCTTGTTTGCAACTGGTAATAAATAAAATGATACTTGAATACCTTTAAAAATACTTATAAACTTTTATATTTAAAATTATATTTCATCGAGATAAATTGGCTACAATTCATTGTGAAAAAATAAATGTACAGAAACGATTATGGTGTTTATTTTGTAAGTTTCGCGTGGTATTTAAACGTTCCCCATACCATTGGTTAAGATTCCGTGTGTGATGACGTGGTCCGAGATGACTTAAAACCACCCACTGCATGTGGAAGAAGCCCATCTGGCTGGAGTAAAGTCGTTCGCAATGGTTAGCAGCCTGGTGGATGATTCTATATAATGCAAAAATTTATTTTAAAAATGAGTCGAACAGAGATACCTAGCGATCTCGCGTTCTCATTTAACTATCCTTATCAAAGCGGCGCCGGCATAACCATTAGTGTCTGAAATGGAATTTCTGTTCACGAAGTCTGGATACCTATGGAACTAGAAGAATGGGAAACTAGAAGAATGGGAGCGAAATAGCAAAAAAAATCTGAAGGTTTTCCTCTCGGAAATAAAGAAACGTTCTTTTAGGCACTTGAAGAAAATATTTTATATATAAAAAGTTGAAGAACAAACTTCTTCAATATAAGATCTTCATAGAAAGTTTGATAAAAAATGAGCATTTTGGAAAGAAAAGATCGGCCGACCGCTGAAATTTTACAATGGCGAGAAATTCTTTGACCAGACGTAGACGATGGAGGAAGAGAACTCGGCATCCTTCATTCCTTTTGAACATCTCCGGGAGAACATTGGAAGTCACGGAGAGCTGCAATAAGACGGCGTGACAGACTGCTGTGACAAGGCCAGACTGTTAGGGAATTCAGCTTCGTATAAATTGGGCGGGACGGAGCTCGGCATTTCATGGAAGTGTGACGAGATGCATTGTCGGAGCACACCGAAGTTGGAGCCGCCAGAGCATTAGTACTCTAGGAAACTCGACGACAATGTTTGAGACCAAGACGTCCTATGTGATATGTCAGCACCACCGTCATTCTGAGGTAAGTCATGGAGTTTTGCCCACCATCATCGCTTCTTCGTACGACAAGGTGAAAGGCAAACAGCCATCGCCTTGAAATTGTTCTGATACAATTGAGACTATGCCATTGTCCACATCTCCAGCAGGTTTGCAGAGCCCATAGTCGGGTGTAAGGTCAGTGCGAAGACACTCAGTCCATACAATTGACAATTTAAACAATTTTATTGATTCTTCCAATCAATTGCTACAGAAAATATTAAGATCAATAAAGGATAATATATAATCATGAAGTAAATTACGTGTAGATAAAATGTAGGGAAATATATATAGTGATATATGTCTACAAATTTCTTCAGCAAGGGGGGTTTCCTCACCTTGAGAGAGTCCTCCTCCAGACAAGGAGGGGGTCTTCTTGAATACTCCTCAGTTCCACGCCAGGGAAGTACTTATAGATGCGCGTCTTGGCACGCCAGAAAGGCCAGGGCGTCATCATCCAGGCCTCGCCCGAAGATCCAGTCCTGAAGGTCAGGGGGCCGCTGGATGATGGGGAAGGCCTTCCGGATGAGAGGCCTGATGCAGCGGCAGGACCAGTACCGGTGAGCAGCGACAGGTCGTTGGACCCACAGGCGACGCAGGACTGTTGGACCGATGCCGGGTGGGCTGGATGGGGCAAGGCGTGCAGAGTTAGCCTCACTTCCATGTCCGCGTTGTACCCGTAGATGGCGCAGCGCCAAAGCGAAGACCAGCCGATGTTGATGGACAGGTTTATATGTTCCTCTCACCTACTAGGGAACTGGGCGATGGGCAGGGCAGCCAGGCGTGGGCGTTCCAACATGCCGCGAGTAGTTCGGGTGATGACTCGCAAAAACGGCGTACTCGTCCCGCGCAGCACTACGGCCTCGCCGATAATGTTTACTCGGAAGGTCCTGCGCAGATTTTCGTCGATAAGACGACGGCAGAAGTTGGTCAGCGACATGGTGTCAGCCAGGGCGCAGCGCGTAGGCTAGGTGAGGGGAGTGGCAGGGCCAATGAAGTCCTCAATTCAGGCGCTGACCCACCGGGTAGGAGCCAGAAGGTCGGGTGACCGGAGAAGGCGGCAGCCACCTATGATGGGGAGGTTTAGAAGCTGAGGCAGTGTGAGCACGCGGTGGTCCAGCGTGAGGATGTCAGCGACAGGCTCCCAGACGCCGTGGTGGGAGCCAGGACCCGGATGGAGGTGAATATAGCCACGCACCGCTCTCGACCAGCCAGGAGTAGGCACTGCGGCTGCTACGCAGCGCGGCCTGCACGCCCTTGAAGCATGACAACCTTAGGTGGGTCTCGATGTCGATGAAGCTGAATCCTCCAAGAGATACGGGTCTCGCCAAGACGCTACTAGGTAACCACTCAAGTCTAGATGTTCTAGTAAGAGAAATTTTCAAGAAAACAAGGAAATTGGAGACCAACAGAAAATTTCTACTAGAAAAAGGACCATCGCGATAGTGTTTGGGAGCCTTAACTTCGCAAGACATGGATGTGGCAGAACGTTTAACCTTCCGATTATGCTCAAGTCGGCTCAATCGAGATTCAAATGTAGTGAAGAACGTATCTATTTTTTTGGTTCATCAGATTCATCTGGCCCAAGAGGTTTCTGATCAATTTCTTGCATTCTTCAGTCTCGAGGTTGGGTAGTTCTTCCATTTTGTTTTTAAATTCGTGCAAAACAAAATCTTCAATTAAAATTAACTAAGCTGCATCCCACTTCTTGACACCAAATGTTACGTCGTACCCAGACGCTATTCGTTTTATTTGTCTAATCAGGATGCCACAAAGATACACACGTGAGTTTGTAAGGAAGCAGAAAAAGTTATCGCTTTATTAAACGTGGCACTAAACAGGAGTACAATAAGTGGGACTTGCCTTCAACCTCCCCGTCAGAATAATCCTTGGCGTCATGGATGTCACTCTTGTGAAGCGTTCCGCTCCACACTAACACGTCCAGTCTGGACTACACCGGCTTGTGGGCTGCTCCGATGTCAGGCTCTCCTGGCACCGCCTTGCAGGATCATCCACACGCCCGTAGGCAAGTCGCCACGTCTTCTCCGCAGATGTGACCAGATTCTCTTGTCCCCCAGACAGGAATGCTGTTTTTGGCGCCTGCCCCCCTGACAACACATGGCCATCTCCCACTCACCTTCCCAACTTTACTCTGAAATCTTGACCTTCTCATCCATTTTACAATATTATTATTCTCTGTGTTCAATGAGATAAACTAATGTTTAGAGCTTGATATGGTAGGGAATTTTTTTATGAATATATATTCATTGAGATCGAATAAATGTATAGTGGTTGCTTACTTATTTATGATGCGAATTTCTATATGTTGAAAATTTAACTCATATAAATTATAATACTATTAAAATAAAACGGATTTAAATGGTTGATAACATTTTTCTTGAAAAAAGATACTTCGGCCAGTATAAATCTTTTTATTACCTCGACGTTTCGACAAAAAGCTTTTGTCCTCGTCAGGAGCAAACAAAAATTAAAACATATAGCAAGGCGTTAAAAATTATTTTAAGGCTCTAAGGGCGTTTTCACGCGATATTCGAAATTTTGTACAACATCCAAAGCACGAGTCAAAAATAAATATATACATTATGATATACATTTTTGATAACATGTTTATGGCGCAACTTTTAAGATATTTGAATATATTTTATCCAATGTTAATTGTGGGTTGAATATTTATATATATATATATATATATATAATGTATAATGTGTGTGTGTGGTGTAATATTTCCCCCAACATTAGAGAGGTAGAGTTCTTTGAGATAAAATGTACCTTGGTTGCTACGCGACGGTTTATTCAAAAGCGGCGTCTTGGAAAATGGAAAAGGAATGTGTTACTTCAGCATAGTAATACACGCCCCCATCCCAGCCGGAATACCTACTATACCTTCGCGAATTTGAGATTCGCTGTATTGCCTCATCCTCTGTACTTGCCCAAACTGTTCCCTTGGACTATGGATTGCTTGACAAGATAAAGGCTCCAGTAAGGGACCAACAAGTTTGATATTTTGAGGCATTGAAGAATATTTTCTATACGCGATGCTCCAACACCCCCGAAGAATGGTTTGCCAAAGCCATCTGGGAATTTCAAGCCAATTGGGAGAAGTGCATTGACTTGGCAGAGGACTTGTATCTAAAACTTATTTTAATATATAATATGTATTTATGGTTTTGACCAAGGACTTGTTGTTGTCGTGTGATGTAATCAATATATAGCGTGAGATATTCATGTTTTTAGTTCTTATGATAATTCTGTAATAATAAAATATTATGCAAATATATAACTTTTCAGTAGCATACAATCTCTTTGAATGAAAAACTACACTACCTACGATTATTGAAAATTAGGTAGAAGAGTACATAACAGTGGCGACGAGGATTAAAAGAAAATGGATTGTAAGTTATCAAGTATTGAAATTTTAACCTTAATAATGGCAACTCTTTTTCAAGTTATTTGGAAAAAATAGAAATAGTTATTTTGTTGCAAATGAGGTGACCAAAGAAGAGAAAAAGAGAGCAATATTTCTTACCTTGTGTGGTAAAGGAATTTATGAAATAACAAAATCGCTGACTTCTCCAAAAAAGCCGTTGGAGACAGATTGGGCTGAGATTGTTGACAAAATAAAGAATCATTTTGACCCTAGACCTAATGCGATAGCTCAGAGATTTAAATTCATTAAAAGACAACAGAAACCAAACGAGACCATAGCTGAATTTATAGCTGCCCTAAGGAAGCTAGCAGAGCACTGTGAATTTATTGATCTCGAGGATAGATTACGGGATGCATTAGTGTGGGGCATCATTGATGAGAAGTTGCAGACTATGTTGCCAACGGATGACAAGTTAACACTTAAAAAATCTCAAGAAATAGCAACAGCATACGAAGCTGCAACAAGAGATGTAGCATAAATGAAACTGTAACAACCCCGTGAAGAAGTCAATGCAATAGGAAGCACAATGAAGAAACAAAGAGATGAAAAACAACTTAAAATATGTTTTCGATGTGGGAAGACGAATCATAGATCAGATAATTATCTTATCGAATAAAAAGGTGCAACCAGTGTCAGGAAAATGGACACATTGCTAGAGTTTGTAAGAGCAACCGGGGAAAGGAATATAAAGAAAACTGTTAGATAAAAGATGAGGATATTGTTGAAACAAATGGCCTATTCAATGTGAATCAATTGGAGAATTTGAATAGTTATCAAAAGTACATGTTAAGAGTGCAAACCAGTGGACGAGCCATAGGCATGCTAATTGACTCAGGAACTGGAAAGAGTATCATAACAGAAAAATACATAACAAGAGACGTGGACAGAGACAGAGAGACCACACCAGAAGAGGGATACCACAAGTTTAGCGCATTGGAATAAACAGAGGCTACCAATTTTGGGGAAGATAATCACAGAAGTTAAAGTAAATGAAAGTAAAGAAGCCATGAAAATGCTCGTAGTGAAGTTACTTTTGTGGTTGGTTGTCTTAGTACTGTTACCCTCACTAGTAATCCTTGATATAAGGCCTCAATTTCAAAATTTGTATATATATTGCCAAAGTTTTTTTATGAACATTTTTTTACCTAAAACCTTTTTATTATTTTTTTTTTTTTTGAAAAAAAATATTTTCCCAGCACTTGTTTAATTATTCCCGTTTTTAAAAATCTTATCAACACCTGTCTTTCTTTTATCATTCCCTAAAGCCTGGGGAATCTAACCTTTTTTGAACAACTTTGGTTGCGTGCAGCACCTCGGTACTCTGATATAGTGCATTGCGGTTTAACTGCTTTCTACGTTTATTTTTGGGCTCAAAAATCATACACTTTAGTACAAGGTGGGATCAATAAATAAGGTGAATTATAATTTATTTAAAAAAATAAGAACGATATTAAAAATTAGGACTTGATTTATTCAAAATAATCACCTTGGCTTTCTATACATCGTCTTCATCGTTCTGGCAACTTGTAAATACCCTTTTTATAGGCACTCTTAGGAAGCGTGTAAAAAAATCTTGCACCACTTTCTGGACATCTTCATCCGAGTCAAATCGCTTTCCCTTTAACTCCTTCTTTAGTAGTCCAAAAAGGAAATAGTCAGAGGGGGCTAGGTCTGGACTATATGCAGGATGTTCTAAAACTTCAAAACCTAATTTAATGATTGTAGATACAGTTTTACATGATGTATGCGGCCTTGCATTATATCATGAAGGAAGAGAACACCTTTACTAAGCTAACCTTTTCTTTTTTTTCTTATACCGGGCTTTAGCTTATTTACAAGAATGTCACAATAAAGGTCGCTGTTCATACGTTGCCTTGAGGATAAAAAATTAAGACAGATTGGGCCATCAACATCCCAAAAAATTGTTTACAAAACTTTACCGGCCGAACGTTGAGACCTGATTTTTTTTTTTTGTCTTGGAGAGTCGCCTCGTTTCCATTCCATAGATGCACATTTTGTCGAAGGATCATAATGATAACACCAACTATCATCTCCAGTTACAATTTGGCCAAGGAAATGATCACCTTCCTCTTCATACCGCTTTAACAGAGCCTTTGAAACCCGAATACGGTTAAGTTTTTGGTCCAAATTAAGGAAATGTGGAATCTATCTGCAGCATATTTTTCTAAATTGCAATTGTTTTAATAATGGTGTGCACAGTTCCATAGCTT
This sequence comes from Cordylochernes scorpioides, assembly GCA_030710605.1. NCBI lineage: Eukaryota > Metazoa > Arthropoda > Arachnida > Pseudoscorpiones > Chernetidae > Cordylochernes > Cordylochernes scorpioides. The sequence goes on from CP092878.1 coordinate 52,912,733, forward strand.
ATATTCAAATTGTCGGCTATGGTAAAAATGGATATTTTTCTATCCTCCAAAATTAAGTTTTCAACCGCATTTATCGTGCTTGGCGTCGCTGTAACACTTGGTCGTCCAGGTCGCTTAATATCGGTACATGTAATTCGTCCATTTTGAACTCGTTAACCCATTTATAAATGTTTTTTTTTTTTTGAGACAAACAAGACTCACCATATATATTTTTCATTCTTTGGCATATTTGAGATGTTTGAATACCTTCTGCATTCAAGAAACGAATAACTGCACGTTGTTCAAGCGTGGTGCAATCCTTCAAGGGAGCTTCCATTTTAGTTTATTTATAAGTCTCGCACCGCGCGTGGGAAAAAAAAGAACAGAACACCTTAAATAGTCTCTCGATGTTATATTATAATATTCTGTGGTTTAAATTATTTTTGCTTTTTTAATTTTTGAGAAATAAGATAATTCACCTTATTTATTGATCCCCCCTTGTAGTAGCCCGTAAAACCATATTCTCTCTCAATGAGGTACAGCTTGCACCACGCTGACGAGGGCCAACAGCCCGAAACACGTACGTGGTTAACCTTTCCTGATTAATCAAGAATGGGTATTTGGTCAATTCTGGAATAATTAAAAATCAATCAAACGAGTTGATATTTACTCCGACAAATGGTGCAAGCCCTTAGAAACTTTCAGTTGCACGAAGAAGATGCCTTTTTCTTAATTACTATATAAGTTTGTAAAATATTTGGGGAATAAAATATAATATTGAATATTGATGATAAATTATATTTTGTATATGAATTGAAAATATTGTAATAGGGATAATCTATGAAAGCTGAACCTGATGCTTTGGAAAGAGAGAGAAAAAAATAGTGTTGAAAGTAAATTGAGAAACACAACGGATGAATCTAGGCATGGTTTGTCGACAACAGTTGAGACTGTTGGAGGGTTACAAATTAGATGAAGGAGAGGTTGAGAGAAGAAAAGAACCTTTGATGTAACACTTGATGTCTTGATGGAAGATTAAATTGAAGTATTTAATTGAAATTCCTTGGATTCAATATATTCAACATTGAATTGTCAGATTAGAACTGCTCGAGGTAGCTTAACAAACGAAGTGGACAGGATTTTAAAATAGGCGAGAGTAAGTGTCAGAGGAATTGAAAAGGGGAAATAATTTTATGACGATTTGTCTTTTAACTTTGACATGTTTGTATGAAAGGAGTAAATATACTGCAGATGTAAGGTGTTTAATTTATTTATATGTTCTATGAGGAGATATAAATTGATTCGCTCTCTAGATAGAACATTTTGTTAATAATATAGAAAGGCTTGAGTCAAAAGACGATCCATTAAATAAGTTTATATAAAAAAGGGCTACCTGGATCTGAAAAGAAAAAAAAATTCTCAAGATATTTTGAGAGATTACTCCCTCTTTATCAATTTATTGCACAATAAACTTAATTTACAAATTCTTGTAGATCACATGAAAACAACTTTGTCATTCATTTTTTTTCTCTACAGATCCAGGTACGCCCTTTTTATATAAATATAGAAAGGGTTTGATGATATTGAGTACGAGGATTAAATCATGCTTGGATGGTAAAGGTATAATAAAACAAAGGGTGGCAATGGGCGAATAGCAGTGATAATTCAGTTTTGTGTCTTATTTTGTTTTATAAGGCAATAACGCGTCATTTATATATAATAAATGAAAGTCTTAAAGCACGGATGCTTATTTTACACATAAAACAAACTTCTAATGTTCTTACTGCGATGAAAAAATATATTGGGAGGGCTTGGCTCATCAGTAGTGAACCCTCCCAGCGGTTTCGCCAATTTAATCTGCCAGACCGCTTCTTAGAGCTCTAATACTGTATTGGACGATTCTGCTAATATATACTACACTGAAGGGTGGGATCTTAGAAATTCTATTCAATAAAACTAAGGACATAAGCTCTAGGATTACATATAAATATTTGCATCGAGTAATGCTCTTCCGCAAACAATTTTTTTTTTCATCTCAGTAAGGATAGTAGAAGTTTTTGTTTTAAGTGTAAAAATGAAATTCGTGCTTTAATGCTTTTATTTCTTATATTATTTTGTTTGTTGAGAGACTATGAAGTGCATTGAGATTGCGGATGTATTATTGTTGGTCCGTTTTTATATGGCGCTTTAAAATGTTTCTGGAGTAGTTAGTAAATTTGCGATATGATGTGACATAAGTGATCAACTAAGATCAACAGGAGGTGAATAAATTTGAAGCAAGCAATGATTATTAAAATGGATTCTTCTTAGATATGGGGTAAGCCTGTTGAACGAAGACAAGTAGGTGCCAATGTATAGAATGGTGGTAAATGTAATCGCAATGTATGTTAGGAATATTAGAAATATAAAAATATTCGATGGAATATAATATGATGTGAAATATGAAAAGGAAACTTTTTTTCTCTTTGATGCTTAGATCATGTGTTTGTTGTGTTCTTGGTAGTTAGGTAATATAAATGTTTGGGTATTATGAATGTTGTATGATTATATGTTGGCTTGGTTGAGTGACCATTTGGCTCTTTTTGGGTTTATTATATTGATGGAAATAATCTACTCGTGGTCGTGTTTATTCTTGTGCTGCTGGGCCTTAAGTGTGGAAAAAAGTTGCGAAGATTAGTAATGGTGTATGTCTAGGTTGTGTAGATTGTAATAAATATGTTTATGTGCTGGAAATTATGCTGTATTTAGGATATAACAGTATTTATGCTGTGTGTGTGGCAAAATTAACAATTGAGAGCATTTATTATTTTAGGATGAGGCGATTGGCTGAATACATTTTGGTAATCATTATAGAGAAACGGTGGGACATGATTGTGAGCATTACTTTGTATATAAAGTTTAAGATTCATAATGCGTTGTCGAGATTATTGTCAGTAGAATGTAGTTTCCTTGAACGGTCGCGCTTAAAAGCTTGTGGAGCTCAAGAAGGCCGGTGTGGTCTTCACTAAAAAGTTCGGAACAGTGCTTAATTGGGTTGCACGAATTTATTGGCAAGGGGTTGGAAGGCGCGGATTAGGTTGGCTGTGAGTTGGTAGAAGGTGAACAAGGCATGCTCACACAGAGTATAGCCAAGACGGCTTGGCTACCCAAGCCAACCCAAGACGGCAACCCAATTAAGCACTGTTCCGAACTTTTTAGTGAAGACCACACCGGCCTTCTTGAGCTCCACAAGCTTTTAAGCGCGACCATTCAAGGAAACTACATTCTACTGACAATAATCTCGACAACACACTATGAATCTTAAACTTTATATACAAAGTAATGCTCACAATCATGTCCCACCGTTTCTCTATAATGATTACCAAAATGTATTCAAAGAGAAGAAGAGGAACGCTCGGTGATGCTTGAGGAATGTCCGAAAAGAAGGCAAGCAGTGGTTATATTTTCGATTCCGTAGTGACAAGTGGGTGGTCCTCTGATGGGTGGTGAACGGAGGTGTGACAAGTAAAAGGAGGTCGTGGGGAAAGGCAAAAGTCTCTCGAATTATTTTCCTCCAGGGAACTTCAGTCGGCCAGTAATTAGGATAGTTGGGGAAAAGCCAAAATTTCGAGCTTTACCAGAAATTCGAACACTGTGAGCGCATTGTGTGGGCGCGCATTGCCATAATTCAGAAACCAATTTTTCTGTTCCATTTGTTGTTATGTTTGAAATGAGAGTGGATTATTTTAAGCGTTTCACAATCTCTAGATACACACATTTATTTATTATATGTCCTTATGGTACGAATACATAGGGAACAATGATTTTATAATCGAATAGTACACAAGCAAGATAGTTCTTTCGAACTTTTGTGTCCTACACCTTTTCGTAAGAGGATTGTCTTTCTCCACCCAGGCGCTTGCTGATTTTTAGTGTCACTATTTTAAGGATGAACCAATATCTAATAACCTATTATGAAACTCTCCTTCTAAATTTTCTATATACTGTTCACCATTTCGAGAATTTTTCGGAACTTTTCCAAACGTAGAGAGGTTCTTTTGTTCTTAAGTAAGGAAGTGAGAGACAAAGTTGAATGGTTTACACTTTAGCTTTATATCATTTCTGATTATTGAATGATAAGTACTGATTCATATTTTCTAGCTTCTTCAGAAAAACTTCGTTAATCGTTATCTTTATATTTTTCTTTCAATCAATCCTTTCCCTTTTTTTTTTCGTATGCGTAGAGGAGTTACGACACTCTTGAATCCTGCAGAACGGTCTTCGTCTTCGAATGACAATCTTTCCTCTCTAAACTTTTTATTATATTCAGAACAACACGATTGTGAAAGCGTAACTTTGCCCAATACTTCTTATGCTTTTAAAATTAATATATTCTAAATTAATTTACGCATGATTTTTGAGGTATTTTTCAGATAATATTGCCGTTGTGATAATAGTTTCAATTCGAATAACATTCTCCATACAAGTTAGATTAGAATCCTTACAGAGTCAATTAATCATTTTATTCGCGATTGAACGTTGTGGCCCAATGTACGTATTACATCTCAAACACGATGCGACACCAGCCATCTCTGTCTTGAGCCCTGTCTACCATCTCGTCGACCGTCAAGCAAGCGAGTTCCTTTAATTGGTCCACGAAGTATGTCGGCGGGCGTCCAGGTATGCGTCGCCCAGACGTCTTTCCGGTCAGTATGGTGTATTTCATTTCCCTGCATCGCGCGATGTGATCGAAAAATAGGAAAAAAATTGCTGTACACGCCACAGAAGTCGGCCATCTTCCGAAATCGATAGTTGTTTTAGTATCGATGCATTCGTCCTACGCGCTGTCCAAGGTATACGAAGCATTCTTCGCCTGCAATACATCTCGAACGCATCAATCTGACAAAAGAGTAGTCAAATAAAACTTTATATTAACCCAATTAAATTATTAAAATAAATATTTCACATTTGTTTTTTCATGATGTACCTGTAACCTTTTGAAGGAACCTTATACAAAGATTTAAAAAACATTTATAACCTACACGAATCACCTATATAATCAGTATAAAGCACACAATTCGATCTAAAATGTGAAACACGTTTAAAAGCTACAAAAATACTTTTACAATTAGTTTTTTTAAATTATTAATTAATTCCGTTGAAGAGCGATTATAACTCTTGAAAAAAGGTAGCCTTTTATATTCGACAAAATAAAATCATTATGAGAAATATTTAGTTTTATAAAGTACATAAATTGACTCTGACAGATTGGTTAGAATTACAAATACTTTCGTAAAGTACATTAAATTAATCAAATGGTCTAGTTTAAAAAAATGGCTACACAAAGTAACAAATTAACAAAAATGCCTATGGATATTAAAAGGAAAAAAAAAGACATTTTTTGTGGTAAACGATAGTCAATATAAACCGAGAGAACAAGTGAGCACTTAAAATGCAATTTGCGGGAAGCCATTCTAGGTGTCGAGGTCCCTGGGGGTCCAATATTTGGCTCTTTTTTCACAAGTCCATTATTCCCTTCCTGTTATCTTAATGGAGCCTGTTTCCTTCACCGATAACACTCTGTTTGGAGCAGAAAGATACCCTCGGGACATCTGTATTTTTAATCTAAATATCACTTTTTTTTACACATTCTTAATTTGTTAATAAAAGATTACAATTTAATATATGTGAAAAAATAAAAAATAGAAAGTTCGTGTGTTGATATTTAAAATAAAGAAGGCATATCCTGACCAGGAGCACATGTGCTTTTTAGATGGCAGAACGCCATCTAGTGGAACAGAAATCAACTAAAGATTGATTTAACCTGTTCCTTCATATTTGGTCAACATAATTTCTTGACGCGCTGACGAGCGCCAACAGCATGAAACGCGTTCGTGGATGTCTTTTCTTGATTTATCAAGAAATTGGGTTGGCCAAATAACAGGGAAGAGGTTATATCAATGTTTAGTTGATTTCTTTTCCACTAGATGGCGCTCTGCCATCTTAAAAAGCACATGTGCTCCTGGTCAGGAGAGATATGCCTTCTTTATTTTTAATTTAATAAATATACATTGTTTTTTAGAATTTAAACGAGTGAAATATATTTTGATTAAAATTTATAGAAATGGGTTAATCTGTGGCTCTGTGTGGTTCAATATAGATTATTAATGAGAATATTTAAAAGATTCGTACGTCAATTGGATTAAGAGGTTTGAGTATACTTAAAGCTGGAGAAGCCAGGAATAGAGAAAATAATTTTACAGTTGAAATTAATTAAGGTAATGGTGACATAGTTTTATGTAAATAAAATATTGTATAGTACACAAGTAAATATTATTTACAAGCAGTTTTACAACACCGGAGAGTTTGATATTCAAGGGGATTTTTGATCATTTCAAAGTTATAAAAGGCTATATACAATAACAACTAATGTATTATAAGGGAAATGTTATTGAGAGGTGTCAACAAGGAGAAGAAGAGTCGCATACATATGATGAAAATATTGAGCCATTAAGACTGGGGAACTCTACATTTTAAGATATTTTTCAGGCGGACATGGCATGGGGAAACTTGGCATGAGCTTTCTATGCTATAGGTGTAGAGTACGAGAAATGAGGTTGAGGTTGGAAATTGCGTGAGCTCAGGACTGAGGTAAATATAGAACTACATACAATGTAAGAATTTTGGCGAACAGAGCGAGGCGAAACTTGCTTTGGGCCATTCTACCTTATGTTTGCAGTTACTCGTGTAGCGAGTCCAGGGGAAAAGCCCCGTGTGTAGGTGAGGAAGCCGCATGGACTTATAGTTAATTTGAGAAGATAAAATAGTTCAAGATACAAAGGTTGAATATAGGTGAACAGAGCGAGGGGAAATTTGCTTTGGGCCTTTCTACCTTAATTATTTCGATACTAAGAGACTCTAGCAGTTTTAACTAATTGGAGGAAAGTATGCGCGCACAGTGCCAAAAATAGAGACGAGGACGGCGTTGTCCTTTACAATTTACAAGCTTCTCGTACACGAGGTGTTTGAACCGTCGTGGGAGCTTGTGCGAGGAGTTGATTTTGCGACGGGTTGAACGTAAAACCCATGTCTGCGCGAAATGATGACGGACCGGACAGAATCAGCGACGATGCTTAACGTACCTCCGTGGGAAATATCGGAGGTAGGTCATATCGTGCTGGTATGGACAAGGGACAAACATAAATTTGAAGACAGGGTCCGGGTGGCGAACGTGTGGCGCGAGAAGGAGGAGCGAAGCTGTGCCGCTCGATGCAGATTGTTCAAGTACGAACAAAAAGAAGTTGATAAACATCTAGCAATTAGTCAATCTGCATCCTGTGACGAACACACCAGTGGCTAGATGGTGTGGGTCGGTGGATATGCTAGAGAATAACTACAAAATATATTATCATAAATGAAGAGCGGAGTATAGTGGAAGTAGAGGTTCGATAATTGACAACTCATTAATTCTCAAGAGGGGCATGGGCTGGTAGAAGGTTGACAAAGTTGTAAGGATGAGTGAGACATTCAGGGAAAGATTAATAAGGGTCACCAAGGGTTGGTTGTAAGCAAGGCTCACGTGGTGGTTGGAATTCTACGACACCTTAGCTAGCAGAGTGAATTATGGGTCGGTTAGGGCAAGAAATTATTTTACGTGAGCCGTGCTTACAAGTAGGAGAGAAGGTCATATACAAATTGGTTCAAATGGATAGGTACTGGAGTACTATCTTTATAGATAACTTGATTATGAAAAATAATTTTTTAATATTAAAAATCGTGAGGCATGAATAGGTAGAATTCCATTTTTTAAGAGGTGACTTTAAAATAAAAATTATTTCATTAAAATGACGATTATTGAAATCTATTGGTAAGTTAAATAATTAAATGGGTTTCAAATAGTTAAATATATGGTATGGATAATAATAAATCACTGTTAATAGGGGTGGAATAAATGGAACTAGTAAACAAATTTTTATATATTCAAACTGAACTAAACTAATTATGGAAATACTGGCATCAGAGTTTACAAGGAATGACTTCTTTGAAGAATAAATGGTAAGGGTAAAACAATTTCACTTACAGGTTATGTTGGTTTAGAGAGAAAGTAGATTCATTGAGTTCATTGAGGGAGGGTTCTGTCTGCTGTACGTGCCAGTGTTGTCCGCCACAGTAGCAGCAGGGATATGGCGGAGTCTTGTCCATGATGATGGAAGGTGTCCTGCTCTGGCACGGTGGTCGTTCTTGGGCAGATCTAGTGCTGGGAGAAGTGTGTGGCAGGTTCATCTCCGTCGTAGGTGATCACATCTCCCGGATCACGGTTCAAAGGTTGGCGAGGAAGGGGGTGAGAGCCCGAAGGGAAGTGGCTACAGTTGAGTTGGTTGTAAATAATTGTGGAACTTGGCTATGATCTGTCCGATCACCATGGCTTTGCTTCTTTTTTCTTCATATTCTAATAGGTATGGGAATTTGTTTCCCGGCCAGGTCTTATCCTGTCGACTTTTAATGTGGCAATATAATAATAAGGTGGGGAAAGAGAAATAATCACACCACAAGTTGGAAGGGAAGGAACCCAGGCAACCAGAGAGAGAGAGAGAGGGGGGGGGGGGGGACAGCAGGGCCTGCCACCGCTGAGCGGCCGGCCGTTCGTTCTTGTCGCCCACAATCCCCCAACTGTCTTCCAAGTCCCGAGGTGTTAAGTGACGGACCCCAGGAGCCCCTTGGAATGTCGCTGATGTCTAAAGTGACCGGACTTTACCCGCCCGTCTCTCTCTGGGTCAACTGTAGGTTTGCTTTATTATTCCTGGAAGAGTATATATTATGACATATATGTATGTATGTATGTATGTATATACACCATTGAATAGCGGGTTTCCTGACCGAAGTCTGTACGCCTGTATATGTATACACATCCTAGGAGTAGTGGCCACCCAGACCTCGAAGGTCCACAAGCCTGCATGCGAAGCATGCACCTATGCTGTTAATATGGCCACCGTACCAAAAGGAATGAAGCATTCTCCATGCACAGAGCGGTCATTGTTTGGTCCCTCGCGCCCGCCATTATGGTCTGGCTCCATGGGGATTACCAATCAACCCACAGGCGTCTCCGAGAGTTCATGGCAAGGTTGCTGACTGAGCCCTCCCGTTCGGACTTGGCTTAACCCGTCCTACGCTCCAATAGGACTCCCCCCCCCCCTTTGGCGCCCTCGTACCCTTTGTTCACAGTACTCCCTGAATCTGCCGACGAATCAAGGACCTCTGAGGTTCCGAGGTGTACACAGGGAACCAACGCGAAGGCGGGAGGGTTGTGCTGCTGTGTGCACCCCTTGGTTTTTCATGGCGCGCACGGCAAGGACGCTCCCAATGGCGCACACACAGAGCGAAGACCCAAGAGTTTCAAGACACGTGGCGCCTCGCGCCAGCCAACCAAGGGCAGATGGCCAGCTTACAGCTTCACTGGAGATCAGCCAGTGGCACCCCGACGCGAGGAAGAGACACGCAGAGTCGCCTCTCCACTCCCCTATCCTCAAGGGTGAGTAAGGGGTGGGCGTCCCTGCCCTTTTCCCAGCCTTCAGGCTGGTGCCAAGACAGGGCTTCTTTCCCCGTTATATGTATACACAATAATCAATTTTCATAAAAATAAAATTAAAAAATATTTTATTAAGAAAAATTCACTAAAACGCAAAAATAAATATTTCATTTTCCGCCATTGAACAATTACACTCATGGACAAAACTTGAAGAAGTTGTAGCTTTTAGCATGTATATTGGGATTCAGACAATAACTCTTGATACACACTGACCTTTATTAAATACACACGAGTGTGTACCAAGTGTTAACAAAATTGCCTCTGTTTCCTTAAAAAGGAACAACAACAACAAAAAAACAGATAACCGGCAACATCAAAATATGAAACCTCCTTAAGTTTTGTCCATGAGTGTAGATCTATACGAGATCAAATAAAAGTGACGGAAGAAGTTCATCAACAATTTTGAGCTTAATGAGATTTAATATTAGTAACTGATTAGCAAGTCTCTATATTTCACTGAATATTTCACCTCTTCCTTCAATACACTATGATCGTCCCCCTTGCTTTTATTTTTACTTATATAGATCTAATTGTTGAATGGCGAAGGATGAATTTTTTTTTATTTTATTACATTTTTAAAAAAATATTTTGAAAAAAAAACTATTTTGAATTATTTATTTATTTAATTTTTATCCATTAAATTATAAAAATGTAGAAACTTGCGAATATTTTATTTATATATATATATATATGATACTAGCGGACGTACCCGGCTTCGCCCGGGTTTTACCCGAGTAAAGGTTTGTCTAACGAATCTCTCGATAAAGTGAACATTTTTTCCCGGGCCCTTTTAAAATACTCGATAAGTTGAACAAAATCAATATTAATTGGTTCCCTCGGTAATTGGAAGTTAAAGGAATGGTATCTTGCCTTGGAATTGTATCATTATTCTTGTCTCAAATAAATTGCCGTGTCATCCTGAATTTTGTCTTTCCTAATTTTCTACATTACAAAATCATCGTATCATCATGATAATATTTAGAGCAGATTGTTGAATTATAACAGATAAATTAGAATATTTATCTTGATTATTTTTAGGCGAAAAGTTATTTCAAAAATTATATTTGCTAGAAACCTTCCCAGTACTATACTAAATAACTTCCCAAAGTTTCATGGCGTTCCAATGAGTGGTTGGGTCAGGTATAAAGGACACACACACACACATACATTCATCTATATATATATAAAATTGAATGTCTGTGTGTGTGTCTGTGTGTGTGTGTGACAATTGACAATTGAAAATTATTTATTGTCATCTAGACAATTTTACATCTCACATGAGAGAGAGAGAGAGAGAGAAGAGGAAAATATATACATATAGAATTAAAGATATACATATATGGTCAAATTTACAAAGGGGACGAAGGTAGGAGACTTCGGCGCTGGAGGGTCCTGGACCAGGCGAAGAGCGGGTCCTCCACCGCTTCTCCGAGCCCAAATGATTTCAACAGGAGGTCAGGACGGCAAGGCGGCCCTAAGCTCAGATAGTCCCCTGAGAGTAAGGGAGTCCAAGTCCCGAGTGGAAAGCTTATCCAGGATTTGGGCGAGAACTTTCTTGTCCCCCGGCGAAAATCTCCCGAGGAAGTCCTTCCTATCCTCAGGGTATAGCACCGCTTCCACGAGGTCAAGCTCGAAAGAGATCAATTGGGGCATGGGCTTCGGATTGAATTCCTTCATCAATTCAAAGGTCAAAAGTTGCAATTCCTTGCAACGTTTATCGATTGAATCAACCTCCATTTGGGTAGATGGGGGAGGCGGAGGTGTGGCCATGGCCGGCGTCGACTCCCTCTTTTGGGGAGCGGGTGGTGCTGGCTCAGCAGGCCGAGGCGCAGGCAGTGTGGGTGCTGGAGGCACTGCGGCTGTACCGGACCTCAGCTCTGACAAGACCTGTCGCAGGACCTTATAAATAGTACTATTACTATCTCCTCCGGGCCTTAGGTCGAGGATTTGGTTTACTAGGCCGGCAAGAGCATTGCTCTGCGGAGGGGTCAGATGGCGACCGCGCTTATGTGCCTTGGTCCTTGAGGAGAGGAGGTCCAGAACCTCCTTCCGCCCAAGGCCAAGGGCGTCAGTTCCAGCGAAGGACACGCTGGGACTTCTCTTTATGAAGGCTGCGAGGTCAATTCTCGTGCACTTCTTATTTGATGACGCGGAGGGAGGGATGGACTCCTCCACGGCAGTCATCTCGATGTCTTGAGCGATGTTTGCAGGCCCGAGGATCTCCTGGGATGCGGGATCACTAGGAGCCTGCGATGACGGATCAGGGGTCACAGGTGGAGGTGCAGGAGGCGTCTCCTCCGTAGGTGAGGCCGAGGGCGCTGTTGGTGATGGTCGGGGTGCGCCTGCTGGGTGGATTGCAGCTCGGGGCGCGGGCGAGGCACCGGAGATCTCCAAGGGAGGCGCCGGTGCAGAATGCTGGGGCGTAGGCCGCTGAGGCGGTGCAGGGGTGGTAGTTGGTGGGAGGCCGGCAGGGGAAGCTGGTGGGGCCGATCTGGTGGTGTTGACCCGCCCTGCAAGCAGGGGGCAGTTGGCCCTCCGGTGCCCTTGTCCGTGGCATCTGGAGCACTTGATGCCCGAAGATAGGTAGGCGGGCCAGGCCTCGCCTTTGATGGTGATGTTGAGGCGGGTGGGGAGCCTCTCGGTGGTCACTCCTTCGTGGAGGACGATGAACGCCTCACGGCGGCCGTCGGTGTAGGTGTAGGGGCCGGCCTTCATCATTTTGGGCGCGATGGATGTAATGCGCCCATAGGGCCCAAGGGCCTTGATGATGGCTGAGTCCTCCACGAAGAAGGGGAGGTTGCCCACCGTTATCCTCTCCGCTCTCTTGCGGAAAGGGAAAGCCCTGAGGAGAGTGCCCTCAACCTCAAGGCCGTTGTTTATGAGGCGCTCGGCGAGGCCTCTGTTGGCCAGACCCAGGAGTTGGTGGCCATTAACCTTGGAGACTTGAACGACTCCGGCGGTTCCTCCAAGCAGCCTGTCCAGCGCCCTCAGATAGTGGAAAGGCTGCAGTTCAGGGCCGTGCTCTAAGTAGACGCAGTGCTCCTCAGCAGAGGACGTCTGCCGCGCCCGGGCCTCCGCGATGTGGGCCCTGGTTGTCGGGATCTCCTGTGCCCGGGGCACCGATCGCGCCGATGATTGTACTCGGCGACCACTCCTGGCGCCTCCGCTGTTGGAGGATGGTGTAGCGGCCGTAGGCGAATTCGACGATTCGCGGCGCCTCTTCTTGTTCTTCACGACGGTAAAGTCGTCATCTGTCCCGGGGTTCATGACCTCGTCACAATCTGCCCAGTTCCTGATGGTATGGGCAGCGCCATTAGATGACGAAGCAGCCGCCATGCCGGACGTGACGTCGACGCGCGCAGCGGCCAGATTTACATTTCCGCCGTCAGCCGGCGGATTTACATATTCGCGAGAATTAGATTTTTCTCCATAGATTTCTCCATGAAATTCGTTTTTGGCCGAATTTTCGCTACCGGTTGGAGTTAGGATGCTGGGCCTTCCAGGCTTTTGTCCAGCGGATCCTGGGCTCTCCGGCGATGTCGAATTCGACATGTTTAAGGAAACATTACAGCTCGCCAGAGGCGAATATCACGGAGCTCGTGCGACGCGTGGCCGCACGGTCGGCGTGTGTGTGTGTGTGTGTGTCTGTGTGTCCTCTATTGGATTCGAAAACCATACATCCAATCGCCGTGAAATATTGGGATATTATTAGGTGTATCTCCGGAAAGGTTTACGAAAAATAATATCTTGAATATCTTTAATATCCTCAGAGTTATTTGCAGATTTGTAGCTTTAACTCGCAAGCAGCGCCACCATTGAGACGGGGATAGGCTTTTTCAAGAGGGGGAGTAATGTTAGGAGAGAGGAGCGCGTCTCGAGGCGGGTGCTCACGTGTCACTGTTAAAAACCTATTTGTTTTGGCTACATCTTTTCCCGTGGACTTAACGATAACTTTTCTAAAACTTATTTCAAATTTCATGTATAATTATTTTTACATCATTTAGTTTAGTATAATTATTTACTATAATTTCCTATCGTTCAATTATTATACTTTTTGTTCTTAAAGATTATTTAAGACAATAATCTTTAATATTAGAAAGTGCTTTGCCAAAAGTTTGGAGTGGGGCAGACCCCGTGCGAGAATGGATTCGCCCGGCCGCCGGCCGACAGTCAAAGTACCCACCGACCAATCAGGGCAGAGTTGGTGACACAGCTATGCCAAGTAGACAAGAAAAAAAGCCTCGCGGGAGCTTGCCCAAGATGACCTCCGGGAACTTCGTCCATCTTCCATAAACGACCATGAATCGAGTATTTTTCAAGGGACCGGGAAAAAATGTTCACTAGATAAAACGATGATTTTGTAATGTAGAAAATTAGGAAAGACAAAATTCAGAATGACACGGCACACAGGGACCGGGAAAAAATGATCACTTTATCAGTTTCAAATTATCAAAATATATATATTTCTTTTTATAAGAGTCTATAGAGAATTGTTTTAACAAATGTTCGTTAGACAGACCTTTACTCGGGTACCGATTAATATTTAATTTATTCAACTTATCGAGTATTTTTCAAGGGACCGGGAAAAAATGTTCACTTTATCGAGAGATTCGTTAGACAAACCTTTACTCGGGTAAAACACGGGCAAATGTTCGTTAGACAAACCTTTACTCGGGTAAAACCTCGGGCGAAGCCGGGTACGTCCGCTAGTTTATATATATATATAGATTATACAGGGTGACCTATAAGTCGCAAATCTTTTTTTATTAAAAAATTAAAAGGCAAACTAGAATAATAAACTATAATTATTTCATTTTAAGTAACAGATTGAATTTTTATTTCAAATATATTTAAATTTAATTGTTATTCAAAATGTCCTACATTTGCTTCCAAACACAATTTAAGTATTTTAACAAACAGGAGCGCATAAATCCTCATCAAGATCAAATTCTTCTTCTAGTGAAATTTTCATTTGCTCTAAAGTCTTGGGATTTCGATGATAAACTTTATCTTTCAAATAACCTTACGCAAAAAAATCTGCCGGTGTATGATCAGGTGACAGCGCAGGCCAATCAATGGGTCCACGGCGTCCCATTCATTTGTGAGAGAATTTTTTTCATTTTGAAATGGTCTAATAATGTTTGAGTAATGGGCGGGTGCACCATCCTGCACGAAGTAGAAGTTTTTTGACAACCAATTTTAGCTGCATAAATTCCTCCAACATTTTCAAATAATTCTCACCATTTACTTTTTCATCGAAAATGTAAAGTACGATTATTTCTTCTGAACAAATTCCACCCAAACAGTTAAGCCAAGGGAATTAACTTCCTTCTCAATTTATACCTTTGGAGTTTCTGAAGCCCAAAAAACACAATTATGCCGATTGACATGGTCATTCAATTTAAAAATAGCCTCATCAGTCTACATTATTCGTTTAGGCAAATTCTCCTTATTTTGGATCATTTCAAGCATTTTTAAACAAAATTCCATCCTTCAATACTAATTATACTTATATATTAATTATACTATACTTCTTTTTTTCTAGATTTAATTCATTTTGTCTCCTCTCTAATTGTAAATACGCTGCTGTATCACCTCATAAGCATAAATAAATAAATATACTAATCATTTTCATGAAGTGCATAGGGCTTATAACGAAGAACTTTCAGCATTATTTGGATGGAGGTGCTGGGTATTTTTATCTCTTGAGACAACCTCCTTGCTGATTTTCGAAGACTAGCTTCTAAAGATGCTTTAAGCAGGTTTATATTAGTTTCACAGGTGGCAGAGTGTGGTCTTCCTGATCTAGGGAGATCTGCCACACTAACGGTAGATTCAAAATTTTCAATTATTCTTGGTAGGTTGATTTAGAAGGCGCAGAAGACTCAGACTTTGACCATTGACGTCAATCTGATCAAAGAAGCACGAAGATGGATCGCACAGATGACGATAGGAGATCCCCTACATGGAGAAGGATGGCACGGTTTTCCTAACAGCGGTATTTGAGGGTCCATTAACGGTTGACGCTTCCGGAGTGTTGATGGTATTAGAACTCTATTTAGACGGGCGGCGTCTACCCGGCTTCCGTAGGGGCCCTACATCAACTGATGGCGTGGGTCTCGAAACCCCTGATATAGATACTGGCGTTGGTGATCCTGCCTGGTCACAAGGCGCGATTCCAGAGGGTGGTGACCCTAGCGCTACAATTAGAGCGAACCCAGATCCCCTGGGAGTCGATGTTGGCGCAAAGACGGTGACGCTGTAGCCGAGGCAGAGTTGTTCATGGCCAGCACGTTCGTTTCTTGCACAAACGCGACATCAACTGCGTACTGCTCTATGCCGCACACATTGAGGTCCGCCATGCGGAAGCCCAAGACGTCCTTCTAATTGCTGCAACTCTGGTGGTTGTGAGATTTTCAGAGCAGGGATTAATTTATTAATATAAATTTTTACGTGTGCCGCATTTCTCAAGCACAAATGTTCTCAGTTTTTAATTTTTTAAGTTTTTTTGCAAGACATTTGAATCAGATTATATATAAATGCTTAAAAAAACTATCATATATGACTTAAATAAAAGTACTGTTTTAAGTATGGCGGTGCTCATCATTTAAACATATTAACCTGCTCGCCAGTTTCTCCGGATTAATTAACATTAATTAGAAATCAGAAATATATTAAAAATATATATCTAGAGTTTCAATAAAGTAAAATTAATAGGCAAGCTGTTGTTATATAGACCCGTGCGTCAAAAACGTGCTAATAATCTAGTCAAAATAATATTCAAGTTAAAAGCGATATTAAACCGTATAACTGGGTTAAACTAAGAAACACGCTATTTTATTACATAAGATGAAGAAAATGGAGTAACTAACTTAAAAGGAGAAATCTTAGCATTTATTAGAGGTTTTAAAAATAAAATAAACTTGAGGAAGGTGTTATAAGTTTTTTTAAGAAGGAGCGCATGTGTTGGAGTCATGTTGCGACATCAGATTAAGTGTCCCCGTAATCCTTATTAGCTGAGAGGTTTTTTTCCTTTGATTTTCCGATCGTTGAGGATTTCCCAAACTGGATTGGCGGAATAATTTTTCTGAGTTTAAATTTTCATACATTCATCTTTTCAATTTATTTCAAAGAGAAGAATTTTCTTTGATATTAATTACTCTTCTGTAGTGCTAAGCCTTTGATTTAATTGTTACAAGGTGTGTCCAATAAATAATGAGACTGGTCAAAAATAAAGAAAATAGAATGATTGAAAAAAATTTATTAGTATTTTTCAAAATAGTCCCCTCCCGCATCTATACATAATTTCCATATCTTCTCCCACGATTTAAAACATTTAGAAAAGGCATCTTTCGGGATGCTCTTCAAGACCTTTTTCGAATCCGCTATGATGTACTCCCTAGTGTCAAATCTCCTTCCTTTTAGAGCCATTTTGACTTTTGGAAAGAGAAAAAATCATTTGGAGCTAGGTCTATGGAATAGGGAGGTTGTTGAAGTATTTGGATGCCGTGTTTAGCCAAATAAGACAGTACAGATGTAGCGGTGTGTGGTGGTGCACTATCATGATGGATAATCCAATTTTTGGAACTCCACATTTCACTTCTTTTCAGACGAATTGATTCACGTACACCTCTCATAATGTTTAAATAAGACTCCTTATTGATTGTTTGACCTTCCTCTAGATATTCATAATGCACAATTCTCCTTATGTCAAAGAACGTGACCAACAAGACTTTGTTTTTTGACTTGCAAAGTCGGGATTTCTTCCTTCTTGGTTCATCTTTTCCTTCCCACTTCATGGATTAGCGTTTGTTTCCGGGTCATACCCGTAAACCCATGTCTCGTCTTCAGTTATTACTTTTTCCTTCCAATTAGGGTTTTCTTCCACCATTTCAAGCATTTTTTCGGCAACTTCAACGCGATACTCCTTTTGTTGGATTGTGAGCATTTTAGGGACAAATTTTGAAGGTGCCTTCTTTAACTGCAAGTCTTCTTTAATTATCGATCCAACTAATGATTTTGATATCCCTGTTTCTTCCTCAATGTCCCGTAACCCTATTCGTAGTTTTCTTTTATTAAATTTGAAATTTGACTCACCTTTTCAGGGTTCCTGTGCAGAATTGGACGTCCAACACGCTTCTCATCTTTCACCGATTCCATTCCATTTTTAAATCGTGAAAACCATCTAAATGTGGTGGGTTTATTTACATTTTCATTTCCAAATGCCAATTTCAACAAATCTAAAGTTTCTGAAGCCGATTTCCCAATTTTGTAGCAAAATTTAATGCAAATTCGTTGTTCGAATTTTCTATCCATTACAAATTAGAAGTTGTTATGCAAGGCGTTCTTTTTACAAGCTTACAATTTATCGACTGCGCGCGCAATCACGTGATGTGATATGCCGCAGTGTAGCTGAAGCTTTCTATTTTTTTTTAAAATAGACTTAAAAAAAATATCATTTATTTTTTCTTTGTTTTTGACCGGTCTCATTATTTATTGGACACACCTTGTATGTACCTTAAACTCTAGTTTGGTCGTCAATTGATAATAAAGGTCGATTTTCAGCAACCCGATCGTACCTGCAATGGTAGTTTTAAAAATGTCTTCAGTGATCCTGTAATTTTGTAAATATATAACTTCTCCTTTGAGTGAAAGGTGCTAAAGAGAGCTCCGACAACATGTACAAGAATCTAACCTCTCAATATATTATGGATATGTGGTTGAGTTACAGCTAGAACATTTTGGTGCAGTATAAACATTTATTTACGAATGTTTATATTTATGAATTTCATGTTTACGAATGTTATATATTTTAAAATATTTATAACGCTTATTGTTCGTGTGTGTCAATGTCTCCTTTGAGTGGTTGATTTATTTTATTGATGTGAACGAAATTTGAGTATATAATTTTTAGATGGTCCTCTGGAATTTAAAACAGTATATTGTGTTGATATGTCTTGACTAACTCCAGGTCTCCTATTTCAAAGTGTGGGATTTTGTGAGTTGATCAAATTTCTTTTTATAGATTTGTAATCTTTGTGGGATATGTGTGGATCGATATGGGTATTTAGTCTCTCTGTATACAGTTTCACATAAGAGTTTAGGTGGAAAGCCTGTTGCTAAGTGTGGGGTGTTGTTGTACGTTCATGTCACTCGTTCAACAAGTTTGGCCCAGGATATTTCGAGCCTATCTAGGTTTATAATTACATTCAAGGAAAAACATAAGGAAGTTTTACCTTTCAGCATATATATCGGGATTCAGACAATAACTATGAAAGATATTTGATACAGAGTGACCTTTATTGAGAACACAATAGATAACCAATGTGAAGAAAATTGCCTCTGTCTCCTTAAAAAAAAAAAAAAAAACAGACGATCGGCGATATCAAAATAGGAAACTTCCTTAAGTTTTGTACATGAGTGTATTTCATTTAGTTTCATATAATCAAAAAAAAACTTTCGGTCTTGTCACGTTTTGCAACGAGCATTATAAAAACTTGCATTTAACGAAATGGGAGTTCTATAAATAAATGAATTCGCGCTAGTCATTTAATGGCACTTAGTACGCTATTAATAAAATGATTTTAGCCGATATATTATTAGTTTTAACAGAATAAATATCTATTTTTTTTTTAGGTACGGTAAATTTGTTAGAGTTGAAAATTATTTGGGAAAGGCTCTTATTAAAAGTATAAAATTAGCAAGAAAATTATGGTATTTGATATCCATGATTGGGTGTGACAATTAAAGGCAACAATGGAGTGACTATAGCAGGCGTACAAAAATTTGAATTGGAGCATATTGATATATTTATAACATTAAGTGTAAAGTAGTTTAATAGTTTACAGAAGTAGGAACATAAATGTGGTTTTGATTCTGCGACAAATAATGCAGGCATTTTCGGCAAATTAAAAAGTTACTTTTGTTTAAAGCGCACATAGATTCGTTTTAAGGTGAGAGGGGAAAATTGTGTGTGTGTGATTTTGGTTTTACTGCAGTGTGTTCTTTGCCAGCATCGTATGTACACATACCAAATACATTTTTACATACCTTTAGTGAAGTTTGGCTAGTATTCCTTAATTGGAAGTGTTAAAAAGGAAAGTGTTACTCTTTTAGTATATTTTAAAAAATGTTATAATGTAGTATTGAAGCTGAGCTTTGGTCTGTAACATTCGACAGACCTAAGCCTTTATATATTGTAGCAAGATCAAGGCTGCAAGTATTTTCTTCGTGCTTGTTGTGTTGTTTATTTAATTTATAAGCTACAACCTTATATTTATTATTTAAAATTGTCTATTTATTAACAAACAATCTTTAAACGGATTAAATATATTAATTTTCAAAAGAAAAACACAGTCTAGTTATGTCGATTCATCTTTTATTCTTTCATCACTTTATATATTCACACCATTATGCATATTCCTTCTTTGTTTAGTCAGTACCTAATCATGTCCTCAAATCTAGAAGGAGCTTTTCTTATTTTCTACTTCTAGTGATGACAGTCTTGTTTTAATCGTCTGAAACCTTATTGTGTAATTCACCCACACACATTTGGGTGTGAACAGTCCTTACCAGATATACCAATCCGATCTTATATATGTTGCAATATCTTCTAATATTGTTGCTTGTTCTGGTAGATCCCCTAGAAGTATTTGAAAGTTATATTCTAATTTCAAAATTCCATTCCTTTCAAAAAATAGAGTCATAATAGAAGTGGTATTAAAATCAATATATCGTCGCGAGGAAAAATAATTAACTAGGCTTTTCCGAATTATTTTAAATATTTATTTAATTAGGTATATGAGAGATTTCAAACATAAAATAAGAGTTACTATTTACATGAGCCAAATCGACCCAGCAGTTAGAGCAAGAGGAGAGAACTGAGTTTTTCCTCCTTTTCCGTGGCGCCACTGTTTCCCCCGACCGGTCGGTCCAGTCAAGATAAGAGGGAATACCAGGAAACTCTGTCCACCTGGCAATATTTGTTAAAATATTTTATTACATTTGCATGTCTTATATATTTCACATTCCTTATGATAAAACTACCTGTCTCACAGTATTGACCAACTTGAATACAATTAGAGATATAGTAAATAGAAATTGGTGTAACAATATTAATAAATTCATATGAGTATATATATATATATATACTCTCTCTACTACAAAAAATAAGAACACTATTACAATATTGACACTTTGTTAGAACAATATTTATGCTGGACAAACTTTCAATGGAGTAATCCAGAATGTATAATATCTATATAGTAAATATATAAATTATAACTCTAAACTAATTATATTCATACCGAGTTTGTTTGAATAGAACAGTCGGAAATTTCCTCACAACAAAAGGACACAATGTACATACTAATCCATTCCACCCCCAGCAGCCTGAGTGTTTCAAACTGTCGAGAGGCGGTGAATATTTAAAACAGATTCAAGATGAAACCTCTTTAATAATTCATCTATCTCACAAGTTGCCAATTCTTTACTTACTATTGGAACGATATGGCGATCTGGATAAATTTATATTCCGATAATTTACCTGTTCGTAATATCTTCTCAGTTCGGTCAAATATTTAAACTAATTTGGATTAATAAAACTAAAATTCAGTTAAGCTAATTTTGGCGACTAGAAAGAAAAGAAAATTACCGAATAATTGAGTTGAATTTTTATTTTGAATTGTTCAATATTAAAACGCGTGTATATGCAGACACTCTCTCTGTTCTTTCACCTTCTTTCGACCTGCAGGGCTAGCTTTTTGGCCAAGGGCTGGATGACGACGCCCTCGCCATCCTCGCGTCTGCCAAGTCATCAATACACAGGTTCTTTCTGAGCCTTGAGATGAGGGGAGAACGTGAAGCACTGGAGGAGGACTCTTGGTCGTTGGGGGAGTCTCCTGGACTTTACATAACTGTATATAGTTTACTATTTTATTTTATATTTTTCATATATTTCTCTTTTTATGATTATTTTATAATACCACCATTGACTTGTGTATGATTCCAATAAAATATTTTCAAATCTCAAATCGTGGTACAGGCCATGATAATCATGGTGGGTAGAAATAGGCGACTGCTTTTACTGTAAGTGCACCACATGTCTACATATGTGAAAAGCAATTCGACTTTGCACTTACAAATATGCCATAGCCCCGTTGGTTACTTGCACTCGCTGGTGGGGTTGGACTTTTGCGAGATTCGAGGGCCATCGGAGCATTTTTTTTAAACATAAAAAAGTGTCCAATGCGGAAATCGAACCCGGGTCGTAGCGGTCGAAAACCAACGGTTTAGACCATCCTTCCACCGACCCCCAGGTAATTGTTTAATTTTAAAAATAATCATATGCGTCTAAAATAGTTTTAATTTCTCATAACAGATGGCGTGCTAATGCATCATATTATATAACATGTGTGTACAGCTATCATTTTATATATTATGCAGAGGACACTGCAATGTTGAAGCAACTTTGTCTATTTTATCAGTCTACAATAGAATCTATTACAGGCTTTCAGAAATATTGAAAGATATTTGTGAAAGAAAATAAGACTGTTACTTGGAGCAATCCAAAAATCCATAAATCAAGGCCAAACCCCACTCTTTCCAGCCTCCTCAAATCCTTGACACACTCCGCCCACGGACTTTTCCGGATCAATACTCCTTGCAAGATTAAGTCTCAAATCCTTGCTCAGGGCTGCGCTTCTAGTGCAAATCTTTATTCAAATGTTCTGTTTGGCACCTTAGGCATTGTATGCAGATGGCTGTGTTGATTTATTGGTTTACACTCACATAGAGCGTGCATTCTGACATTCTCCGGTCAATAAGGGATCCAGGCCGGTTTTCTGCGAACTTGGCGCGAGTTGCAGGACTACTCGCCTCTGTTCTCAAACTTAGATAACATATGCGCACTTTCCCATTTGTATATGAGTTTGAAATTAGTGTTAGCATTTTGTGCATTTATTATTTGTTCTATTCACTTCAAATTTCTTAATACAAAACATGAATATAACGACTTATTTAATAAGTATGTTATAACAAAATTTCCGAAATAGAAAAACACATGTAAAATAGAATAAGTATAATAACAATATATGCATTGTGTTTGATATTAAATATATTTAGACAGAGCGCATAAAATTTTAAAATATATAAAATAAAATTATATATATGTATTATATTTTAAATTGTAATATAATATAACACTCTTAGTATATTTCACATATATTATAATCAGTTAAGTTAGAGCCAATAGTTTAAGATCATACCCTTCGATTAAAATGTACACTGCTCCTATTTGCTACCACCCCCATATTTTGAATGGTATGCTTTAATCTTTATTAACAAAACTCGTATCTACTTATTTGTATTGAAACTCAAAATGAAAAAGTAAAAATAAAAATAGCAAAATAGTGGTCTGGGGATAGCTACGAGGCAAAGATTCAGAGGACATTCAGAGGAAGGGGCTCCCTTCCGTGGCTTTTTATAGGCGGCCGCTCCTGGAATCAACACAGCAGTGTTAGCAGAGAGTGATACAGTGTGTCCATCTACGCAGGCCGCTTCTGGCCCTCTCTCATTGTCTCGGTGTTAGGCATCCAGGTTTGTGTCCTGGCCTCTACCTCTGTCCCGTGGGCTGTCTCCGACACGCTCGATGCTAACATCTAGCCCTGTCTCTGGTTCTTGCTATCCGCGTGTGGGAATAACCTCAACACTTCGCCTCACGTCTACCGCTGCCAGTTTTTTCACACGCCGGTTTACTCGGGGTTGCAACATATATATGTGTAAAATTATATAATTTTCATTCTTTTAATTAAGGTATTTATAGATATTTCAAATTCATTTAGACAATGTACTAATGTTAGGAATTTCCACGCAAATGTTCAGAATAAATTTTAAATGTACTGTTTATATCTGTTTGAGTATTGTAATATAAGAGTTGTTGGAAATCCAAAAAATTATTTATCCTGACATTTGATGATCAACATATTATTACTTCTCTATTATTTTCAAATATTTAAGTTTTAATTTATTTTTTGGATGAAGATTAATTGCTATATCATCCCCCTTATAAGTTTGTAACCTCCTTATTTTTATTCATAACATTTTGGTGGAAATTCCGAATAGATTAAGAAAGGCAAAACGGATATCGAGGAGTAGACTTTGAGGACATTGGTGTGGTGGTATATATTTTTTCCACGACTGATTCAAGGAGTCTACCGCCATGCTAGAGAGCCAATACTTCCTTCCAAGAAAACGACATCCATTACGACGCTAAGACCATAAGACAGTTCTTCACAACACAAGAAAAATACTTTCAAGACTCTGAGGGAAGACTCGATACATATTATTCGATAATTTCAAGCATTGAAAGTCAAAAATACTTCTTATTTATATGCCTGATGTCGGATGACCGTGCATTTTTTCAAAAGTTCTGTTTGTTTCTTTTTCGGGACATTTAACAGCCATGAATATTCAGTCACAGAAGGATTCTTGTTGCATTTTCGTTGCTGTTTAAATGTTGATTGACCAAATTATCCATCTTTTTGATATGACTCTTTTAATCATTTTCCTAATAATTAATTGTAGAAATGTTTCTATCCCGAAAAAGATATTGTGACAATCCGTCTGCATCTAGATGAGTTTTACAGACTTGTACTTAATAGTAAAATCATATTCTTGTAGTCCTAGTGAGAGATCACCGCGCTAACCTTTGCATCGTTTTTAATTTTTCAATTCAATATATAGGCTATGTGGATCGGTGCATTCAGCAAATTTTATTCCGTAAAATTTTATCTGGATTTTATCCCCCCATATGATAGCTAGGGATTCTTCTCTGTAATAGTGTATTTGGTCTCGGCTTTCGGCAATGTCCTGCTGACATAGGCAATTGGACGCTCTTTAGTGTTTTAGTCTAAATTTTAGTGTAAATGAATAAGAACTGCCACAAGTTCTTGGTCGCTTGCGTCAGTGTTGAGGCCCGTGGGCTTATTTAGATCATAATTTGTTGATACATCAGGAGAAATCATCTTCAAGGAATTGAATATAATTTCTTCTTTTTCTATGTCATGCAATCATTTGGTTTTTACGAGTTAGAATCTGTAATGGTAATGCAATTTTTAAACTTTCTCTTATAATTCGTCGATAGCAAGAACAAATTCCAAAAATAGTTCTGACACCTTTAATCGTTCTGGGTGTTTAGAATTTTTTATGCTTACGATTCTTTCCGGATCTGGCATGATTAATTCATATGAAAAAAAAGACATGTCCCAAAAAAAAGTTTTAAAACATTCTAAGATGGTTTTTAATATGTCTACAGACATATTAGTCTGTAAATGTGACTGTAGGTCTTTTGAAAATACAACAACGTCGCCGAGGTAACAAAGACCGATTTTTCCATTTTGGGGTCTTAGAACAGTGTCTATTCTTTCTAAATTTGATGAGCCGTTGCATAAAGGTAGGACATTGAATGGGTATGAAGTCCATTAGGAGTGATAATGCTTGCTTTCTCATGGCCCTTTCTCCAATTCCACTTGCCAGTAGCCTGGAGAAAGGTAGTGTGAAGTAAAGTATCTGAAACCTTAAGAGGGGTCAATGCAGTATTCTATGCGAAGAGAGAGAAGTGGATATTGTTTTTTATTTACTGTGACTAAGTTTTTCTTCGCCAGAATTAGAGAAGGTGCCCATGGACTTGATGATTGAGAAATAATCTCATTTTTAACATAATGTGCTTATTTGATCGCAAATTATCTTGAGTTTGTCAGAGCGCTTTTGTAAAGATTTTCCTAATACATATATTTTTGTTTTTAATTGATATTTGACGAATGCGTTTTACCCTTTTATACTCATCCCCGGAGGAGTAAACATTTCGTCATATTCACTAAGGAGGGTGAAAATAAGTTGGGTTTTTCTGGAAAATTTTCAGGATTTATATTAAAGTCTGGTCCAATTGAAGCTACTCTTTGGTTCTCGCTCTGGTACAGTCTGTCTACCTCCGAGAGTATTCCGATATTTGTGTTTAGGAAAAGTTACACAGCTTTATTCGTACCGTTTAAAATCTAAATGTCGGTATTTCTTTGTATTAGTCAATAGGGAGGAATCTGGTTTCTCTATAAGATTATAATTAATTATCAGAGGTGAAATATTATCTATTAATATTATTTTACCTTTTACCATACACTTCACTAAACATAAATTGAATCAAGAATATATTGTGTTTTCTCGGCTCTCTATCATAATTTATGATATTTGTTCGTCTATGTGGATCTCATAAGTATATTTAGGATAGGTCTGATATTGAAGATTAGTTGTTCGGGCTTATAAAGGAAATACCTCGAAATGTTCTCTTGTTCCGAGCAGTTGGAACAGTTATTTTTGTTCACCCAGATGTCTTCGATAATGGCAGTTGAGACATGTGTATCTTTGCTCACTGATCCGATTAGGTTGGTGTGGGCGTGGTAGTTACCCATTTTCGCCATTTTTCCTACCCTTGTATCAAACATTATTTTCTCCTTGAATTTTGAATATTGTTTTGTTTTATATCGTCAGTTGGGGGTTTTCGCTTAATATTTGTAGTCTCTCCTTTAAAAGCCGTGCTGGACCCATATGATAATAATTGCATTTTATTGCTCTGAATGGTTGGATCGGAATCGCTTTTTTTTTTTCTCCTTCTTTTTTCGAAGTCTTTCAGATGTTGATCAAAGTTTAATCTTCGACGCCACTGTTGTGCATCCAATATACTGAGTATTCAACAATACTAATCAAACATTAATATCAATCAATATACACTGGTGGCTAAAAATTAAGTTACAATCGGTATTTCATTACTAATTTAAAATTATATAAATAATTAATGAACATTAATAAATAAAACATATATTTATATTTTTCCGAAACATTTCTGTGTTTTCTTTTTATATTTTAAATACTCTATAATATGTTTATTAATAATTAGATATGAATAATGGGCTAGCTCAGAAAATAGATTTACAAATCTTAAAAAAAAAACAATTTACTCAGTTAATAATGGGTGTGATCCCCTCTTACAGCAATACATTCTTAACATCTGCTTATCATACTCTTTATAAGGTTGTTATTAGTTAAATAGGAATTAGAGTCTATTATTTTTGGAGAGCGGTCTTGAGCTCATCAAGGCTTCTGGGAGAGGTACAAAGACCGGCTAATTGTCTTGCAAAGGAATCCTAGGCATGTTCTATTGGATTCAAATCTGAAGACCTGGATGGATAGTCCACTTTTTGAATTCCAGTGTCTTGAAGATACTTAGTCACCAGTTTCACTCTATGGGGACGAGCGTTATCGTCCTTTAACACAAAATATCTGCCTTCTATGTGACCAACGGAAAAACATATTTCTCTGAGATTTCATGGCGATACCCTTGACCAGTCAGGGAACCTCCTTCAAACACATGCAGATCGGTGCGCCCATTGGGAAAGATACCTGCCCACACCATCATACCGCCACAACCAAAATGATCTTTTCTCTTACATTGATGGTCTATATCGTGTCCAGACCACTCTCAATATCTTGTATCGTCAAGAATCACTCTGTAGGTTAAATCGGGATTCATATGTGAAGATAACTTTACTCCAGTCGTTGTCTGTCCTGTCTTGATACTGACGACACCAATTCAAACGTATCCTTTTATGTAACGGTGATAATGGGTGGATAACGGTGATAATGCAACTGGGCGTCTTGCATAGAGACCAATAGCATTAAGCCTTCTGGACACAGTTTGGACAGAAATATTTTCTAGTGGCCAATTTCAAGCTCAGAAACAAGCACCCTGCGTGATACCTCTCTATTGCGTTTGGCACCTATTGCTAAAAATCTGACATCTTGTGATGATATGACTTATGGACGCACTGCAACAGGACTTCTGGATACATCAAGAATCATCCAGTATTCTGTATCTTGTAACCGTTCACAGAGCCGTGAGACCACTATTCTTGAAATATTTAGAATTTTTGCTGCCTCAGCTTGACTTAATCCTATTTCCATCCAATAGCACACGCTTCCTTAAAGAATCATCTAAACGATGCCTAGAAGCCATTTTGAAGTGCAAAATAATAATAATCGATTTAAAAAGAAACGATTCAAAGATGTTTAGACAACAAAAAGCATCATAGTCAAGCGAGGGACCTAGCCAGAGAAACAATAAATGTTTGAGTGGCCGTATCTAATTTGCATATCGGAAAAATTTGCATATTTCTTACGCATCATGTCATTTTAAATACGAGGGTTGTCCGTTAAATAAGTTCCACGGGACACCACTGTCATGAGGATCGCTTTTAGGCTCGAGCCGACTGCACGGGCTCGTAGCTTGTTCTCCCCACTCCAACTTCCCACCAAAGACACGTCGCTGGTAAGCTTAGTTTTGGCTGAGCAGCCGTTAGTGATGGAGCTTCCCCTCGTGTCTCCCGCCAGCTGCAAAATAAGGTCAGTAATTCGCTTTTTGCCCGCAAAGAATAATTCGGCGAAGGACATTCATACTGAACTCTGTCAAGTGTATGGAGAAGGGTGTATGAGTTCCGGGATGGTGCGCAGATGGGTCAGAGAATTTAAAAACGGCCGAACAGACGTCCACGATGAACCGCGTGCTGGACGGCCATCGGTTTCGGACGAAACCATTGCCAAAGTCGAAGCGGCAATGCTTGAAGATCGACGGGTTACTGTGCGGAAGCTCTTCGATTTGGTTCCTGATGTCAGTAAAACCACCATCGACAAGATTTTGCGTGAACATTTAGGTATTCAAAGGTCTGCGCAAGATGGGTTCCGAAAATTCTGACTGAAGACCATAAACGGTAGCGGGTTGATGCGGCCCAGAAATTTCTCGATTGACACAAAACTGACGGAGAGGAATTCTTGGATTCAATCGTTACTGGTGATGTGACCTGGGTACATTACACCACACCGGAGACAAAGGAGCAATCCAAGCAGTGGAAGCACACTTCTTCGCCGAAACCTCCGAAGTTTAAACAAACACTTTCTGCCGGGAAACTTATCGCTACCGTCTTTTGGGACCGAAAGGGTCTATTGTTGTGCGACTTTATGCGTCGGGGTACAACAATCAATTTCGACCGGTACTGTGAAACCTTGAAACAACTTCGACGCGCGATTCAGAACAAGAGGAGAGGGATGTTAACCAAAGGGGTGCGTTCACACCACGACAACGCTCGGCCGCACACCGCCCATCAAACCACTGCCCTCGTCGAAGAATTTGGATGGGAATTGGTGTCACACCCACCCTACAGCCCGGACGTAGCTCCTAGTGACTTTCATTTCTTCCCCGAGTTGAAGAAAAACTTGGGTGGAACCCAATTCCAGGACGATGACGAGTTGGAAGAAGCGGTTTTAGGCTTCTACGCGGCCAGGCGGCGGCAGAGTTCTTTGACTCTGGGCTCCATAAGTGGGTGTCCCGAATGCAAAAATGCGTCGAACGAAACGGGGAATATGTAGAAAAATGAAAAAAAGTCTGATATTTTCGAAAATGTATAGTTCAGGGCAAATAAACCTGTTTTTCTGTATGAAAAACCTCTGTGGAACTTATTTAACGGACAACCCTCGTATGTGACTGTTGTTTTGTACTTTTAAGTGCCTTTTTTCAAAGTTATGGAGAAAAAAATCTGCTGCAACTCGATCGTTGGCCATCGGTGTATTTTGCGCGTTACAATATCTAAAATTTAATTATAATTATTAATATTAGAAAAAAAAAAGATCTTGAATTCGCTTATATTTTTTGCAGCATTGTTATGGTCAATGGTCAATTAATATTAAATATATTGCATGCCTAAAGACCATTAACTTCTAAAATGAACATATGGTTTTCTTTAAATTACCTTTTAAAATATAATATAGAACTAGCTAAATTTTCAACAACAGATTTGAACTCTGGGTTGATTTAAATATCGTATTCATTATATATTGGATATTAGGCTCACACAAAATAATTTTCAAGTCTTTTATTCTCAATTTTATTTCTTAGCATTTAATTTCCGATTCAACTATTATAAGAATTGTCTAGAACCAATTTCAATTTGGGAGCTTTCCATTAGAATTCTCATCGTTAAATAGATTGGATTTTAGGATTTAAAAAAAATATATTTTTCTCAATACTTAGAGAGGAAGTTTCTTCAACCTCATCTTTTCACTGAAATTTGCATTCCAATAATAACCCATATTTTTCACTCTTAAGCAGTTTATGTAGCAATTCTTCTCAAATACTATGCATAAGGTTGAATCGCAATCAATTACCTAAATAGCGCCAGATATTTGAATATATTTAACTATAATTAATATATCAATTCCGATACATTTTAAAATGTAAAGTCTTCAGAAAATGGATTTAATTTTTTATTAAAAGCCCTTTTCTGTCAAAATAGATTCGGAAAATATAATTCTAATAGATATCCCCATCTATTGAAAAATATCTTCAATATTACAGACCAGAGATGCTAAATAACCTCAACATCGGATTTGCGAGTCCTTAAAATACCCCGTAAATCCTAGTTTCAGGCCATTGTCCGTGGTCAGAATAGAGTGGCATATATTTCTTGCCAGATACAAAAAACATTTCCTGATATGATCCTAATTGGACTAAAGATTTTGGCAATAATTTTCCGGAATAATTTGTTAAAAATATAGCTGCTGTGCTATCCTTATGGATGATGTCCTCCTTTTGAAAATTAATTTATATCTTTAATATTTCCCCCCTCCCCCATCAATAATATCTATAAGTTTTTAACTTTTAATTGGGCAATTTTAATTAAAATTTAAACTTTTTTAAATTTTAATTTAGACACTTTTCATTTTTAGACATTTTTAATTTTAATTTAGACATTTTTCATTTTTATTTAGACACATGGACTTTTTATAGAAAAGTCGATGTGTCTAAATAAAAATGAGAAATGTCTAAATTAAAATGAAAAATGTCTAAATTAAAATGAAAAGTGTCTAAGTCTAAATTAAAATTGTCTAATTAAAAGTTAAAAACCTATATATCGCTCTGTATATATCTTGTAATGATATATTTGTTTGATAAAGAATTTGCTTAGGTTGAGTAAGGATACATATCACAGTATTATATTGATTATTAATAAGAAATAAGAGATTCTTCTCAGCAAGGTATATTATAATCAACAAAATAAAAGAAGACGAGTTTCTTAAACAATTTTAAATAAACGCAAGCTTTCGGGTGAAAACCCTTCGACAGGCAGTATAAAGCAAACGCGGCGATACAAACATGGTACACATGGCAGACAAGAATATATACATCTATGATATTTACATAACTATGGTAAAGAGAATTGCAAATAAGAAATTTACATCATTATGAAATAATGCATATAGAGAATCTATTCTTCAAAAAGAGATGCTAATATTATAATTAGAAACGGGAATATCAATACTATAAAGTTAAGTGCCAGGAGAAAATGATTTTTTATTAATCGACTACACGAGCTTTCGGGCAGTCACGCCCTTCAACTGGTAATGATACATGATGGCAATAGGCCTTAAATAGGATTCCGTTTTTAAAGAGATATTTTTACATATGAGAAAAATAATATAGGACGGCTAAAAAAAACAATTTAGTTAAAAGATATTTGCAAATCTAAGCTATTATATAATATATTTATGTAACTATGCTAATCCTGTAATGCCGGTTGACAAATAAATGGTAGGTTTGTAATTGGCTATAACATGTGACTATATAATGAAGAGAGACTAGTATTAGGATATCGACTGTTCAACCCGCCATCAGCGGCCATATTGGAACTATACTGGGGGAGGGGGGGGGGGGGGGGGGTTTAACGGTTATTCAAGTTACTACATATATCCTGATATACCCGCACAATATCATATGTAAAAATATCTCTTTAAAAACGGAATCCTATTTAAGGCCTATTGCCATCATGTATCATTACCAGTTGAAGGGCGTGACTGCCCGAAAGCTCGTGTAGTCGATTAATAAAAAATCATTTTCTCCTGGCACTTAACTTTATAGTATTTATATTCCAAGGAGAAAGTTTCTATGTTTAAATAACGGGAATATCGTTGAAATATAGTACATGACTGACACGGGCAACTATAGGGAGGGTTTTCACCCGAAAGCTTGCGTTTATTTAAAATTGTTTAAGAAACTCGTCTTCTTTTATTTTGTTGATTATAATATACTAGACGAATGGCCCGGGCAACGCCCGGGGTTTACCCGAGTGCGAATATATTTTAAACACGTTGCCTTGGGTGGTCGCTATAGACAGGGTGGTCTGTATAGACAGGTATATGTATCACACAGCCGATAACAGGGTTGTCTAGGGTGGCCGCTATAGACAGGGTGGTCTGTATAGACAGGTGTATGTATCACACTGCTGATAACAGGGTTGCCTGAAGTGACCGCTATAGACAGGGTGGTCTGTATAGACAGGTGATTGTAACACACTGATGATAACAGGGTTGCCTAAAGTGACCGCTATAGACAGGGTGGTCTGTGTAGACAGGTGGATGTATCACACAGCTGATAACAGGGTTGTCTAGAGTGGCCGCTATAGACAGGTGTATGTATCACACAGCCGATAACAGGGTTGTCTAGGGTGGCCGCTATAGACAGGGTGGTCTGTATAGACAGGTGTATGTATCACACTGCTGATAACAGGGTTGTCTAGAGTGGTCGCTATAGACAGGGTGGTCTGTATAGACAGGTGTATGTAACACACTGATGATAACAGGGTGGTCTGTATAGACAGGTGGATGTATCACACAGCTGATAACAGGGTTGTCTAGAGTGGTCGCTATAGACAGGGTGGTGTGTATAGACAGGTGGATGTAACACACTGCTGATAACAGGGTTGTCTAGAGTGGCCGCTATAGACAGGTGTATGTATCACACAGCCGATAACAGGGTTATATAGGGTGGCCGCTATAGACAGGGTGGTCTGTATAGACAGGTGTATGTATCACACTGCTGATAACAGGGTTGCCTGAAGTGCCCGCTATAGACAGGGTGGTCTGTATAGACAGGTGATTGTAACACACTGATGATAACAGGGTTGCCTAGAGTGACCGCTGTAGACAGGGTGGTCTGTATAGACAGGTGGATGTATCACACAGCTGATAACAGGGTTGTCTAGAGTTGCCGCTATAGACAGGGTGGTCTGTAAAGACAGGTGGATGTATCGCACAGCTGATAACAGGGTTGTCTAGAATGGCCGCTATATACAGGGTGGTCTGTATAGGCAGGTGTATGTATCACACAGCTGATAACAGGGTTATGTAGAATGGCCGCTATATACAGGGTGGTCTGTATAGACAGGTGGATGTATCACACAGCTGATAACAGGGTTGTCTAGGGTGGCCGCTATAGACAGGGTGGTCTGTATAGACAGGTGGATGTATCACACAGCTGATAACAGGGGTGTCTAGAGTGGCCGCTATAGACAGGGTGACCTGTATAGACAGGTGGATGTAACACACTGCTGATAACAGGGTTGTCTAGAATGGCCGCTATAGACAGGTGGATGTAACACACTGCTGATAACAGGGTTGTCTAGAGGGGGGCAGGGAGGACACGTGTTCCCTGGCAGCCAATGGGCGCGCATTCTATCCGTGAGCTTCAGACTTACAGACAGACAGAATAAGGCAATTATATAAGTAGATTGATTATTGCAGTCGCGGTAAAATAAAAATAAAAACACATCATAATCACAATTTGCTTTAATTGTGTTAATAAAGTATATTTATTCATAATTTGAGAAATTACTTCCTTACTTAAAGCGTGAAGAATAAATAAAAAAATATATGTTATGAATATTTTGTTGTTGCTGTTAGATAAAGGGTTGATAAGACAAAGGATCGATAAGATAAAGGGTTGGTGCAGTCGTGATAAAAAAAAGATAATTATTTACCGTCAAGTAGCTTTTATTTTCAATTACTTGAGGAAATATTACACATTAATTATTTTCACATTATATAGAATTTATAAAGTTAATCCTATATTAGTGATTTAAAAGGATAGATATGTTAACTACGCATATTTACAACAAAACTATTGTTAGCACGTTCATTTTTGAAGTTTCTAGAAAGAACGAGCTGACTCAATTCGATCCAATTGATTTATTTCAAACAACAAAATAAAATTTCACTACGATTTAATGCGATTTAGTTGTATTTATAACACAAAAGAAAACAGAAGAAGAAAAAAACAACAAAAAGAATGATGATAAGTAACAATAAAATTCTATGAATATGAATTATAATTAAATAATAAAATACAATAATAATAATAATAATAATAATAAAAAGCCTAACATACTCCACCCCGGTGGACTAACTTAGTCCTCAACAAAAGGTAATGGTACTATTTTAGAGACAGTTCTAGTAAGGCGTTCTTGGTGCTTGGTCTTCACCTCGACGACTCGAACTTTTCCGCCCGCTCCCGGAAAGACTTTGGTGATGCGACCAAGGCTCCAATACATTGCTGGTGGTGATATGGTATCCTTGAGCAATATGAGGTCACCTTCCTTAATGTTGGGTGAGGGTTTTTGCCATTTTAGGCGTTGTTGCAAATTGTTGAGGTATTCTTGATTCCAACGTTTTCAAAATACATTTTATTTTTTTTTTATTTAGGCTCCAGCGATCGAGGTAGTTTATCGGAACATCATCATCATCATTAGATTCTGGAGGGCAGTTAAGGGTCTCCCGATTAAGAAGTGTCCTGGTGTAAGAGGATTAAAATCGTCTGAATCTAAACTTAGAGGACAAATAGGTCGCGAATTTAAACAAGCTTCTATTTGAGTTGTCAGAGTACTCAGCTCTTCAAATGTGAGTATCTGAGACTTTAAGCATCTGAGAAGATGAAATTTGAAGGATTTTATCCCAGCCTCCCAGATACCTCCGAAATTAGGGGCGGAAGGAGGTATAAAATGCCAGTTGATTCGTTCATTAGATATTAATTTTCGAATTGTTGAAGCTTTCAATATGCCAAACTGCTCTCGGAGAATGTTGTTAGCTCCCCTTAAGTTGGTCCCGTTATCACTAAATATATCAGAAGGTTTTCCTCCACGAGAAATAAACCGCTTGAGAGCTGCGAGGAAAGCCGCTGAATATAGGTCTGATACAATTTCTATATGAATTGCTTTTGTGCAGAAACATACAAATAAAAGCAACATATGATTTTAATTTTACTTTGGATCTTTTGATGTTTGATTTCATCAAAAACGGTCCTCTCTGCAAAATCGATTCCAATTTTAGTGAACGGATTTGATTTCACAATTCGGTGCATAGGCAGATCTCCCATGATTTGCTTGGTAACTTGGCGTTTAGCCCTGAAACACACCATGTATTGGTGGATTATTTTCTTGACCAAACTTCTGCCTGCAGGAATCCAGTATCGTGATCAATTGAAGACCAGAATGTAAATGATCCAGATGACACTGTAGCACTATTAATTCCGTGATAAAATGATCTCTTGGCAATATTATTGGATGCTTTTCATCAAATTGCAGATTTGAATGACGTAATCTTCCTCCAACCCGTAATAGTCCAGATTCATCAATGTAAGGATTCAAAGATAAAAACCTTGAGTTAGTTAATAAAGATTTCTTTTGTTGGCAACAGGTAATTTCTGATTGAAATTCAGAACTTTGAATGAAACGAAATGATATTGTGAATTGAACTTGTTAATTCGCTTGAAGATAGATGTCCTTTCTTTCTTTCATTGAAAGAACATTCGACATTGAATACAAATCTATAAATCCATGCTGTAATTCTAATATGTTCGTTGATATTTGAGTATTTGAAAATGAAGTCTGGGAAAAGAAGATTAGTG
This sequence comes from Cordylochernes scorpioides, assembly GCA_030710605.1. Classification (NCBI taxonomy): domain Eukaryota; kingdom Metazoa; phylum Arthropoda; class Arachnida; order Pseudoscorpiones; family Chernetidae; genus Cordylochernes; species Cordylochernes scorpioides. Next base: position 52,948,111 of record CP092878.1, read on the forward strand.
GAATGAAAAACAGAGAAAGTTATTCGTCTTTCACCTGAAATTTCTTTGGAAAATCATATTGAGTTTGAATTGGATCTTCAAAGTTCACATCCGAGAGCCAAGTTGGTCCTCGCCACCAAAGAGAGTGATCCACCAGGTCTGAAGGAGTTATACCTCTGGAAGCGCAGTCTGCAGGATTATCTTTCGAAATGACATAATGCCAGGAAGAATGTAAAGTCAATCTTTGAACTTCAGCAATCCTATTTCCGACAAATGGTTTCCAATGTCTAGATTCAGATTTAATCCAGCTGAGAACAATTTTGGAATCAGTCCATAAAAATACTCTATCAATTTGTAAGCATAAAGAATTGCGAATAGTATCATATAAAGTTGCGAGAAGAAGAGTAGCGCACAGCTCCAGCCGTGGTATGGAAATCATTTCCAGAGGAGCTACCCTCGTCTTGGAAGCAATCAGAGAAACTTTCACTTGGCCCGATTTGAAATGAGATCTTATATAAAATACTGCCGCATATGCAACTTCTGAAGAGTAAAAAAACCATGAAGTTCAACAGAAAGTAAAGCTCCCCTGCACGAGAAGTATCTAGGAATTTGAATTTTATTTAATACGGATATAATTCCTTTTCGATTTTCTTCCATTGAGAGCACAAAGTATCAGATAAGGGATCATCCCAATTCAACTTCTGTTTCCAAAGTGATTGAAGCAAAATTTTAAGACGAATAATAACCGGGGACAGCCAGCCTATAGGATCAAAGATTCTGGAGATGTGGGACAACAGATGTCTTTTAGAATTCGTTTGTTCTGGAATGTCATTAACAAGAATCTGAAAAAATGTCCAAGAAAGGATTCCTACAAATACCAAGTATTTTGACACATGAATCACTCTCAAAATCCCGAAGATTATGCCTATCTTCAACCTGTTCTGAAAATCCAGAAAGGACCTCCGGGACGTTTGATCTCCATTTCCTAAGAGAAAATCCGGCTGAAGAAAGAAGATTATTGACTTCACGAATATGACATATAACTTCTTCAATTGTGTCTGCACCAGAAAGCAAGTCATCAACATAAAAATCGGTTTGTACTATTTTTGAGGCCACTGGGAAAGTTGACACCTTGTCCCTTGCAAGGTGATGTAGGGTACGCATGGTGAGATATGGCGCACAAGACAATCCATATGTCACAGTCAGCAGTCTATAATTCAATAAAGGTTCTGATGGGGTTTTCTCCACAAAATTCTCTGGAAATCACAATCCCTAGAATCGATTCTTACTTGGCGATACATTTTCTCTATATCTCCTGAAAAAGCTATTGGGCGTGTTCGAAATCTTATTAGAATGTTGAAGATATCCTGTTGTAGTTTTGGTCCTACATGAAGAAAGTCATTTAGAGATTTGCCATTGCTAGTTTTGCAAGCTGCATATAAAAACAACTCTCAATTTAGTGGTAGTGCTTTGCTCCTTAAAAACAAAATGATGAGGTATATAATAACATTGTCCTGAAGGTGTATCCAGCTTATCACTGGGAATAAGCTCCATATGATTGATCAAAAGATATTGGTCCATGAAATCACAATATTGTTTTAGGATACTTGGAGATTTTTGTAATTTTCTTTCAAGTGATAGAAATCGTTTCAGAGCATTGATTCTAGATTCGCCAAGAGTTGGCAATGTTCTAAATGGCAGCCCAACATCTTCCAGAATTTTGAGGTTATTAATATATATTTCTTCACACGAAATTTCTTCTCTGGTTAAAGATTTGGCAGAGGGTATTGACTCCAGCTCCCAGAATTTTTTTTAGAAAATCATCTTGTTCCTCCGACGCGAACATAGTTATATCTTGATTGGAATTTTCACCTGCCAGTAATATTTTACCTGTAAGTAACCATCCCAATTTGGATCCGCACGCAGTGGGTCCAGATAAATTTTGGAATCTAACCTTCCCGTTAAATAAGCATGGAACAAGCTCTGCTCCTATCACTAAATCAATCTGGCTAGATTGGTCAAAATTGGGGTCAGCTAACAGAAGATTTTTCAAATAAGGCCAATTATCCTTTTCTATAAAGAAATTGGGCAATTCTGATGTGATCTTATAAATAACTATAGGATTGACGTTGAATATAAGGTTTGAGAAATGTGGGCTAAATTGGAGAGAGACCTCACCCATTGATTGTTCTACAAGTTTGTTTCCCAAACCAAAAACTGTAGTTTTACATTCAGCAAGTGGAAGATTTAATTTCTTTCGACAACTATTTGTTATAAGACCCCTTTGAGAAATTATAAAACTATTTTAGAGGCGTAATATTCTTATTTAAAATAAAACAATTTCTACTGTCCTTACTGCGATGGAAAAATTAAAGGGAGGGCCTGGCTCATCAGTGGTGAACCCTCCCAGCGGTTTCGCCAGTTTAATCTACCATACCGCTGTTATATTGCATTTTTGGAACTTCCTTTTATAGGTGACTGTTGTAAGACTCTTGGAATGGGTATTTTAGAAGAACTATGGACATAAGCTTTTAGGACAGCAGAATTAAATATAATTATAAATATATAATATGCTTCGAGCAATCGCTCTTCCGCAAATATCAAATTGTGTCTTTTATTAGAACAATAATGTTACGATGTACTAGAGCGCCATCTGTTATCAAATTATAAAACTATTTTAGAGGCGTAATATTCTTTTTTTAAATAAAACAATTTCTACTGTCCTTACTGCGATGGAAAAATTAAAGGGAGGGCCTGGCTCATCAGTGGTGAACCCTCCCAGCGGTTTCGCCAGTTTAATCTACCATACCGCTGTTATATTACATTTTTGGAACTTCCTTTTATATATGCAATATAACAGCGGTATGGTAGATTAAACTGGCGAAACCGCTGGGAGGGTTCACCACTGATGAGCCAGGCCCTCCCTTTAATTTTTCCATCGCAGTAAGGACAGTAGAAATTGTTTTATTAAAAAAAAAAAATATTACGCCTCTAAAATAGCTTTATAATTTGATAACAGATGGCGCTCTAGTACATCGTAACATTATTGTTCTAATAAAAGACACAATTTGATATTTGCGGAAGAGCGATTGCTCGAAACATATTATATATTTATAATTATATTTAATTCTGCTGTCCTAAAAGCTTATGTCCATAGTTCTTCTAAAATACCCATTCCAAGAGTCTTACAACAGTCACCTATAAAAGGAAGTTCCAAAAATGCAATTGTGCTTGGTGCTGCCTTGGTTCCCTCAAAACGGCGCGCACTAGCCCTCCTCTCCCCCGGGGTGCCCACGGCCTCGCCGTCGCCTCTCCAGCCCTCTCCTTGGCCCTCCATTGCGGCGGGCGCTTGGAGACTCCTAACTATGAGTTATGCCTTAAAATGCTTATCCTAAAGCATGTAGAAGGCACAATAATAGTATATTCCAAAAATGCAATATAACAGCGGTATGGTAGATTAAACTGGCGAAACCGCTGGGAGGGTTCACCACTGATGAGCCAGGCCCTCCCTTTAATTTTTCCATCGCAGTAAGGACAGTAGAAATTGTTTTATTTTAAAAAAGAATATTACGCCTCTAAAATAGTTTTATGATTTGATAACAGATGGCGCTCTAGTACATCGTAACGCCTTCGAGAGCCTGTATCTATGAGGGCTCTACATGTTTGAAGAACCCCGTTTTCCGATTTGACCTTTATTAAAGCCGTAGAGAGTAATATTCGATCATGACTTTTGTTGTCTGCAAAACATGAGACACTGGCATGGGTCAATGGAGATATGTCCGCAACAGGACTTAACATTTCCGGTTTGAACTGATGCAAAAGAGTATGATGTCTCTTATTACATGATTTGCAATTTTGCGTGAAGACGCATGACGATACTCTATGGTTAGATCTTAGACAGTTGTAACATAGACGATTATCCTTTACAAATGTCCATCTTTCAGGTAACATCATACCATTAAACTTAGGACATTTTAACAAAAAATGTTCACCTTTACATAAGACGCATGACTTGACTCTGCTATCTATACTAGAGCCAGAGGCAAATGTTGCTGAATGAGAATGAGCGGATTTATTCATTTTGTAGAATTGTTTTGAATTTTCTTTATTCTGAAAACTCCCGAGACTTCCAGCAAATCTTTCCAGGAAAGAAATCATCTTTTCATACGATGGATATTCTTTCTCAAGCAAACTCATCTCCCATTCCTTTCTTATTGAACGATCAATTTTTGATTGAATTATATGAATTAAAATCATATCCGATAAATTATTACGTTCCAATCCGAAGATAGAGAGATTCTGAATGCTTTCGTTACAAGTGTCCAGGAGATCAAGTAAATCTTTAGTCGATTCTTGTTTTACAATTTTTAGATCATACAAATTTCGAATTTGTTTAAAAGCCAATTCACTTTTTTTGTCGAATCTATTGACCAAGGTTTGCCAGGCAATAGGATAATTTTCATCAGAAATATTGAACGCCCTAATAAGTCTAGCGGCATTTCCTTTTAGTGCAGAATTTAAATATTGAAGTTTTTGAAAATTTGCCAGTGTTGGATTTTGATCAATAGATCTAATAAAAATTTCCTTAAAACTCAGCCAATCTGAAATATCACCACTAAAGGTGGGCAATTGAAATTTGGGAAGTTCTAAATGCATTTCACCAGAAAATGTATTTTTATTTAAATTTCCCAGCGATCTATTTATTTTTATCAAAAAAGAATTGATTTTAGACTTTGCCTCAAAGGATACCTTACATTTTTCTTCAGCATTAATGCCTTTATATTTTACTAATTTCACATATTGATTCTAAAAGCTAGCTTTTAAATTTAACAAGTCTTCTTTATTTTGCATAAGTGCGTATTTATCATTGCCTTCTAAATTATATTCTACATCTGCTTTTATCAATTCTAAACCTTTAATCAGAGATTCAAAAATTAAGATTTCTGTTTCCATATTTTTAAAATTAGTATTCAAAACCTTACCTTTTTATATTTCTATGGCTTCTAAGAACTTTCTATTTCTTCTACTTCTTTCCCGGGTTTCGGCACGAAAAAATGTTAGCACGTTTTCTTTGAATTTTCTTCTAGAAAGAACGAGCTGACTCAATTCGATTCAATTGATTTATTTCAAACAACAAAAGAGAATTACACTACGATTTAATGCGATTTAGTTGTATTTATAACACAAAAGAAAACAGAAGAAGAAAAAACAACAACAAAAAGAATGATGATAAGTAACAATAAAATTATATGAATATGAATTATAATTAATTAATAAAATACAATAATAATAATAATAATAATAATAATAAAAACCTAACAACTATACAACAAAAACTGAAAGTCTTTCTAAAAACGATGATAACAAAAGTAAAATTATCAATAAATAAAATAAAAAATATATTTTTTTAAATATAGAAATATTTGAGTATTCAGATTATATAATATATATACTTTTACATATGTACAAAAGATTTGAGCCGGCCAACGAGAAAGGAGGAAATATCTTTATTTACGGGGTTGCTAACCAAAATGAATGATTTTTGAGCCCCGATGGACGTATAAAGCGGAATATATATAAAGCACAGTTGGTGGAGGAGTTTTTTCTTCCTATGGTTTACCGGAGGAACTTGTGTCTGGTAATGGACCTTAGTTTACTGGTAGTGAAATGAAAAGTTTTCTGGAAGGAAATGGAATTAAACAAACATTGATTCCGCGTACCACCCGCAAAGTAATGGCTTGGCTGAAAGAGCGGTTAGAACAATTAAGACTGCTCTGGATAAAAATAAAAGAAAAATTGGGGATACACCATTCAAGACACCTTATCCAAAGTTCTTCTGGCATATCGAAGCACCCCGCATGTGACAACGGGAAAGACTCCATCAGAGCTCTTTATTGGGCGTGCGCTTCGAACCAGAGAATCGTTGATACATCCCAGCTTGGCATCTAGAGTTAGGGACCAGCAAGCAAGGCAAATGAAGTATGATCGGCTAACCCATTTGAAAGAATTCCAGATAGATTATTTAGTGTGGTGTAAAAACTTTAGAGGTGGTGATAAATGGATCCCAGGAAAAATTGTGGGCAAGAAGGGAACTAGAGTCTACACCATTTTGATCCACGGACAGGTTAAGGCCTATCACAGGGATCAAATTAGAAAAAGGTGGAGGAATGGTGAAGAAGATGAGAGTGGAGATGGAGAGCGTCAACCCGAGCCCTCAAGAGGAGCAGGTCCCAGTGCCATAATCTCGGAGAGTTGTACGAGACAGAGGTTATATGGAGTCGCTGTCGCCAGGACTAACTAGCCAGCGGTCGGATCAAGATTCAGAGGTTCAGAGTGATACAGACGATGGGAAGTCATTAGAGCCTCTTCGCTCGCTGGACCCCGAGGCCATGAGAGAGGAAGGTCCTGTCCTAAGGCGGAACCCACCTCGAGCCAGGAGACCTCCTGTGAGATTTCGTGTTTGAAGAGAGAAGATGGTGATATATAGATAGCAATTAATATGTATATATATGTTTCTATGAAAATGTTGATCTGCAAGACGCAGGTTATCATCATCCCCTTTTGATTTGTTTTTGTCACTTTGGCGGTTCGCAAATAAACAACAGAAGCTGTATCAGACATTATAAAGACAATAAAGATTTTCTGATAATAAAAGTGTACAAAGATGTTGCAATATCCACTCTGGTCCTGGTTGGGAGGTCTGTTTTACCATTGTCTTCCCATTATTTTCTGGCAGATGAAACATTTGTATATTTTTGATGCCTTTGTTTCTTTATAATGTTTATATTTATTCTTATTATATACCTTGTAAGCTGAGGAATGTTCGTCTTTTTCTTGATTGCAGTATCTTTCTTGGTATAATTCGAAAAGGCGTTGAATATTATCAATAGTTGGATTGTCCATACTGTCTATTTGCATGGCAATAATGTTATATTTTGAAGGTAATCCTTTAATAATTGCAGTGGTGAATTCTTCTTCATCTATTTAAGCACCGAGAATTCTTGCATTTTCAAGCATTTTTTCTTCTCTTATAATGTATTCTTGCCATTTTTCTTCTTTCTTCATTTGTAGCCGTGATACTTCATTTCACGCTTCAATGCTTTTTCTTTTTACGTTACCTTCATATCATTTTTGCAAAGATTTCCAAATTTCCTTGGATGTGTTGCAGGTAAGAATAAGTGCGACTTGCGAATCATTCATTGCGCATGTAATAGGTTAGAAATAGTCAATATTTCACCTTGAAATAAAATTTTGATTTTTCATTGAAAAGAAACTCATGCGGTGTAACTTCAAGTGTCGTTTTGTAATAATACCTTTTGCTTGGGCGTCTTGTTGGATCCATTTCGCCTTTTCGGCTTCATCATTTGGTGAATCTTGTACTAAAAAAATGTGCTAAAGCTTTTCCTTCAAGCACAGAAGGGATTCTAAATTTCCAACTAGCAAAATTATTGCCGTCAAGCTTCGGTATATTTAATTGCGACATATCCGCCATTTTTGTTTTTATAATTATTTTTCTATATCGCAGTGGAATCGTGCTGGGCCCATAACCTTTGTTGTTTTTTGATGATTGACAGACTTCTCCTTTTAATGTATTATTTATTATACATACATTACAATAAGAAAACACAATAAATACAAAAGATAATAGTGGCTATATATATTTTTAATCAAGTTTTTTTTCGTCACTTTCTAACAACAACAACTTTTTATATTAGGTTATCATCATATCCAATCTCACAGAATATATATATATATATATATTATTTTATTTAACAGTTGGGAGAGACACGCCATATCCACAATTTGGATAATTGCGTGTATATTTTAAATTATATACAATTAATACAATTGAACATTGGAAATCATTAAAATTAAACGTTCAATGTCAAATTTTACATATAGCAATTATAAGTAGTAGCTGGAAATATGTACAGTCAACGCTTTCGCCTCAAAATATACATCCTGCAGAATCTATTAAACTTGATGTACTGTTCTTTATTGCAAGCAGCTTGTTTTGTATTAGTCAGGTAAAGTTGGTTTTCTTCCCTTAGATCAGAAGTTAATGGACAGTCTATCAGAAGATGTTCAGGGGTTTGTTGTTCGTTTCCACAAGTGCATGCAGGTGAACCAATTTTGCCAATTCTAAACAAATATGTGTTGAAGTCACCATGTCCAGTAAAAAATTGAACGTTATAGAAGTTGGGTTGAACATAGTTAGGAATTCTTGAAGTATCAAAGAATCCCTTGAAATTATCATTGGCACCTCCATAGTATTCCTCAAATTTCTGGTTTATAAAATTAGATATCATTTTTCTCTTAGTTGGATCTGATTTTTTGTATCCAATATTCATTTTTAGTATATTTGTTTCAATAAAATCCGTGAGCTTTGGTGTTCTAGCAACAATATGAGTACAGTTTGAAGATGTTGAATTATAAACCTGTGTACTGTGCTTCAAAATTTTGTACTGCAGAGAGTTTAATTTATCTTTGACTTTTTTGGGTATAAAGTTGTACCAGATCGTGGAACCATAAGTTAGTGAACTTCGAAACAGTGTCTTATAGAGTTCTATTCTTCTTTTACTGTCCAGTCCCCATGCTTTCCCGGTTAATCCAATTAGGTATCCACTAGCTCTATTTGTCTTAGTAATAATCTCATCAATATGGGGCACAAAATCCAATTTGTTTTTATTTCTATGATTTTTAAAAGTTATTCCCATAATCTTCAGTTTTTCTACCCGATTGGCAGTGATAGTGTTAGGAATTTTTGCAGCTATTTTGCTATTAAACAAGTATAAGATTTTCGTTTTCTCTTCAGATACGGTCAACTTATTGTTCCCACACCAGTCTAATATTCTCCCCATGACCTTTCCTGTTGTATTCCGAAGTTCTGTCAAGTTGTTTCCCCAACATATCACAGTTAAATCATCCGCATAAGCAATGATTTCACTGTTTGATTCTGAATAGTTATTCAATAAATCGTTTAGAATAATATTCCATATTGTAGGGGATATAGGCCCACCCTGTGAACATCCCTTGCTTAATTTTTTGTGGGTTTCATTTGATGAGTATCTAAATCTCACTCTTCTATTATTAAGAAAAGACTGTAGTAGTTTTATTATTGAAGCTTGAACGTTGTCCTCATCTAGTCTTTTCAACACCATCGGCCACCATGCATTGTCGAACGCTCCACTTATATCAACTGCGATTATAGCTGTATATTCTTTGTTTTTATGTTCTAGAGCTATTTTGACAATTTAATTTAATGCAGAGATAGTAGATCTTGATCTTCTAAATCCATGTTGACGATTGTTAAGCAGATTTGAGTCTTCATAAAATTTTATTAGTTTGTTGTTAATTATTTTTTCAAATATTTTGGAAATGTTTGAGTTGAGACAAATGGGTCTGTAGCTTTTATAAATTTTCATGTCTGTTTTACCTGGTTTGGGAATAATTATTACCTCAGATTTTTTCCATTCATTCGGATAATAATTTAAATCTAAGCATTTTTGAAAAAGTTTCACCAGTATTGGAACAATTAGTTGTTTAGTATGTTTTATCATATTGTTAGAAATATTATCAATTCCAGGCGTTTTCTTTGAGTTTAGCTCATCAATTATTCCATTTACTTCATTGGGCGTTATTATTATATTTTCTTTATTATGAAATCCTAAAGTATAGTTCCTTATGTTTTTGTGGAAGGTTGTGTCTTCATTATCTCTATCATCGGGGAAAAGGTTGTTCAAAAGTTCTACTGTCTATATATATATGTGGCAATATAGTGGTAATAATGTGGTGAGGAGAGAAATAATCACACGACGAGTTGGAAGAGGAATCTGGAAGCCATCCGAGAGAGAGAGGAAGAGCGAGCGATGTCCCCTGAACGACCGTCTTGTGTGGTCACCACCCCCCGACTACTGTCCCAAAATAGTCCTCAGGTGTTGACGGGCGGGCCCCTTTTGCCGCCCCTTTGGAATGTCGTGATGTCTAAAGTGACTCCCTTTAGCTACCCATCTCTCTCTGGCTGACTCTAGGTTTTTTTTTTAATCCTGGAAGAGCATGTATTATGACATATGGCCCCCGTTGAAGAAGGCTGAACATGGTTTGAGTATACTTAAAGCTGGAGAAGCCAGGAATAGGGAAAATAATTTTACAGTTGAAATTAGTTAAGGTAATGGTGACATAGTTTTATGTAAATAAAATATTGTATAGTACACAAGTAAATATTATTTACAAGCAGTTTTACAACACCGGAGAGTTTGACATTCAAGGAAATCTTTGAAAATATCAAGGTTATAAAAGGCTATGTACAACAAAATCTAATGTACTATAAGGGAAATGTTATTGAGGAGTGTGAACAAGGGGAAGAAGAGTCACATACATATGATGGAATTCTGAAGATCATTAAGACTGGGGAACTCTACACTTTAAGCTATTTTTCAGGCGGACATGGCAAGGGGAAACTTGTCATGGGCTTTCTATGCTATAGGTGTAGAGTACGAGAAATGAGATTGAGGTTGGCAATTGTGTGAGCTCAGGACTGAGGTAAATATAAAACTACATACAATGTTAGAACCTTGGCGAACAGAGCGAGGGGAAACTTGCCCTGGGCCATTCTACCTTATCTATGCAGTTGCTTGTGTAGCGAGTCCGAGGGGAAAAGTCCCGTGTGTAGGTGAGGAAGTCGAATGGACTTATATTTAATTTGCGGAAAGTATGCGCGCACAGTGCTAAAAATTGGGACGAGGACTGCGTTGTCCGTTACAAGTGACAAGCTGCTCAGACACGAGGTGTTTGAACCTTCGTGGGAGCTTGTGCAAGGCGATGATTTCGCGGTGGGTTGTACGTAAGACCCATGTCTGCGCGAAATGATGACGGACCGGACAGAATCAGCGACGATGTTTAACGTACCTCCGTGGGAAATATCGGAGGTAGGCTATATCGTGCTGGTTTGGACAAGGGACAAACATAGATTTGGAGACAGGGTCCGTGTGGCGAACGTGTGGCGCGAGAAGAAGAAGCGAACTGTGCCGCTCGATGCAGATTGTTCAAGTGCGAACAAAAAGGGTTTGATAAATATCTAGCAGTTAGTCAATCTGCATCCTGTGACGAACACACCATTGGCTAGATGGTGTGGGTCGGTGGATATGCTAGAGATGAACTACGAAATATTTTATCATAAATGAAGGGCGAAGATTAGGATTTTGAAATGACAATATTGTTTGTAATAATGTTCGATAATTGATTAATCAATAATTCTATGAAGGTCCTGAGCTGGTATAAGGTTGACAAGGTTGTAAGAATGAGTGGGACATTAAGGGGAAGATAGATAAGAGTCACCAAGGGTTGGTTGTAAGCAAGGCTCACGCGGTGGTTGGAATTCTTCGACGCCTGAATTACAGGGTGAATTTTGAGTCGATTAGGGAAAGACATTATTTTTCGTGAGCCGTGCTTACAAGTAGGAGAGGTCATATACAAATAGGTATACAAAAGTTTAGGTGCTGGAGGCATATTTTTATAAATAAATTGATTATGAAAATTCTATTGTTAATAGTAAAAATCGTAAAGCATTAATAGGTAGAATTCCAATTTTTTTTAAAGAGTTACGTTAAAATGGAAATTATTTAATTAAAATGACGATTGTTAAATTCTACTGGTAAGGTAACTAATTAAATGAGTTACAAATATCTAGATGAATAGTATGGAGAATAAAATCATTGTTAATAGGCGTGGAGAGAATAAATGGAGCTAATTATGTAAATATTGGGACAATTTACAAGGAATGACTTATTTGAAGAATGAATGGTATGAGTTAAAACAATTACACTCACGAGTTATGTTGGTTTAGGGCGCAGGTAAGTTCATTGAACTTCGGGAGAGTTCTGTCTGTGACACTGTGCGTACCAGTGTTGTACATCACAGCAGCGGCAGGGATATGGCGGAGTCTTGTCCATGATGGTGGAAGGTGTCCTGCCCTGGCACGGTGGTCGTTCTTGGGCAGATCTAGTGCTGGAAGAAGTGTGTGGCAGTTCCATCTCCGTCGTAGGTGAATACTTCTTCGGAATGATGGTTCAAAGGTTGGCGAAGAAGGGGTTGAGGGCTCGAAGAGGAGTGGTTACAGTTGAGTTGGGTTTGGCCGATCATCGTGGCTTGGCTTCTTGTTTCTTCATACTCTGGTATATGAGGGATTTGTTAGCCAGTCAGGTCTTATCCTGTCGACTTTCAATGTGGCAATATAGTGGTAATAATGTGGTGAGGAGAGAAATAATCACACGACGAGTTGGAAGAGGAATCTGGAAGCCATCCGAGAGAGAGAGGGAGAGCGAGCGATGTCCCCTGAACGACCGTCTTGTGTGGTCACCACCCCCCGACTACTGTCCCAAAATAGTCCTCAGGTGTTGACGCCCCTTTGGAATGTCGTGATGTCTAAAGTGACTCCCTTTAGCTACCCATCTCTCTCTGGCTGACTCTAGGTTTGTTTTATTAATCCTGGAAGAGCATATATTATGACCTATATATATATATATATATATATATGTAATATTGTTGCAATGTGCCGACGTATGGATGAACTGGCAGTCGTGTACGTGAGGCGAGTGTTGATTATCTTCCCACACGCGGACAACAAGAAGCAGAGGCAGGGCTATCTGTTAGCACAAAGAGGGATCGGGGACAGTCCACGGGACAGAGGTAGAGGCCATGACACCAACTTTGATGTTTATCACCGAGACATGGAGGGAGAGTGTGTGAGACAGCCAGGCTGAAGCGAACTGCTGAGAAACACCCCCTAGAACATCTGCCGACCCCCTGCCAAAACTTGTCCTGTTTTGGGGGGTCTCTATATGAATGTCCCTCGGGACCCCACATGGGCTGGGCGTTGCCTTTTTCCACCTCTCTGTCCCTGCTGCCACCAGCTGACCGCTCTCTCTTTGGATCTTTATTTTGACGTCACCAATTTTAGTTTATATAAAAAAAGGGTGTACAGGTTATATTAATAAAGATATAGCATATATACAAAATATGGGGGTGGTAGCAAATAGAAAGTGTCATTATTATACAGTTTAAAATATACGATATATGTGGTAATATGCTATGTTGGGAAACCTTACTCTTGAGATTGAAGATTGTTGAAGTGATGGCGCAGTCGTGATGGCTGAGTAAGAAAGGATTACACACAAGGGAAATAAGCCAGGACACTTGATGGGTTTTGAAATAAAAGGCAACTGGTTTGGAGGGAAAGAAAAGCTTAGAGAGAAGGCGGAGCGGGTTTTGACTTATTAATTATCTGATCACATGGCGGTGATTGACTTAGCTATGAGCTGAGCGGGGAGGTCTCGAGAGCAGATGTTACCTCGTTGGGAGCGAAGGAGCAACTGACAATTCTTGCTTCTCGATTTAACACCAAGACTTATCTTCTTTCCCATTGGTCGAGAGATGTCACATGACCGTTTTTCTATTGGTTGACCTACTTAGGTGTCGTTTCCTAATTGGTAGGAAGATGTCACGCGGCCGTTTTTCTATTGGTTGACCTACTTAGGTGTCGTTTCCTAATTGGTAGGAAGATGTCACGCGGCCGTTTTTCTATTGGTTGACCTACTTAGGTATTGTTTCCTAATTGGGCCTGGCGGCTTTCTTTGGCGGAAGATACGACCGGCCTCGCCCAGGAAATATTGGGCGTTAAACTTAGCTTTTAGGATTTCCGGGGTCAGAAGGTTAACTGTGACTTTATTAATAGTTTTCTTCTCTTTTAAGCCTACTTCCTAGGTTTTTCTCTAAGGCGTTCTATCCTCCAGTTACCTTTGTTCTTTTATTAAATCTTTTTAAAACATACATTGTACATACATAGTAGGTCGGAGGTGCATACAGTTATATACAAATTATGACAGATGCGCCCCCTACATGTGAAGAATTCAAGAAGGGGTTAGCCTGAGAGAATTCTGTAAAGGGAAAAATAATTTTGTGGGAAAATTAGTTGTGGGTATTGAGAGGCTATATACAAGCATTGGTGGTGATATAAGAGGTAAAATAGAATGGTGTTGATGATATAGGTTGAGTATAATTAATAGAAATCAAAAAAAAAATTTAATTGTAAGAAATCAAAATGAATGTTATGGTACATAGTGGGTTAAAAAGAAAAGAAAATGCGCCTAAACGAGATTCTACTCGAGATTGGAAATAAAATCGAGGGAGTTCTATTAGGGCTTTTGAGAAATCAAAAAATAAAAATAAAAAGTTGGAAGAAATCAAAGTAAATGCTTGGTTGCATGGTGAGAAAAAAATGCTTTGTTGCATGGTAAAAAAGAAATGCCTAACTATATTTTACTCGAAATTGGGAATGGAAATCGAGGGATTTTTATTAGGTCTTTTGAGAAATCAAAAAATAAAAATAAAAAGTTGGAAGAAATCAAAGTAAATGCTTGGTTGCATGGTGAGAAAAAAAATGCTTTGTTGCATGGTGAGGAAAAAAGGAAAAGTGCTTGTTGCATGGTAAAAAAGAAATGCCTAACTATATTTTACTCGAAATTGGGAATGGAAATCGAGGGATTTTTATTAGGGCTTTTGAGAAATCAAAAAAATAAAAATAAAAAGTTGGAAGAAATCAAAGTGAATGCTTGATTGCATGGTGAAAAAAAAAAATGCTTTGTTGCATGGTGAGAAAAAAAAGGAAAAGTGTTTGTTGCATGGTAAAAAAGAAATGCCTAACTATTTCTACTCGAAATTGGGAATGGAAATCGAGGGATTTTTATTAGGGCTTTTGAGAAATCAAAAAATAAAATAAAAAGTTGGAAGAAATCAAAGTAAATGCTTGATGCATGGTGAAAAAAAAAAGGAAAATGTTTTTGTAAATCAAAATAAAATATAATATCTAATTTTAAAAGAAAACCAGTGAGTTTTCGTTGATTTGAAGCTATGATAATATAAACTAAGTGGTAAATATAATGATAATTAATGATTAAAAGTGATAATAAATTGAATAAATTGCTAAATTGATTAAATATTTAAATTTCAATTGAGAGAAAATAATGAAAATGATTAATATGAACAATAAGGTGTATTGATTTGAACCCGTTATATCTACATGCCCTGATCTAAATGTTTTAATTGCTCAAATATGCCCTATAAATTTTTTGTCCCATCTGTAGCGACACTTAGATGGAATACGTGATCCTAGTCCTCAAGTGCGCGTTTATGCTATGTGTACAGGAGACATGGAAATCTATATAATCTTTATGTATTTTTTTTGTCTTTGTGTGTATTGTTGTTTTAAGATCTCAGTGTAAGTGGAATATGTAATGTTTTTGGAAGTTTGTAAAGTAATTATGATCAATTATAATAGGAATATGAACTCATTTAAATGTGTGTGACGTCTTGTGCGTGCGGAATTGTATTGTAAAAATCGATACGTAGGCTCGAACTGGAATCCAAAATCGGTGGCATGAAGAAGTGGGATGATATGGAGAAATTTGAGGCAGGGGAAAAGCGGTGTCCTATTTTTATGTGTTGGCCGGAAATGAGGGGTGGTAATTGGATCCGGACTGGGGCGTGCCGAGGAAGTACGCTCCCTTTTTTGTATTTGCTGTCTTACTCGAATTTTATGACCTCGCGGGACTACGTCCTGTTTCCTATTTGACTTTGTGTGTGCGGCTCGGATCTTGTTACTTTCAGTTACTTCTATTTCCTCGGAATTTATTTAGATTTTCTGCAAAAATGTTTCCTAAAATTATGAGAAGTTTTATAAATGCTTGTCCAAAATTAAAGACTGCCTCTTGTAGTTCGAAAATTCTATGAGAGGGCATGGTATAGATAAACAAATAACTAAGAAATAAAACTGGGATATATTTGTATGGTAGAACTAACAAACAAAGGATAAAAATCAGATGAAAGATAGGGTATTGCCCCATGTTCTTCCATGTTGTTATAAATGTTGATTCTGAAATATTTGCTTGAACCTTATTAATTGTAGAATTTAAATAATTGATAGGTTCGCAGTTCTCCTGTTTGATCGTCAATGGTTTTATTAGAGATATGTCGGCGGTAATTGGTTTAAGTGGAGATATGTGATCGTTTCTCTGACGTGGGTGGTGTAATTTCGGCATTGTTTGTGTTGTGCGTACGCTGTGCTTTATGTACGAATTTTGTTTTGCCTTGGGGCCTGTGTCGGTATTTTTACGCGGAGGTTGGTTGGATTCATCGATTCTTCTAGCGAATCGGCAGGTGGGACAGGTTTTTGCCTGTTTTGCGATGTCTTGTGTCATGTTCTGCCAATAATATTGTGACGAGATGAGTCTCGTCATCTTGGAGATGTTTGGATGGTGGTGTTGTGTGTGTACGGACTTAAGAAGTCTGGCTGTAAGTGAACTTGGGACTATAGTTTTAAGTACACCTTTTCGGGAGACGGTGCGCAGTTCATTGTGATCCATAGTCACGCGAGATTTTCCCGGTGGAGAAGACTGTTGGCTCTTTATGAGTGGCGCATCTAGAAAGCCACAAAATGGGATACGAGTTACAACGCCCGTTTCATATTGTTGTACTCCATTTATGCTACGGACCTCATATTCGTATCTTGACAGTCTTAACCTCCATCGAAACAATCTGCCTGATGGGGCTTTGATCTCTTTCAACCACTGCAATGCAGGATGGTCAGAAACAATTGTAAACTTTCTGCCCATTAGACAGGCGCGGAAGTTATCCACACTTTCCACAATGGCTAGGCATTGTAGTTCCAAGTCTGAATAATTTCGCTCGTGACCACGCAGAGAGCGGCTGAAATGTCGAACTGGGTATGACTTCCCATCAGGGTAGACTTGTTTAAGAATGCCTGCAATGCCGAATGTTGAGGTGTTACAGTACACCTGGCATGGCAGACCTTCTTGGTAAAGGTGTAATGTGGGGTGTGTGGTAAGGCTTTCTTTCAGATTAGTGAACGCTTTCTGGCATTCGTCACCCCAGTCCCACATGACATCCCTTTTTAGAAGGTTGACAAGTGGCGTCCGCAAGCGGGCGTGATCCGGGATGAACTCTTTATAGGCGTTCACAGCTTTTAGGAAAGATCGCAATGTTTTTCGATTGTGTGGTTGTTTGGTGGCGTGAATTTTTTCTATGTTTTGTGTAGACGGGATGATTGTATTATTCTTAACGGTTGTGCATGCGCTTACTGGTTGTTGTCGTCTTTTGGCGCGAGTGTCGCGCTTGTTGGGCGGGTTGTGCGTGTTTGTTGCGTGATGACGTATGGGTGCGTGTATGGATTTTGTGTGGTAAGTGGGTGAGCTGTGTTGGTGTACGGACACTGTTTTGGGCATTATTGGAATTGTAGGTTGAAGCCGTGGTGGCTTTATGTGTTGTGGGCATATAGTACTGGCAATTGGGTTGAGTGAAAAGTTGCGTGGTGTGAGATTAGAATGGTGGCATGTAAATATTTGGGGTTTGGGCAATGAATGCAGGCAAGGGTTTCCATGTGTGAAAGCTTTGTGTGCTGTACGAGCCCTTTGGGACAGGTTTTGGTCTAGCCCGTGCTTGCATTCATTTGGTACATGTTTAGATACATGGTTAAAGGGGTAGGTAGGTCTAGATAGAAGTCCAAAGTCAATTCTTGACGCCATAGGGGGTTGCCTACCTTAGTCTCGAAAGTTCGGCTCGGCTGGGACGTCTTGGGCTTGGGATGGTTGTACCGTCCGCGGAATTGAAGTGAAGTTCGGTACTGGAATGTCGTTTTGGGACCGTTTGCACTGTCCCGGTTTGCGCGGATTACTTTCGAGTGTGGTGTACGGGTACGGCATGGCGGTGGATGACTCCTCGGTGGTCGGTGTCCGGCCTCGTTGACACTTGCCTGGGGTGGTGGCACGTGCGTCGGCTGCCGCGCTCATCTCGCCTTTCGGTCGGCGGGGGGTGTGGGCTGCTCCGGGGGTGGCGCTACGGAACGTCGTCTGTAGTTGAGTGGACCTTGCTCCTTGAAGTGCGGCAGTCAACTGCAAAATTATTGTCGCCAGGGTGTGTTTTGTCGCTTCGTTCGTTGCCAGCTTCTTTCCGCTCGTTGCCAGTTTCTTCCCTCTGGGTTTGACATTGCCGTTTGTTTTGCTGGCGTCTGGGCTAATTTCCATCTTGATCCTGTCGACTTTCAATATAGCTGTGGTAATATGCTATGTTGGGAAACCTTACTCTTGAGATTGAAGATTGTTGAAGTGATGGCGCAGTCGTGATGGCTGAGTAAGAAAGGATTACACACAAGGGAAATAAGCCAGGACACTTGATGGGTTTTGAAATAAAAGGCAACTGGTTTGGAGGGAAAGAAAAGCTTAGAGAGAAGGCGGAGCGGGTTTTGACTTATTAATTATCTGATCACATGGCGGTGATTGACTTAGCTATGAGCTGAGCGGGGAGGTCTCGAGAGCAGATGTTACCTCGTTGGGAGCGAAGGAGCAACTGACAATTCTTGCTTCTCGATTTAACACCAAGACTTATCTTCTTTCCCATTGGTCGAGAGATGTCACATGACCGTTTTTCTATTGGTTGACCTACTTAGGTGTCGTTTCCTAATTGGTAGGAAGATGTCACGCGGCCGTTTTTCTATTGGTTGACCTACTTAGGTATTGTTTCCTAATTGGGCCTGGCGGCTTTCTTTGGCGGAAGATACGACCGGCCTCGCCCAGGAAATATTGGGCGTTAAACTTAGCTTTTAGGATTTCCGGGGTCAGAAGGTTAACTGTGACTTTATTAATAGTTTTCTTCTCTTTTAAGCCTACTTCCTAGGTTTTTCTCTAAGGCGTTCTATCCTCCAGTTACCTTTGTTCTTTTATTAAATCTTTTTAAAACATACATTGTACATACATAGTAGGTCGGAGGTGCATACAGTTATATACAAATTATGACATATATATATTTATTTTTATAAAATTAAATATTTCAACAGATTGGCCGTTCGTGGATAACCATATCCCGACGCGGTTCAGGCAGTCTCCCGTGTGGTCTGAGGAGAACCATAGCCTGACACTTCCCCACGCTGAGTTCCAGTTTATGCAAACTGCACCACCTAGTGATCATATCTATGGTGTGTTGTGCCGCGGCAAGTTGACTAGGTCGACATCCCGAGACCACCACGACCAGATCATCCGCGTAGGCTTGCGGCAAAACATTATTCCTGTCATCCAACGTGAGGAGTTCATCAAAGACAATATTCCAAAGGAAAGGGCCGAGAACTGAACCTTAGGGACTCCTTTGGAAACTCGTTTCGACACAGTACAACCATTCATAGACAGTCTCACAACATGGTTACATAGAAACGAGTTTATCAGATGATAAATGTTTCTGGGAAAAACGCTTTTGTGCAACGCTCTCGAGATACTGGAATTGAACACGTTGTCAAAAGCGTCTTTTACATCTAAAGAAAAAAAGAAGATGGCTTTCCTATTTTTAATCATCCGGGTTATAGTAGATTTCAGATTTAAGAGTGCGGCTGTAGATCTACAAGGCTTAAATCCGAACTGGTTTGGAACATCCTATCGGTCATCCATGACAGCCTAGCCAGAACTAGACGGGTAAGGATCTTGCCTAAAACAGGCAACATCGTGATTGGACGGTGTGATGCAAGAAAATCCTCCCCACTTCGCTTGGGAACGAGAACGACGTTCCCCAGCTTCTATGTAGATGGAAAGTGGCCAGTGGTTAAACACTTTTTGAAAACACTTAGAAAATACGTCCAAAAATGTTTAACTAGTTTTACGATAAGAATAGGTGGCATGCCATCACTACCAGGAGAAGAAGATAAGTTCACCTTATCCGCTGTCAACAACAACTCGTTATCTGTAAACAAAGGATCGTTATCAGATACCGATGTGATGACTTTGCTTAAATCTTTGTGTTCTACCATGGTATCGGGCGGGACGCGGCCGAAATAGTGATCTAATACGTGATTTAATGTGTCCCGCGGACCTTCAGTGAAGCCGCTACCAATTGTGAGAGCTGAGAGGGGTTTTCGCTTAAAATTTCCCTTGATGAAACTGTAGGTTCCACCCCAAGGGCTGATTTCGCAACGCGAGCAGGCTGCCCTCCATGATTCTTTCTTAGCCAGTCTCCTCGCACGGTGATATCTCGCCTTCAGTCTCTTGTAAAAGACCTCCAGCGCACCCTAAACGACACCGCGTGCTTTATAAAAGGCCCGCTGTGCCTTTTGAGTGGCCCTTTTGAGAGGATTCAAATCAGATTTCCACCAAGAGACGGACTTGAGGTATTTATCACTTCTGGGACGGGATGGAATGGTGTTTAGATATGTGTGAAAAATCTCTTCGCCGAGTAAATTAATTACATCGTCGAGGGAGGATGAGTCACGCACGATTTATAAAAATGATTAATATTTTCTATTTTTTGGCCGAAATGTTCAAAAACCTATCCCAGAAAGCGCGACCCCCCAAAGCTGAAGTATATATCGCTAAATTTATTTAATTTAAATCTGGTGTTGTCCTGTGAAGAGGGGGCGAAATTTAGGTTAAAGACGAGGCGTTTGTGGTCAGACAACTCCTGGTACTCAGGATGCCAATCGGTAACGCTATTTACAAGGCCAGCGCTACAGCAAGTGACGTCGATGGAAGAAGAGCGGTTGCCCTCCTCCCACGTCACCGCGCCGTGCGTGTTAAGCACATGCAAATAGTTGGCATCTATAAAGTTATCAACTTTTCAACAAGGAATTTATTCTTGCCTTCACCCGCACAAGTCTCAGTGGATAGTTGAGCTACTCAAACTTTTCAACAACAATAGGTTTATATAGGGAAAGCCGCGACATCTGGTGGTAGACTTAACAGAGTAATTTGATCTGGGAATTATAATTTTAAAATATAATACCATTTTATATAATGTATATTTAATATATGTGAAAACATAATAAAAACATAAGAAAAAGTTCAGGTGTTGATATTAAAAATAAAAGAGGCATATCCTGACCAGGTTCACATGAGCATCTCTAGATGGCAGAGCGCCATATAGTGAAACAAAAATAAACTAAACGTTTATTTAACTTGTTCCGTGATATTTGGCCAACCCAATATATTGATAAATCAAGAAAAGCCAATCACTAACGCGTTTTGAGCTGTTGGCCCTCGTCAGCGTGGTGCGGGATGTATATATATTAAAAAAAAAAAAACATATTATCTAAATAATTGAAGTAGATGTTGAGACAAAGTAGCAGAATTATACTAGGTTATTATTATATTTGCCGAATTCCCTATTAAAGCTACTAATAATAACTAGAGTCTGAATATATATAATTAGATGGAAATTTCGTCAGAAGGAAATGTGGATTGGTTGTTTGTCATACGTGTCCACAATATTTGACTTGAAATTTTGACAAAGTTAAGTCTGGAAGAAGACACTGTCTTAGTTTCAAGCTGGGTTGAGGTAAATATTTCAGATAATTGTTTATTTGCATATTGTGTTTCAAACAGAAAATTCTCTCCCTTAATTAGTCGGAGTTACACAAACGTGGGTTGCTTGGATGCGGGCACAAGGAGTTGGTAATGCGCCGAGTAAACAATGGAATTTTAAAAAGCTTCTATCTTATTTTTATCTATTTTAAAATATATATAACACTTTTATTATAAAAATGACCAGGTGTTGATATAAAAATAAAAATGGCATTTCCTGACTGCTCACATTAGCATTTTAGATGGCAGAGCGCCATCTAGTGGAACAAAAATAAATTAAACATTGATTTAAGTTGTTCCAATGATATTTCCCAAAACAATTTCTTAATTTATCATGTTTAGTTGATTTTTGTTCCAATATATGGCTGAAATTGTGAGCGGACAGGAAATGTCATTTTATAATATTAAAAGATATAATTATAAAAAAATTAAATCAATAAATGAAAGTAATATGTGTGAGTCTTGTTGCTTTTATCTTTTTTTTTTCAGTTAACGATTATTATTTTAATTTAGGCCTAAAAGGGGTTACTATAACCATAATATTTTTGTGCTTTATCAAAATAATTTTTAGTATGAATGCGTGATGAATTTTTCACATCATGTCATTAAAATCCTAATTATCTTAAGTGATATTATATTAATTAATTGGATAGTCGCCATTATTATTTTACTGATATAATAAGATGGCCTTATTCTCTATAATTCGATCCACTCTATAGAGAATTTTCTGTAATTAGAATTCGAAAAAAAGGTTTTAGTTTAAATACAATATAAAATCACCTCATTAATTTGGATTTCGAAATCGAAATTTTTCCTTACTTTTCAATCAATTTTGAAATTGAAAACACCTTTTTGAACTTTAAAGCTTATATATTAGCCAAAGCATCATTTATTTTGCAACAATGAGCATTATCATAATATCTTTCTTTATTTTTTTTTTAAATAATTTGAACAATCAAATGTTTTTATGTATATACATCCTTACAATTTTTATTATAATTAAAAATCTTTCAATATATATAGTATTAAGTATTTTTTTATATTTCAAAAAAAAATCTTAATCTCAATTATATGAGAAATATATAGCCATTTATCACTTTTTCCGCTGATTTAAAATAATTAAGGAAACGCAAAATTAAAAATTAGATGTTGGTAATACTTATGGTTTCTCAAAATCTATAATATGTGTATACCATGCGAGAGAAACGTGATATAAATCAATTAACTATTAAAAATAAAAAAGATCAAAGCAAATTAAAGCGTTTACAATTTTGAAAATTACATACTTATGAAGGTACATCAATATGTACCGGGCAAGCAAAGCCATTAAATGTTCCTCTATCCACACATCACTAATATATTATTAGGTTATAATATATTATCAATAAAGCTTGCTAACTATTTGTATCTTGTGTAAATATAGTAAAAACTTGAAATTGTACTGGGATCAGGTGAATAAATTAAGAAAGGGCACCTCTTGATCGGCTTGCGCCATCTGTCGGAATAAATACAGTTTCAACTATTCGTTGATTTTAAGAATTATTCCAGAATTATCCAAATACCTAATTTATTGATATATGAAACTAATAATTATGCTCAAAATGGATGCTAAAACTTCTAACACAAGAAATGATTCAAATTCGGAAAGAGATTTGCTTAGACCTCATTGAGACTTTTTCTGGAGAACCTTCTTAAGTGTTTGAAAAGGTGTGATAAAATTTTATGAGGCTAGGAATCAACTTTATGATCTTTCTAAAAAGGTAATCAATGCAATGGACCCATAAAACATCGATATTAGAGAAAACATTACGGCTTTCCTTTTCCAAGAATGAAATCATGATCTCTATCTTTTGGAACCAGGTGAGGATGATATATATGGACACTCTTATAAAAGAAGTTCTTCTATCAACAAGGATAGGTATTGTAAATTATTAGAAAAGCTGAATATGGCATTCGAAACAAAAATACCCAACTAAGCCTGTCAATATAATGCGAGACCTCGCACACGGCACGCCTGACTTTGGCAAAGATAGCAGGGTAAAGGTGGACTTTAATGCCGCACCCTGCGTACAACCCTGTTGTGTTGTGTGTGTTTTTGTTGTGTTTTGTGGTGTTGTGTGTGTGTTTGTGTTATTGCTTGTGTGTGTTGTTGTTTGTTGTGTGTGTTTTTGTTTTGTGTTTGACCTGTCACCCTCATATTTATACTTTTCAAATATATTATATTTTTTTACTCCAAGCTGTTAGAGAGTGGTTCAGAGAGTTGGATAAGGCGTTTTAACAAATGCGCACAGAGAAGGAAGGTGAATATATTGCATGATTTTAATATTTCGGTGGAAAGCTGGTTAAACCGTTTGGTTTCGACCACTACGACCCGGGTTCGATTCCCGCATTGGACACTTTTTATGTTTAAAATAAAAAATGCTCCAATGGCCCCCGATTCTTGCAAAAGTCTAACCCCACCAGCGAGTGCAAGTAACCAAACGGGGCTCTGGCACATTTGTAAGTGCAAAGTCGAACTGCTTTCACATGTGTAGACATGTGGTGCGCTTACAGTAAAAAGCAGTCGCTAACTACCCACCATGATTATCATGGCCTGTACCACGTGTACTAGGGATAAGCAAAAAAATATATATATACAGAACACTGTTAGGAATTGTTATTTACAGAGTTTCAGTTTTCTAGTGTGTCAATTAAAAAAGGTTATTACCCATTGTGCTTTGTTTATTGACCGAACCTTGTACAAGTACAAGTACTTTTATTAATGCTTTAAAACATTATCAGAAAAGAAATAAAGCTCGAATAAAAAAAAAATTCAACATAAGTCTTCAGTCATAAAGAAATGCATCTAAATCTTCAAAAAAGTAAATCATTTATTTTTTTATTATCCTATTAATCACTAAATAAGCTATGGAGACTGCATACATTAACTCACACAAAATATTACCAAAGCGCACACACACAAATTCACAATATATAAAAAGTCTAAATTTGTTAATTAGAAATGCGGTGAATGTGATCCTAATAACTTTTGGAGAATAGTGAACTCAAGTCGAAAAAAATCTGAAAAAAAAAAAAAAGCGGATCCTCATTCATAGGAATTTTTTGGCGCAAAATTTCGACGAATCGCTATTTTATTGCTAGATTTTTAAATTTATTTTATTAAAATTCCAAAATCCCATAATGAGAGTGTTGGGGTGATGTTTATTGATTTAAGATAATCTTTTGGCTTCTTTTAGTACAGGAGTCTTATCATGAAATTTAATTCTTATCATTTCCCTAAAATTACGTTTGGATTCTAACGAACCACTCTTAAAAACATTTTCAGTTTAAATCGAAAATATTTATAGAAAACTGAGCCTATTAATCTGGCGTTTCTTAAGGATCGATTTTAAAATTACGATTTTTTAATTAATACAAGAAACTTGTGCATAAATGAATTTCCACAATGTAGACTAGTTTTTTTGCTGATGACACTCCTTTACTTGCCAGCTCTAGGATACTTTGCTTTCCCTTTTTAAGAATTATCTTGAAATTATTTGCAAATGGTGGAAAAATAAAAGATCAATTCAAAGAAGTTACAGACAATTATTTTCCTTTACGAAATAATTATATGTTCACCCTTAGAGATTTGATCATATGCTCATCGCCAATAAATTAGAATCAATAGTCTAAATATATATATATATATATATATTTAAGATTCACATTTAATAACATGATGAAATTTATTACTAATTGGAAGATGCATTAAGAAATTCAAAAATAGATAAAGCCTCAAAAAATCCAATTTTCTTAGTTCAAATTATTAATGGGGAATCGGTGGAAGAGTGGTCTCAACCGTTGGTTTTCGACTGTCACGACCCAAGATCGAATCCCACAATGGGCACTTTTTCCAATAAAGAAAATGCTCCAATGGCCCCCGATTCTTGCAAAAGTCCAACCCCACCAGCGGGTGCAAGTAACTAAACGGGGCCCTGGCACATTTGTAAGTGCAAAAGTCGAATTGATTTTCACATGTGTAGACATATGGTGCACTTACAGTGAGAGCAGTCGTCTACTTCTACCCACAATGATTATAATGGCCTGTACCGCGTGTACTAGGGATAAAAAAAAAATTAAAGGCAAAAATTACCTTATCCAGACAAACCTGTAACCTCCCAATTGTGACATACGCATTGCCCTCATGGTGCAAATATATAACCTAGGTCGATAGGAAAAGAATAGATGTCATCATAGGAACTTACATAATAAGTGTTGCCGCCCCCTATTTAAACTTTCAAACTTAATTCCAAAGGTTCTAAATCACCCCATAATTGAATAAATATATGCAAAAATGTTAAAGATATTATTTTGAAAGCTTTAAAAATCTAAAAATCTCGGTACACAAGAAAAACTAAAACTTGATGATAACCTCAAGCCTAATTATAAAAGACCTGGATTTCACGCTAACTGAACTTGTCTTCTTGTCAGTTTAGGAGGTAATTCTTTAAAATTTGATAAGCCTAACTTCAAAGATAAAGTGACTCGTGAGAATTTCGCTCGAATGTTACACTATAGCTAAGAGGAAATATATTTTAAAAAAACATGGACAGAGTATTCTCGTGTTTTGTGTTAATATATCGGGAATTTAATAATCTGTAGTTGGTGACATGGTGGTAAATTGTCGATTTTCTTCAACAAAGAACAGGGGTTGAAATCCGCTTTTATAACTTTTAAAAAGTAATGAATTGCTTCAATGGCCCTTTATTCATGCGAAATTTTCAATGCCAATAGTGAGTACAATCAATAAAACTGAACCTTTGAACATTGAAAGTGCAAAACTATATTTTTCTAATTGTGTAGCATTGTGGTCCATTTACAGTATATGGAAAGTTACAAATATCTACTCTAACCATGAATAATCCGTGTCTATACTCTGCGTAATTGAGTAAGGTAACACATAAACCTAATTATTTATCTTTTGATATAGAATATAGAAATAATATACATAGCTATTCAATGATTTATAAGTAAATAAATGTCGGTGGACAAGTGGGTAAAACCCTCAATTCCCGACAGCCATGAACCGGGATCGAATCCCGCGTTGGGCCTTTTGTTTTAATATGTGAATAACCTTTGTTCGTGTTCGTTTAAAAAACAAAAAAAGGGTGATCGATTGAAAGGAAAAACAATGGGGGGAATAAATGCACATAAAACACAGTATAACAAAAGGTTTTTATTTAAAAATTAAAACAAAAAGGGCTAAAAACTATTATATACTTATATGTAAAGAATCAAGAATAAAAAACAAGAAACAAGGTTAAGCAAAATTATACTTATATATAAAGAATTATGCATAAAAAACAAGATAAAAAAGGTTAAGCAAAAAAGTAAAGTAAAATTTAAGTAGTCTTAGGGAAGGGAGATAAAAAATAAGTGTCAGGGTGAATGTCCAGCGTTGTGTTCACACAGTACCTCGGGTGCAGCACCGTCGCTGGCTTAGCTTGGTTCCACTTTGTCGCGGCTCGTGCGATGTCCAAAGCGTCCTTTCCGTGTCCTTTCCGTCCACGAGACTCTGCTTGTGGGATACTCCAAGACGTCCTTTCCGTCCACAAGACGCTGCTTGTGGGATACTCCAAGACGTTCTTTCCGTCCACAAGACGCTGCTTGTAGGATACTTCTCGGACGTCTTTCCGTCCACAAGACGCTGCTTGTGGGATACTCCTCAGGCGCGTCTGCCCCGCCTGGTCCGCTGCTTCTAACTAACTAAGCGAGAAAAAAAAAAAAAAGAAGACGCCACATGGCGGGCTGTCCCGGGCCTGCAGAACAACCAAACGAATTCCAGACTTCCACTTGACTTTTGCCTCCCCGGGCCATCTGGTGACCTTTGCCCTCGGTCGGTTCCAGCTGGGAGTTTCCCCGACCATGTCGATATCTTGCTCGTTGTCTCCCTTTACCTAAGACCTTCATTCTATGTACAAAGTAAAAGAACGGTAAAACAGTTTTAACATTCTCCCACAAAATTTTGCTCCGAAAGAAGCCAAAATTAAGTATAAGACAAAAGAGCATATATATACACAATACACACAAGAGTAGATATGCCTATTACATTACATAAAATACACATATTACACCTTTTTTTCCATACAGGTACTTTCACTAGTCCTTCGAGTCATACCTTGCAGGCTTTCTGATTACCCTACCATATCTACTTCTAGAGTCCCTGGATTCAGTATTGGGCCTATTTCCTAAAAATGCTTCAGATTGGGGTTCGGTATTTGAATTGTCCATTTGAATCGTCTTGACATTCGAGGATATTTCAAGAGGGTGTAAGCGTTGTAGAGCCCTGATCAAGGTTTCTGTGGATGTTTTAACATGGGCCACTCTCACTATTCCATCTTTACCTGGTATGAGATTTACTATTCGCCCTTTAGGCCAAAACATTCTTTTAAGATTTTCTTGCCCGATCAGTACAACGTCTCCTACTTTCAACTGTCTTCTATCAATATTTTCGGATTTCTGAATCAGCGCGCCTAAATATTCCTTTAAGAATCTCTGCTTCAATTCTCTCTTCAGTTGACCTAACTCTCTGTATCTAGTGTGCAACATTTCTTGCTTTAAATTTTCAAATTCAGGAAAGCTAGACTCTGGACCATTTTGTTAAAACTCATTAGGAGTTAACGGTTTTAGATCATTGTCGTCTTCAGAGACATAAGTGAGGGGTCGATTATTAATGATAGATTCGATTTCACAAAGGGCAGTCTGCAGTTGTACATATTTCAGCTTCCTGTGACCTAGCATCTTTATCAACATTTCCTTTATTGTCCTAACCATTCTTTCCCAAAATCCTCCCCACCAAGGAGCAGAAGGAGGGATAAAAATCCATTGTATCCTTTTAATTGAGGTTTCCCTTTCAATTCTAGTCCAATCCAATCTCTTGAATATTCTATTAAGTTTTGCGAAATTGGTGCCATTGTCGCTATATATTTTCTCGGGGCGCCCTCTCCGACAAATAAACCTATGGAGGGCCATCATGAAGACTCCTGTCTCTAAACTCTTCACCAACTCCAGATGAATAGCGCGATAGACGGCGCAAGTAAAGGCGGCTACCCACACTTTCCCACCTTCTTTCAAATGAAGAGGGCCTAATAAATCAACTCCTGTAATTTGGAAGGGTTTGCCCAGTCCAATTCTGTTTTCTGGCAAAGCTGCCATTGGTCTTTGCAGAGACTTTTCTTTAAGTCTCTTGCAAGCAATGCACTTACTGATAATTTTCTTTATCGTTTTCCTTCCCCTGATTATCCAAAATTTCTCTCTCAGCTTTGATAAAATGAATTGCACCCCTACATGTCCATTCTTCAGGTGCACTTCCCATATAAGTTGCTCTACGAAGGGATGGTCGCCTGGTAGAATCATAGGAGTTTTAAATTCTTCTGGGACCTGTCCATGTAAAAGTTTGCTTTCTACACACCAAAGTCCGTCAGTGTTTTTTTATATTTTAAAACTCTTGGTTGCATTCGATTTCTCTATGGAGACTTTCTCCTGAATCATTCGGATAAGCTTTTTTTCTGCCAAGTCTAATTCTGAAACTTTCAAAGGTTCTGTTTCAGTTGACTGTTTTTTAAGTTTCCCTAAAAATCTTAAAACATAGGACATTACCCTGATGTTGAGAGAGTAATTAGACCTCCTTGTCAGTATCCAGTCTTTATAATCGATGTTCAAATTAATGTTGGTTTTCGTAATGTTTTCTTCAACATTTATTTCTTTTGGATTTATCGAGAACTCTGAATTGGGCCAGAATTCTTTAGGTTTTTTCAACCATTCGGGGCCCTCCCACCATCTGCTTTGCACAAACTGGCTTGGAGGGCAACCTCGAGACAGAAGATCGGCCGGGTTTAACTGACTAGGAACGAACCTCCAATCGTTCAAATTGGTAGTGGCCTGTATTTCTCTGACTCGGTTTCTCACGAAAACTCTCCACTCAATTTCTTTCTTTATCCAACTTAGCGCGGTAGTAGAGTCAGACCAAAGAGTTGTTTCACATTTTCTCTTCAAGGCAGCTTGGATTGCATTGGCTAGTCTAGCTCCTAGTACCATGGCCATTAATTCCAAGCGAGGGATCGTAATACTCTTCATAGGAGCTAATCTGACTTTGCTCCAAATCAAAGTTAGAGTATTTTCTCGTCCCGTTTCGCTCCTTAAATAGGCTACAGCTCCATAGCCTATTTGACTAGCGTCACAAAAGATATGAACTTCTGTAGGGAAAACGAGATCATTCCACATATATCTCGGTATCTTTATTAACTCTATGAATTTTATTTGATCCAACCAGGTTCGAAATTCCTGGGCCATACTTTCGGGTAGAGGCGTATCCCAACCTAGTTTCAGCCCCCATGATCGCTGCAGTAACAACTTTGGTGGCAAGAATACTGGAGCGCAAAATCCAAGTGGATCAAATATCCGCTGAACCATGGACAGTACCAGCCTTTTCGTTAATTTGGGTTGAAGACTCAAATTGTCAGGGAGTTCGCATTTTAATGAATCTTCCATTTTATTCCAAACAACACCCAATATTTTTGTACAAGTCCCCTTTTCAGGGTTTTCCTCCAGAGAATATTCCCACTCTCGTAAGTCCATTTTAGCCCTGTCCATAATTTCAATTGCGGCCTTTTGAAATTCCTGCACTTCCTGCTTTGTTTCCAGCGAGGTAATACAATTGTCCATGTAGAAGGATTGAGCTAAAATCTTTGCCCATTGAACAAGTGGGCCTCTAATTGATTGAAGATGGTATTATATTACGGCGTTCAGCTCAAAAGGACTACAGTTTAAGCCAAATACAAGTCTCTTATGCCTGTAAGCTATTAGTTCTCTATCGCTCTCCTTTTCCCACCAAAGGAATCTAAGGTAGTTCCGTTCAGATTCTTCAATCGCCACTATCTGGAATGCTTTTCTTATATCTGCCGTGACTCCAAATTTATTTTCCCGAAATCTTATCATCATTTCAGGGATTCTTTCCAATAAATTCGGTCCCTTTTTTAAACATTGATTCAAACATTATGACCTAGACAAGAAGCATCGAAAACCGGACGTATGGGCGTCGTTTTAGATTCCATCTTGTACACAGGGCGGTGAGGTAAATAGTAGCCTCTTCTCTCGAGAGGATTTTCCTCGACTCTTTCAATGAGTCCTTCAGTCAGCCAGTCTCTAAAGATCTGACTATATTCGGTCAACTTATTCTGTGAGGTCATTTTCTTAGTGCTTATATCTAACCTTTTTATCGCTATGTCAAGATTGCTGGGGATTGACTCCTTTTCTACCTTCCAAGGTAGACCTACAGAATATCTCTGATCACTTTGTCTTTGAATTTTTGTTATAAACTTTTCTGTTATTTCCTGGTATCTGGTCTCTTTGGAGCAAGTTTCAACAGGATCCCTAATGCCTAGTACTTCTAGATCCCACAAATCCTTTAAATCGCATCGCGTTGTTAGCAGATTCAAAGTCTGCTGCACATTGTCATTGCTATCAATAATTGGCGAATTGCCCATTAGTGTCCAACCTAATTTCGTTTCCACCGCAGTTAAATCTGCTTCAACTTGAACTATTTTTCCTGTCAAAATCATACCTAGATAGTTAGCACCAATCAATATGTCAATCTCTTGCCCTTTAAAATTGTCCTGAGACAATATTATGCCCTTAATCTTCAATTTTTCTAACCAGTATCCTTTTGGCAAAGGTGGTATGGCGTCGCAAATTTTACGTTGATCCAGCGCCTCAATATGGATCACATCTCTTTTATTACCTAAATTCTCCAATTCTAACATAAATTTACCGTGCTTTTCTTCACCAATCTTATTACCTCCAAAAATACTTTTAGCTATAGTTATTTCGCCTTTTCTTTCTATTCCTATACTCCAGACTAACGACTGTTTGATATACGAAAACTGACTTCCACTGTCGAGGAGAATTCTAACCCTTCTAGAGGCATTTGGGCCTCTTAACAGTGCTACCGTGGTCATCAGCAAGACCTGACCTGTGCAGGCTTGACTAGAAAGCGATGCAATGGGTTCAGGTGCATTTTCCTTTAGATTTCCTCTTCCTGGTTTCGTTAACCGGTTAGAAGAATTTCCTTCACATAA
This sequence comes from Cordylochernes scorpioides, assembly GCA_030710605.1. Lineage (NCBI taxonomy): Eukaryota > Metazoa > Arthropoda > Arachnida > Pseudoscorpiones > Chernetidae > Cordylochernes > Cordylochernes scorpioides. Next base: position 52,979,612 of record CP092878.1, read on the forward strand.
AACTTCCAAGTGGTTTCTCCCACAGTTTTTGCACTCCAATTGTTCTCGGCACTGACTCTGTATGTGTCCCTTTCTTAAGCATTTGAAGCATAGATGGGCACTACGTATTTTATCATTTCTCTCTCCCGGAGACATTTTCATTATGGAGCGGCATTGATGACTCGCATGATTTGTTCTTTCACAAAAGAAGCATTTTATATTAGTTCGCCCTCCGAACAGACTAGACACAGTGGCGGGTCTGAAATTGCTCCTTGTTCTGGTCCCATCATTGTAAGACCTTTTATAGGGTTCCTCCTGCTTAAAGCCTTTTTCCACAAATTTCAGCCGCTGAGCACTCCTTACTTCGGCTTTTAGAAAGTCCAATAATAACCTGAGCCTTTCTTGAGCTCCTCCAACTCCTTTATCTGACTCTTTCCGTTTTGCTAACTCCATACCATAACCCGAAGAAGGATGCCTGTGCCATATTTTCAAAATATCCGAAGGTAATGAAGACTCGACAAGAGGGTATAAAAAATACCCGACAACTGGGGATCAATGCCCAATGTCTCTAACGACCGGAGGTGACTGCTCAGTTCGTCGTACAGACTGCTTAAATTTCTATTTTCCTTCTTTACATTAGATATAACCGAATTCAATAGACGTCTGACATACAGTTCTGTCAGTATATTCGGGTCACCGAATCGCTCCTGTAGGGCTTGTACCGCCAAAGCATAGTTGGCGCCTGTAACGGGATAGCTTGCTACAACACGATAGGCTTCTGAATTTGGTACAATTGCTTGACGCAAATATAAAAACCGGTCGCTATCGGATAAATTCTTATTTTCGTGAAATTTCGAAAACTGCGCCCACCAAGGCAACCAACCTTCCAGAGAGCCATCATAGCTTTTTAGGGCTAACTCTGGTAATTTCACATTTATTACAGTGTCCTCGCTAGCAATCGGGATTGTTTCCTCTTTATCGGGATTCCGTAATACACTGACTTTCTGTTGAATATCAAACTTTTCCTCTTCATATTTATCGCAATCTTGCCATTCCCTATCAATACTTTCCTCTGTAATCCCTTCTTTCACTACCAATAAAGCCTGATATTTTTCGTTTAGATCTACAAGTTTCGTGTAATAAGACTCTAGTCTATTAAACTTAGAATAAATATCATTCCTATCAATTTGAGACTTTTCAAATTCCCCATTTATTTCATTGATAATTCTAGTGAAAGTACCTCTTATGGCTTTTCTGCGCTTTTTAATTGCATCCATTTCCTTCATATCTCCTTTAAATCGATCACGTCCGGCTCACCAAAATGTTCGTGTTCGTTTAAAAAACAAAAAAAGGGTGATCGATTGAAAGGAAAAACAATGGGGGAAATAAATGCACATAAAACACAGTATAACAAAAGGTTTTTATTTAAAAATTAAAACAAAAAGGGCTAAAAACTATTATATACTTATATGTAAAGAATCAAGCATAAAAAACAAGAAACAAGGTTAAGCAAAATTATACTTATATATAAAGAATTATGCATAAAAAACAAGATAAAAAAGGTTAAGCAAAAAAAGTAAAGTAAAATTTAAGTAGTCTTAGGGAAGGGAGATAAAAAATAAGTGTCAGGGGGAATGTCCAGCGTTGTGTTCACACAGTACCTCGGGTGCAGCACCGTCGATGGCTTAGCTTGGTTCCACTTTGTCGCGGCTCGTGCGATGTCCAAAGCGTCCTTTCCGTATCCTTTCCGTCCACGAGACTCTGCTTGTGGGATACTCCAAGACGTCCTTTCCGTCCACAAGACGCTGCTTGTGGGATACTCCAAGACGTTCTTTCCGTCCACAAGACGCTGCTTGTAGGATACTTCTCGGACGTCTTTCCGTCCACAAGACGCTGCTTGTGGGATACTCCTCAGGCGCGTCTGCCCCGCCTGGTCCGCTGCTTCTAACTAACTAAGCGAGAAAAAAAAAAAAAGAAGACGCCACATGGCGGGCTGTCCCGGGCCTGCAGAACAACCAAACGAATTCCAGACTTCCACTTGACTTTTGCCTCCCCGGGCCATCTGGTGACCTTTGCCCTCGGTCGGTTCCAGCTGGGAGTTTCCCGGACCATGTCGATATCTTGCTCGTTGTCTCCCTTCACCTAAGACCTTCATTCTATGTACAAAGTAAAAGAACGGTAAAACAGTTTTAACAACCTTCACATATTTTTCATTGTTGAAAATATCATAAACTAGGTTGCTCTTTTTGAGCGGTACCTAATAAAGTGAATTTTGGAACAAGAACAAGATTGGTAAATAATATGCATGTGCAATTGTAAAATATATAGGCAATATTGAAGGCTTTGAATTTTCTATTCACAAAATATTATTGTATCTTAATGTTATTTAACAAATAATCAATATGGGTTGTTAAAATAAGATACAGAATTTTCCAGAATTAAAGATTATATATAAATCTGATAGAAATTGGGAGAAAGGGGAGTTGTGTGTGGGCGTAAGGAATTTATAAATTTATTTATTGTTCGAGAGATTTATCCTTAACTATTATTAAAAAAAAACTGATTTAACTTGAATTATTGAAACGTGATAAAATTTATTCTATAGAACTCAAGAGATATTTGAATTATTTGAAAATCTTTTCTTCGAACTTTTCCTTCACTGGAATTAACTTTCTCTGAAATTGTATTATTATTTTATTGAATAAAAGATATTTTTTTACGGAAAACACATGTTTATTCTTTCAATTATATCTCCGAACTCTTTTGGGATATAAAGTAAATATGTATGCTATTGTACTTTCCATAAAAATAAATATCTGGTTGCTTAAATGTAATATAAATAATATAGATGTATTCTTTCCGAAATCGAAGTTATTTAAACAATATTTCAATCACAAACCAACGACTTTGTTTTTCAAGTGCTAAACAAAGAATGGAACATAATAACTTTAAAATCGCTGGCAGGATTCACTATTGATGATCCAGGCACTCCCATTAATTTTTCCATTACAGTAAGGGCAGTAGAAATTGTTTAATTTTTAAAAGAATCATACGCGTCTATAATAGTTTCGAATTTTCCTAACAGATGGCGCGCAAACGCATCATTATATAATTGTTCTAACATTAGAAATGGATATCTATCTTCAAGATAAGATGCTCGACTTTTAAAAGATGTATTAAATATATACTACAATTCTACAAATATATTCATTCACTCATATATCAAAGCTTATAGAATCTTATGTCCATAGTTTGCGTGAGTACCATTTCTGATTTAGAAAAGTGCAGCATTTTTGCACTCACAGAAACATGGAAGGATCAACATCTGAAGATTAAACCAACAGGATTTCATCTGTATGAATCACTTGCTCAGAGAGACCACAAGAAGGGTAGATCATCGGGGGGAATTATTGTTGGGATTCGAGAAGCTATAAAAGACAAGATTTAAAGGACTGAAATTGAAAAACAATGGATTATGATCTGTCTGAGGTTGGACGGTGAAATGCGAGTGTGTATGATCTTTGCTTACTTGCCACCAAACGAACACTATTTGACCAACTGCAAAAATTTACTCGACCAAATAGAAGGGAAAATAGTTGAAGGATATGAAGTTTTACTGGCTGGTGACTTGAATACACGAACGGGTGCATTGGGAATTCTTCATAATACATTACATCTTCCTTGCTACTTAACTACTAGACGCACTTCTAAAGATCCTGTAATATCTACGCATTCAGAACAATTCATAGATAGATTGGATAATAATACTCTTACAATTTTGAACGGCAGAACAAGGGGTGACAGAAGTGGTAACTACACATATATATCAGCACGGGGATCCTCGGTGGTAGATTACTGTATTGTCTCCCATGGGCTGTTAGGTTACGTACATGACCTATACATCGAGGGATTACCACACTCAGATCACTCACCTCTAATTATAAAAATGGATATGAGTTGGGGACCGAAACAAGTGACGAACCCGACTTCACGGGTTAAGAAAAAATATATTTGGTTTCCCGAAAGAGCAACGCTATTTGTAGAGGACTTAGGAGGAGCTTATGGATTTTGGAATAACTCGATTGAGAATATAATGAACAACATGGTTAATCAGATTAAAAGCGCAATGGTACAAAATGGTATGCAAATTGAAACAAAAGCGAATAACTTACTGTCGAAGCCTTGGTTTGATCATGAGTGTTACATAGCGAAAAAGATTATGAAAGCAACTCTGACCAAATATATTAAATCTAATAGGGATCTAGATCGTTTGGAATATGTTAAAACAAGGAACAAATATACATCGATTTTGAACAATAAAAAGAAAAAATATTTTTGTGAAATACAAGAAAAATTAAATAATACATACGATTCAAGTGAATTCTGGAAAACAATAGCTCGCTTCAGAAAAATAAACTATACACAGGGCAAAATCTTAATATCAGACTGGCAGCAATTTTACAATAAACTCCTGGATACATAATCAATACCAGATTACGAACCCGTTACTATGACTTTCCTAAATACAGATAATGAGCTAACTAAATGCATAACTCTTAATGAAATAAGCAAAGAATTTTCTCGAATAAGGCATGGCAAGGCGACTGGTTTTGATGACATAATGAATGAAGCAATAAAGGCCCTCCCAAAAGATTATCTAATTTCCTTAAAGGATATATTTAATAGAATTTTGAGAACGTCTGAATTTCCGACAACATGGTTGAAATCAGTTATTCAACCAATTTTTAAGAATGGTGATCCAGACGACCCCTCTAATTATCGAGGCATTGCGCTCTTAAGCAATATAGCAAAATTATTTACATCAATACTCAAATCTCGTCTAGGCAGTTGGATCGAAAGGAGAAATATAGTTCCTGAGAACCAGGCGGGATTCAGGGCTGCCCACTCTTGTCAAGACCATATATTCACTCTATTATCCCTGATTCAAATGACTCTAAGCCGAAAGAGAAGAAAATGCTACATGTTCTTCGTGGATTTAAAAAAAGCCTTCGACACAGTGCCCCACTCATTATTATGGAGAAAACTGGTAGATGCAGGTCTCAACCACCGTTTTGTTAACTTAATTAAAGATTATTACACAAATATGACAGCGGTAGTGCGATGGAATAATTCATTCACTGCGCCAATAAAGGTGCGTTCGGGAGTTTTACAAGGGGAGCCGATGTCACCTTATTTATTTATACTTTTTATAAATGATTTAATCGGTCTCTACAATAATTCAGATTTACCGGGAATATATCTCCCAAATTATGGATATGTTCATATTCTACTATACGCAGATGATATTGTCTTGATTGGAGAATCCAAAAATAACCTTCAAATAAAAATCAATATGCTAAGAAAATATTTTGAAACAAATTTATTAACCCTGAATGAAAATAAGTCAAAAATTGTAGTTTTCAGAAACGGCGGTCGATTAGCACAAAATGACAAATGGTTCTGGGGTGAGAGGCAACTGTCTGTTACTACGAAATATCTATACTTGGGATATCCGCTTACAAGTGCAAATTCACTAAACAAGGTAGCGTCACACTACAAGGGCAAAGCCCTGGCAGCAATTGGCGCTGTGTGGCAGGTTCTGACAAAATCCAAGATGAACTCTCTAAATGCGGCAATGAGATTACTTGATTCGACGGTCTTACCTCACATGCTATACGCCGCACCCTGCTGGGCACTCAACCAAGTAAAGGTAGTTGATCAGGTTCAGAATATTTTCTTAAGACGCTACCTAAATTTACCAAAGTATACTCCGGGCTTTATGCTAAGAATGGAGTGTGGACGAGTATCACAGGAAGTTATCATTATTAAACAGGTCCTGAGATTTTGGGTGAGGATTATGAAAATGGAAGAGAGTAGGTTGCCCCGGGCATGTTTGTCACACCTCTGGACATTACACAGCAATCAAAGGGCTGGTTTAACCTTTGTCGAAAACCTGTCAACCATTTTAGACTCAAACGGTTTTTCGTTCCTGAAGGGTTGTCCGGATTACGCTGCAATAATGACTGAAATCCCTGGTATTATTCGAATAGCAACCGAACAAAGCATCCAAAACGACATGGCGAAAATCCTAAATACTTCACATTACAGTCACTTCAAATACCTAAAAAATTCAATAACAGCAGAACGATATTTATTCACAACTATTCCTCTAGCAATTAAAATATTTTTTGCACAACTGAGACTCCTTTGGACGATCTTCCCAGAAAATCGTTCAAATCGCTGGAAAATTGATTTGACTCTAACTTGCGATCTGTGTAAAAACAGAATCCAAGACGAAATTATGCATATAATATTTGGATGCTCTTGCTTAGAGAAACAGAGGAAAGAAATTTTGGGTGACTTACCCTGGTCTCAACCTGACTGCCAACAAATTTGCAGCTGGATGAACACACTGATGGTTGATCAGGGTCTCTCCCTCGGTTTATATAAATTCTACAAGGCCGCAGTCAATGTCCGTTGGAGAACAATGGAAGCGCCGAATGTCGTGGTTTGCTTGGAGGAAGAAAACGAAGATTGAATGCGGCTGATTCAACACTATCCCTCTCAATGATATCCTAACCTTGACATATTTTAAACATTGGTACTTTAATTTAAATTTTTAATCATGTATGGTTCCTTTTGCTCTGTATGTTTATTTTTTGTATATATGGTTATATTTATTTATTTTTTTCTTTCTTCTCGCTTTTCTTTTTCCTTATTACTTCCTGTATTCTAGTTTTTACTTTCGAAATATCTTCCTTTGCTAAATCCTGTAGAGGGGATACATGTATAGGGCTGGATGCCCCAATAAAAAGGCTTGTGTGTGTGTGTGTGAGTACCATTTCTGAGATTCTACCCTTCAGTGTGGCATATAAAGGCAGAATGATACAATACAGTGTTGGAGCTCTAAAGAAGCGGTCTGGTAGATTAAATAGACGAAATCGCTCGGAGGGTTCAGCACTGATGAGTCAGGCCCTCCCAATATTTTTCATCGCAGTAAGGACAGTAGAAGTTTGATATACAGGGTGATCCAAAAGTCTTGCACAACTTTAAAAATTAACACCTCCGGGAATATTTGCGCTAGAGCAATGCGGTAAACACCATTGTGTTCAGGATGCAATGGAAATTTTTATGGCAAATAATGAAAAATTCGAAATTAATTTTAGTTACAATTTTATTCACTAGATGGCGCTCTACCAGAATCGGAGATTCAGCGGCCAAATTGTTTGATAAATTGGAAAATATAACTGATCGACACTTAATTTTCCTTTTTGAATACCAACAAATAACCTTAATAATATCAAATGATAAATTAATAAAACACCATTTTGCAAAAATTAGAGTAATTGAATGACACACGATTTTTAAATGAAATTCGAGATATGTAAAATAGGTAAATGCAAATTAAAACATGTAGCAAAAAATATTATTTTAGATGCGGTTTGTGAAATAGATTAAATGTTTGAAAAACACTGCTGAAATCACGGAAACACGATTTTTGAAATGTTAATATAGTACCAAAAATTATGATGGCACTACTAATAGGATTTCTTGCTATAAGAAATGTATAGTTTCTTGACAAAATGGCGACACTTGACCATTTAATAAAGAGGGGGTGAGAAAATCTATTGGTCGTACTTCATTCCAAATATCCTATGGGCTTGTCAAATGTTATCATTACTTATTATACTGCACAAAATTTTAAAAATGTGTCCCCTCAAATAAACTTCTTTTTAGATCGAACATTTGCGTTGAATAATGTGATAGTAAATTCATTTTGTATTTTTTTTCGTAAAATTTCTAAAGTTAGGGGTGTACAGTAAATATTCCTTATGCTATTTCTTCCAATGAGCGAAAAGCGATAAACTAAACATAAGGGGTAAAATTGTGTGTACCAATGTTATTAGAGAAGTTATAACACTTTGGTCTGCACGACATAATATAAGATGTGAGCAAATGACAAACAAAAAATTACTGTTCACAAAAAAAAAAAAAGAGTCAAGATGTGAGGACAGCATTTATTATTCCCATAACCCAACACAAAGAGCTGCAAATTATTGGCAGATAATATAATATATGGTAGCTTATATAACACATGAGGTAACTGCCCTCTCTCTTGTATTAGGTCACAATCTTTTCTCAATGTGGCGCCCTTCATTCTCAAACACCGCCTGCAGACGATAGATGACAGAATGTACAGCATTAAATAACATATCTGTTGAAATTGATAAAACGTGCCATCTGATAGAAGCCTTCAACATGGCCAATATGGTAGGCCGGCATCGATAAACACGTGACAAAATGTACCCCCATAACCAAAAATCGTGAGGCGTCAAGTCTGGTGATCTTGGAGGCCATTGGTATATAAAGTGGCGACTTATCACACGATTTCCACCGAACGTATCCTACAGAAATTGTTTGGCACCGCGGGAGATATGAGGAGGTCCTCCATCTTGCATGAATGTTATTTCGATTAGTGCTTGTCTGTCCTACAATATGGGAATACTCTTTTCTCTCAAAAGTTGAACATAACCTTCACTAGTTAAAAAAAAAACGGTTTTAAAAGTTCTTCCATTGATTTTTCAAAGAAAAATGGCCCAATAAAAAAATAATAAGTGAACCCACACAAAACTGTAACTCTAGGTTGATGAATTGGCATTTCTGTAAAATCCCTAGGGTTTTCTGTTGCCCAAATGCGGCTGTTTTGAATGTTAAATTCTCCGTTTAGAGAAAAGTGAGCATCATCTGTCCACAAAACATTCGACAGCCAGTTTTCATCAATATCAATTTGCTGGAAAACCCATGCAGCGAGTTCTTGACGCTTCTCAAAATCGCCGACTTTCAGATCGTGAAATCTTTGAATTTTGTAAGGGTATTTTTTAGGAAAAAATCTTAATGTGTGTTTTTTCCAAACTGTTCCAAACGAAATCCCCGTTTGTCGAGACCCCCCAGACGCCCTAAGTCTCTTTTTCAGGTCCCGGGAGGAGAACACCAACCTATCTCTATATAGGGGAAGAGAGACTCCAAGAAAAAAGAAACTGCGGAATTCCTTTGTTTTCTCTAGGGCAGGTATCTGTCAATGATCGGCCAAGCAACAAAAAGAGTCCAGCCAGCGAATTACAACTGATGATTTTTTTTAGCTGCGAATACACATATATACACATAAGTATTTACATAAAACAAAATATATGAATCAAATTTACATAGTTTCAAATCTATACAGAATATTAACATATTCCTATTCCGACATACTCTCACCTTGAGTTTCTCTATAGAAACTCAACCAATAGTCGGGAAACGACCGTTCCTCCTAGTTCTCTCTAGGATTGAGCGATCTCCGAAGGAGTCTTTACTGGTTTCTCCTCGGGAGCCTCCCCCCGGTGAGCTTCCGATTGTTTACTCCTCAAGGTACTACCCAGATCGGCGGGTATCTCTAAATTGTAGAGCCGTTGAAACGGCCTAATCTTGTCGCCCTTGCTGGTTCTCAACTTTGGAACTGTTGGACAGGGTTCTTCTTTAGCTTCTTCCATGTTGCCACTGTCTGAACAGAGTCCTTTAGCTTTTTCCAAGTTGGAAATGTCTGGACAGGTCAGAATTTCAGTCTCTTTCATCTTGGCACAGTGTGGACAGGGTTCTTCTTTAGCTTTTTACATGTTGCCACTGTCTAAACAGAGTTCTTCTTTAGCTTCTTCCATGTTGGCACTGTCTGGACATGGTTCTTTAGCCTTTTCCATGTTGCCACTGTCTGAACAGAGTTCTTCTTTAGCTTCTTCCATTTTGGCACTGTCTGAACAGAGTTCTTCTTTAGTTTCTTCCATGTTGGCACAGTGTGAACATGGTTCTTTAGTTTTTTCCATGTTGCCACTGTCTGAACAGAGTTCTTCTTTAGCTTCTTCCATGTTGGAACTGTCTAGACACATTGATCCTTTCACCTTGGAGCAGTCAGGACAAGTTGACTCTTGAGGCCTTTTCTGAATGTAACTATCTGGGTCAGGGTATATTTCCATATGGGACCAATCTTTTCTTGGTCTTCTCAACCAACTCGGGCCCTCCCACCACTTCGATTTTTCTAGAGAATCTGCTAAGCAACCCCGCGAACATTTCAACAGCCACGTTTCCTGCAGGAGTCTCGGAACGAGGGTCACTGGACAAGTGAAGACTCCCAGATCGAATATACGGCTTGCCAAGGAGAGTACTTTTCTTTTGTTCATTGGCCTTTGTATTTCCAAAATTTCCAGGGAACAAGCCAAAGTGTCCTTCTCTTGATTCCATACCATGCCCAACACCCTTCCTCTATCAGACCTTGGACCATCACACATGGTACTGTTAACATTGCTTGTCCAATCACGCAAGTTGAAATGAGCAGAAGCCAACAATCTCTGTGCTTCGTCCACAAATTTTTCCATATCAGTGACTTCTGAGAAACTAGCCACACAGTTATCGATGTACAAGAATTCCCTCAACAATTCAGCTGTCTCTTGCCAGGGTTCAGGAGCCTTGTTCAAGTGGTGAGACAGCGTGGCAAGCAAGAGATATGGACTCGTCGTGATTCCGAAGGCAACTCTCGCAGGACGTAAAACCATCACTTTTTTCTCTTTGTCATACCAGAGAAATCTAAGATAATCTCTGTCTTCCTCCCTAATCCCAATTTGAAGAAAGGCCTTCTCTATGTCCGAGGAGACTTCTATCTCGCTCTTCCTAAATCTATTCAAAATTCTTGGGATGGTTTCTATCATATTCGGACCTCTTTCCAAACAATCATTCAGTGAAAGTTTTCCCTTCTTCCTGGCTGAAGCATCAAAAATTTGTCTTATTTTGGTGGTTAGACTATTCTCTTTAAAAACTGGTCGATGTGGCAAATAAAGCACGTCTTCACGTTTATTGTCTGTAACCATTTCTATTTTTTTTATTTCTTAGTCACTTTTCAAGAATATCTTCATATTCTGTCAAATTTCCGGTATTTTCAAGATGTTTCCTCAGGTTTGCTAATCGTTTTTCAGCAACATCTCTATTGTCCCTGAGCACTTCTCTTTGGCGAATCCATGGAAGGGCAACCTGGTAACGCCCCTCACAATCTTTGGAAACAGTACGTGCGAAGTATTCTTCTGTCTCCTTTTGTATCGAGTCTTCTTCTTTCTTATCTCCACTCAATCACACTAAGGTATCAAGCTTGTAAAGCTTGAGATTTTTGATGGTGTCTGCCGGGGAAGAGTAGAGCTCATCAATGGAAGTATTCTTCTGTCTCCTTTTGTATCGAGTCGTTTTGATGAGTATCTGAAATACCAATAGCCTCTAATCTCCATAAATTCTCCAAATCACTAGTCATAGGTGAAGTTGTGCAAAGTCCATTAAAGCTAGTTTCTTCTTCTGTGGCCGGAATCTCGCCCATTAAAGTCCAGCCCAACCTCGTTTGCACCGCCACAAGCCCAGAAGGAAGGTTTCTATGCTCTCCGGTTAGTAATTTTTCAGCAATGTCTTCTCCTATAAGAATCTCAAGAGGTCCCTTTTGTAAACCAATCAATTCTATGTCATGAGCACTAAGTTCCTGCATCCATTTACCCTGATGGACCTTGGACACGCTGTCGCAGATAGCATCTTGGCTCAGTGCTTCAAAATTACAGCTATAAGATCCGTCTAAATTAGTCAACCTGATATAATAAATTCTATGTTCGTACAACTCTGTGTTTGATCCACCAAACATAGAGTGGCGAAGAGACTCTTGTTTGGAACATTCATATCCCATTTCTTCTGCCGTGTTCTGAGTACATAAGACCTCTGAGATCCCGTATCCATCAATATTCGTCCCATTCTTTGACACTTTCCTCTGATAATTACTCGCATTGTGGGTAACAAAATCACAGACGTCGTCGTCAGATTGGTCAAAGTCTCATCATTTATTATCTCTCGGGCTGGAGTAGCGATCTCCTCATTCAGGTTCTTCCTGGGGCACATACTCCTTAAATGTCTCAAGTCCCCACAGCTGGTGCAACTTGCCCCAACTTTGCAGAATTTGCTCAAATGACCATATTTCAGGCATCTGAAACAAACCCCTTTCTTCCTTAATTTTTCCAATTTATCTACCAATGTCAAATTTTCCGCGAATCCGCATTTTGCACCCTCATGATCTCCCCTTTCACAAAAACGCAATTCTTTTTCCTATTCCCTGCTTCAGAGGCTTTCAAAAAACCAGCAGCCGTGGGCAGGGGATTCCTTTCATTTATTCGATATTTCACGATAGGGATCTGTGACTGAGGGCGCTCATTTGATGGTCGGCTGGTTATTATTTCGTCTAGGGTACCGAACGTGCTCTCCAATGCAATCAATTGTCTTTTCAAAAATTCAATCAAATCTTCGAGAGAAAAATACCCTGTGAATTCCCTGTGTAATTCAAGCTTTAAGTCTGACGGCAATAGCTTTAGGAGCAAAGGGCACAATAAGTTACCGTAGCTTTCAACGACAACACCCAACGACCCCAAACTTATAATCTGCACCAGGATTCTGCCGTGCAACTCTCTAAAAGCCCTCACGTATTTTGACACTCTAAGTGGATTCAGGCCAAGAGGTTGTTCATATGCCCATCGATCAATTTTTCCTTTTTTCCGAAGTTCCTTCAACAATTCAACGGCCTTATCATTATTTTCTTCAGATAGGCAAAATCCTTCCAACGGTTTGGGCCGCCGTTCCACTCAAGTAGGCTTCAAGATAGTTAAATTTATCTATATTTGTCAAATGTTCATTTCTGTTGATTGATGAATCGAAGACATTCCAAAAGTTCAACCACTGACCAATTTCCCCGCAGAATCTTTTTATTGTCAATTTGAGCAACTTAACCATCCCAGTTACAGCAGGTCGACTGATTTCTCCTGGATATTCCTTCTTCGTAGCCGTTGCCGTTTCCCTCTGCATTCCGTCCACTACCACCAGACCTCTTCTCTTTAACAAAGATTTCCACGTCACGGCCTTCTCCCGGTATTCCTCCACCATTCTTAGGTCTTTCTCTAGATATTTAATGTCTATCAATTTACCGATTTCTTCGTCTACCCGCCTCAGTTCTCCGTAGACATCCGAAATCTGTTCCAGCAGTTCCTCGTGGTCATACTCCTTATGCACGTCAGATTTTTCTATTCTTTTCCCATACTTGGATAAAGATGTGCGGAGTATGGTTCTCTTCTTCTTGAGTTTCTCCAGCGCTTCTTCCCTATCCATCCCTTCCCATTCTAATCCAAAAGGGTCCCAAATATAGGCTCGGCTTTCTCCTTCAGTCCCGGCTGGGATGCCAAATGTCCCGTTCAGCGGCGCAGCGCCCAGGCTCTATTCTGCCCAGACGCCCAAAGTCTCTTTTTCAGGTCCCGGGAGGAGAAAACCAACCTATCTCTATATAGGAGAAGAGCGAATCCAAGAAAAAAGAAACTGCGGAATTCCGTTGTTTTCTCTAGGGCAGGTATCTGTCAATGATCGGCCAAGCAACAACACGAGTCCAAGCCAGCGAATTACAACTGATGATTTTATTTTATCTGCGAATACACATATATACACATAAGTATTTACGGGGGGTCGGTGGAAGGCTGGTTAAACCGTTTGGTTTTCGACCACTACGACCCGGGTTAGATTCCCGCATTGGACACTTTTTTTCTGTTTAAAAAAAAAATGCACCAATGGCCCTCGATTCTTGCAAAAGTCCAACCCCACCAGCGAGTGCAAGTAACCAAACGGGGCTCTGGCACATTTGTAAGTGCAAAGTCGAAATGCTTTTCACATGTGTTGACATGTGGTGCGCTTACAGTAAAAATCAGTCGCTAACTACCCACCATAATTATCGTGGCCTGTACCACGTGTACTAGAGATAAGCAAAAAAAAAGTATTTACATAAAACAAAAAAAAATGAATTAAATTTACATAGTTTTAAATCTATACAGAAGATTAACATATTTCTTTCCCGACAGGTGGTCTAAACCGTTGGATTTCGATCCGCTACGACCCGGGTTTAATTCCCGCACTGGGCACTTTTTTCTGATTAAAAAAATGCTCCAATGGCCCCCGATTCTTACAAAAGTCCAACCCCACCAGCGAGTGGAAGTAAAAATCGAGGCTCTGGCACATTTGTAAGAGCAAAGTCGAACTGCTTTTCACATGTGTAGACATGTGGTACACTTACAGTAAAGGCAGTCGCCTACTTCTACTCACCATGAATATAATGGCCTGTACCACGTGTACTAGGGACAAGCAGAATAAAAGTTGTCAAAAAGAATTAGTTTTTTCCGCATCAAAATAACAGGAGATTAGCTAATAATGATCAAGATGAAGTGCCTCTCATCGGTGCTCTCTCTAATATTATAAATTTTTGTTATATTTATATCTGATTGATATTTTCATATTTTTCCTGAAATGATTTTGCTTTAGAATAAGTAACAACAAATTTTATTGGAATATTGAATTTCTTCCCGATAAGAATTCTGAAAAAAATTGTGATTTTTTATTTTAAGATCTTCTACTCAATCTTTGATGTCTTCAAAATAAAGAGAATAAACAGAAGAAATATTGATTAGTCTATATATATATAATTGAATGTCTGTCTGTCTGTTTGTCTGTACTCTATAGATTCAAAAACCATACATCCAATCGCCGTGAAATTTTGGGATATTATTAGGTATATCACCGGGAAGGTTTTTGAAAAATAATTTCATGAATATCTTGAATATCCTTAGAGTTATTTGCAGATTTGTATATTTAACTCGCAAGCAGCGCCCCCATTGTGACGATGATAACAAGTTTTCTTATCACTAAGTTTGTTATCTTAAATATTATTTATCGAAAGTAAGATTATCTCAGGATGACACGGCAATGTGACACGGGAAAAAATGTTCACTAGATGAAACTATGATTTTCTAATGTAGAAAATTAGGAAAGACAAAATTCAGGATGACACGGCACACAGGGACCGGGAAAAAATGTTCACTTTATCGAGAGATTCAAATTTACGAGTTTCAAATTATCAAAATATATCTTTTTTTTTTTAAATAAGTTTTTAGAGAATTGTTTTAACAAATGTTCGCTAGACAAACCTTTACTCGGGTAAAACCTCGGGCGAAGCCGGGTACGTCCGCTAGTTATTAATAAAGTTTAATACTTTTATGTTTGATTCTAAAAAAAAAAAAAAACAATTTTTTTTGTTCCAGACTTATTGTGATAAAACATAAGGATGGAGCTAGTTCAGGTTTAAATTATTCAAGTTAGAGTTTAAGAAATCAACCCGCAGATTAAAGTTCTGAATACAAAGGAGTTTTGTTTATTTTAGGAAAAAAAGTTTTGTAGTGTTTTATTACTTTTGTGCTGTAAATGTTTAGAGTTTTGTCCTTAACACACTTCTAAATCTTTTTTTTTCTGATTTGTTATTTGAAGTTAGATATATATATATTATTTTTACTTGGCCTTATTTAAATATTCGTAAGTGCTTGAAAATTATTAATACATTTATATGGGAGTATGATATATACTTTTGGCTTAATTTATGTTTCTTCTTAATTATTTAATATCTGATAAAGTGGAGAGAAGTTTTTTTCTAATTTTTTAGAGTATTGTGGCAATATTATTTAATATTTTCGTATTTTCCCAATTAATTCGAATAAATTTGGACTTTATGCCTTATATTTTATTTATAAAATTGAATATATATTCAGTATAATAATATCAATAATTCACAAAATTTAAATAAATAACTTACCGCGCATTTAAAAATATATATTTATTGGGAGCTAAGCAGTCTTGCCCTTTCTCAACCAATTAGGTTAAACAAATAGAATAAATAATGGAGGAATTTTTTGCTTATTCATAGTACACGTGGTAGAGGCCATGATAATCATGGTGGGTAAAGGTAGGCGATTGATTTTACTGTAAGTGCCCCACATGTCTACGCATGTGAAAAGCAGTTCGACTTTGCACTTACAAATGTGCCAGAGCCCCGTTTGGTTACTTGCAGTCGTTGGCAGGGTTGGACTTTTTCGAGAATTGGGGGCCATCGGAGCATTTTTTTTTAAATCAGAAAAGACCCCAATGCGGGAATCGAACCCGGATCGTAGCGGTCGAAAACCAACGGTTTAGACCATCCTTCCACCGACCCCACACAATGGAGGATTGAATAAATACAATTATTCTTGAATATGGTCAATTAGCCAATGCACATTCACCATTTTTTAAAGGTTAAGAAAGGAACCCGAAAGATCGCAGCAATATTTAAAAAAAAACTTTCGGTAAGTCATTTAACTTCTGTTTGAATAAGTATATCCCGCAATTGCTTAAATTTTAAAGATTTAATATTTGTAATATTGTTGTTGTCTCTCTCTATCTAGGAGGTATAAATTAATAACCTTTATTAGGCACAAATTGTAAATATTTATTTATAAATGTAAAGTCACATCTGTTGATATATGATCCTTAAATTTATGTTCATCAGCTATTGTTTCAGAGTTACAATTTATGTCTATAAATTTGTTTATATTTCTTTGATAAAGGCGCATTGTATTTGCATAATCTGCTTCCTATATTTTTGTTAAATTCATAAATTGTTTTGAACTTCAAGTCTTGAATTGGATTATGTATTTGATTTTCAATTTGTTGAATATAATATGTGCAAACATTTTATTTTTAAATTTTATAACAATGTTAATAGAGAGATATATATTTTTGAAAATAGAGCAATCCATAAATAAATCTTCAATTAAAAAGGCATATATCGGATCAAAAAATCATTTATTTTACGAATATTTCATTTGGCTGAACGCCAACATTTATCAAGGTATTATAAAATATTAATTAACACATATTAATATGTTATAATACCTTCGTAAAGGTTGGCGTTCAACCAACTGGAATATTTTAAAAATAAATGATATTCTGATTCAATATATGCCTTTTAATTATATAGATATATATATAGAAAAATTATTCTGCATGTTGGAATCATAATTCAATGTATTTCAGAATATCGACGCGCGTGTTTCTACACTGGTACAAAAAATATCTTCTTAAATCATCAAATATAAACATTGTTAATTTATTTTCCTTTTAAAAAAAGGTGACAGCGGGTTATTGAATCGTTGGAAATAATTTTTGAAAAGTTGTGGTTTTTATATAATTATATTCAATGTTAATCGAGTTACTATATTGTTATCAAATATCTTGGATTTAAACATGGCTAGCGTCTCTGACGCGGTCGCCACGGCCCACAAAAATAACAAGCTACTTTCGGTCGTTGCCACTGACCTTGAGTCTGCGTTTGACACCCTGAACCGCGGCTTAATGAAATCCCTCATGATCTCCATCGGTGTTCCGCCAGTCTTCGTAGAGTGGGTCCAGCTGCACTGTGCGGGGGCACAAGCGGCCGTGAGGATCGACGGAGTTGGACGTACTCCTTTGTTCTTCCTGCTCAACAGGTTGGAGCAGGGATGCGCGTCCATGGGGCCTCTTCTTCTCCAATTAGAGCAGTTACTCGGCCGAGGATATGGTCTGGCATACGCCGACGACATCGTTCTGCTTATCCGCGAGGATGGGCAGTTGGAGCTAATTAAGAAGATCTTTGATGACTTCAGGCGTGCGTCAGGAATAAGAGTCAACTTCGGAAAAGTCAGGGCCTCTGTTGCGGCGGGTGAAAAAATCGTACCGAATCTCCATTGGGAATTTAGTGGAGCACAGAAAAATTATATTTCTGGGCACCATCGTGACCCTGGGACATAGAACATCGGTACACGATAACATAAGTAAACTACTGGAAGGAACCATCGCTAGATGGCCTCCCTTTGTCCACAGTCTCTCTCTTGTTGGGCGGGCGAGAGCGGCCAATAGTCTTGTGCTATATTAAGTATTCTACCATCATCAGGCCTACCTGCTCAGTGACACTTTCATCTCAAGACTGCAGGCAAGACCTCACGCGGTTTGTTTGGTTCTTGACCGCACTGCGTGGCTTCCCGCCAGCGTTCTGGCACGTCCTGTGTCCGTCGGGGGCGTGGGGTTTATTGGACATCAGCATCCAAATCCAGCTCGCCTGCTTCAAGGGGGCTCAGACTGCACGAAGAGTTGGAGATAAGAACTCCTACTCATGACTGGCGGACTCTGGAATCTAGATGGTCCCCTTGTCTTCGAGTTCCTGGGTGCTGCCCCGTCGTCCTCGACTGCTGGAACTCTGGGAACAGAAAATTGAATAGCATAAAAAACTAAGCATAACTAGTTTAAAAATTGAAGAGCCATACCCTCCCTTCATCAAATTTTATTCATTGCAGGATAAGGGTTGTAGAAATGAATCTTAATTATATATTGTAGTTAATATATATTTATATGCATTTATGTACAAGGGAGGCTGAAAAGTTTAACACTCAAAACATTTTGCAATAACTCAGTGAAATGAACAGATAATTGTAAAAATTCAAAAAGCATATATAATAACTACCATTAAGGAAACAATTTATTAAAGAAACATATCGAAGTGGGCTCCTTTGGCCTTGATGCAGGCCTGGAGGTGTTTGGTGATAGACTCCACCGTGGGCCGCAGGTACTTGACGTTGATCTTGGCCCACTCTAGCTGCAGGGACTTCTTTAGGAACCCCAAACCTTTGTGGGAAGAAGAGATATTTTGTTCCAAGTAACTCCAAACGGAGTACTGCATCGGATTTAGATCGGGGGAGTTTGGAGGCCACATGTCTTTGGCCTAGAACCCAGGTAAATGCTGCTGGCAGAAGGATATCATCGACTGAAAGCCATGGGTGGGGGCCCAATTTTGCTGAAGTAAGTTTTGCGAAGTGTTTTCGAGCCCGTGGAAGCATATAGTCCCTCAGAATGACGTTTTTGTAGACTTGGGAGTCGATTTTGACATTTCGATCAATGAAAACCAGCGGGGTCTTGCCTTCAGAAGTGACTCCGGCCCAGACCATGACAGATTTCGGGAACTTTTTTATTGCCAATATTCTTTCATCGAAGTAAGGACAGTAGAATTTGATTTATTTGTTAAATAAACATTCATGTTTTAATATTTTCATTTGTGATATAGATGGCGCTTTTGAATTGTATTAATTTATGCCTATAACTGGCCTTGTTTTTATTGTTGGCGGAAGAGTATTGCTCGATGCAACTATTTAAATGTAATTCTACTGTCCTAGAAGCTTATGTCCATAGTTTACTTAAATATAATTTATAAGATCTTTTCAGTCTAGCATATATAATCAGAATGATTTAATTTAGTATTAGAGCTCTAAAGAAGGGGTCTGGAAGATTAAATTAGCGAAACCGCTTGGAGAGTTCACCACAGATCAGCCAAACCCTCCCAATATTTTTCATCGCAGTAAGTACAGTAGAAATTTGATTTATTTGTGAAAAAAAAAAAACATTTGTGTATCAATGTTTCATTTGTTGAAGACCTTGTATATGTTTCAAAATCCCTCAACAAGGGCGATCTGAGGTGCCCCACCATTCGCACACCAGCGTGGCTGACCACCTCTATTATATCAGCCCCCGTTGTAAAAAGAGAATTTCGAATTACCTCCTCACCATCAGCTTCCATCATAAAATTTAGAAACTCCATCATATACAAGATCTGTTCAATAATTTCCCAGAAAAGGCAAACATAAGAAAAATGGTGACTGAGAAAGATATTCAATAGTATTTTCAAAATTTCTCGTTTCTGTGCACAGCTTCCATCGATTCTCCCAAGCTTCAAAACATTTACAAAAGTCGTCTTTCGGGATGCTCTTCAAGACCTTTTTCGATTCTGCAAAGATGATTTCTCTTGTGTTAAAAACCCTCACTTTCAAAGTATTTTGAATTTTAGGAATAGGAAAAGTCATAATGAGCTAAGTCTAGAGATTAAGCAGGTTGGTGGAGTATTTGGGGTTACGTTCTTGGCTAATACATTCATCACATATGTAGAAGATTGCGTTCGAGCGTTGTAGTAATGGAAACACCATTTTTGAATTCTAAAATTTCCTTTTTTAAAGGCGAATGTTTCATGTCTCAGAATGTTTAAATAAACTTCCATATTTATTATTTTTTCTTTCTCAAAGTATTCGTAGAGTATAATCCCTTTATGATTATTAATAAATCTAGTAAAATCTTGGTTTTTGACTTGTAAAGACGAGATTTCTTTGTTCTTGGCACATATTCTCCTTTCCACTTCATGAATTGGCGTTTAGGATTGGGGTCATAGCCGTAAACCCATATTTCGTTTCTAGTTATTATGTTTTCTTTTCAATTAGGCTTTAATTCGACCATTGCAAACATGTTTTTTTGAGCCATCAACTCGATCCTTTTTCTTTTCGAATGCCAGAATTTTAGAAGCAAATATGGCAGTGTCTTCCTCAACTACAGATCTTCTTTAATAATCAAGCCATATATTGGACATTAAGAAATCCCAGTTTCTATCGCCATGTCACGTAGGTCGATTAGTGGATTTTCATTTCTTAAATAATCTTATTTATTGTGTATTTCAGAAATCATGTGAAGGATTGGCTTGCCAGCGTGTGCATCATCGTCCAGTGATTATCTACTTTAAAAAAAAATTGTGAATATCATTCATATATGGCTGATTTTTCTAATGATCACATCGCCTCGATGACTATTTTAATAAATTAGAATTTTCGAATACAGACTTAGCGATTTTGAAATAAAATTTCATACAAACTCGTTGTTCAGTTTTTAATCCATTTAAAATTGAAAGGCTACTTGAAGTGATATTTTTAAATTCTTTTTTTTTTTTTAGTGCAGCGCGTGAAAAATCGTGTTTCTATTTGCTTCCGTGTTGCTCAAACTTTCTATTTATTAGAATTGGCGTTCGAAATTTTCATTATTCATATTTTAAAAAATATTAAAAGTTTCCGAGAAATTATTAAACAGACCTTTTATATGTTTCAAAATCCCCCAATCAGGTGATCTGATGTGCTCCTCCATTCGCACACCAGCGTGGCTGACCGCCTCTATTATATCAGCCCCCGTTGCAAAATGAGAATTTAGGATTCCCTCCTCACCCTTAGCTTCCTTCATAAAACGTCTATAGCCGCTTGACACCGTAAAATTTTGATTCATGATGACCAGTCCAGAGTTGTGGCGAGAGAATTTGGATGTATCAAATTTAATAATAAATAAGCAAAATAATAGCTATAACAACAGAGTTACATCATTTATAACAACAGAGTTACAACATCTAAAACAACAGAGTTACAACATCTATAACAACAGAGTTACAATATCAAGAAATAAATGGTAGGTCCGTCACTACTTACGAGCCCTCGTCCCCACTGAACCAAAGGTCCAGTGAGGAATCGCTGCTTGACAGCGACTCCCTCGCCGATCGCCAATCATCCTCCGACGACTCCTCTACCAGAGGAGCCGCCTCTTCCACACAACAGTCCGTGTTAGCAAAGAAGGACCTTACCTTTCGGCGGCTCCATCCCACGACGGTCCTCCACCTCTACATCACACCATACAACACGTGCCCATTTATTACAGTTATGTGGAGAGCAACGATTTATGATTTTGAATAGAGGTGAATAGTGCGTGAAGAGAGTTGCGAAGAGAAGCGTGAAATGACTCTTCATGAGTGATAGTATTCTTAAATAAAAATATTTGCTAAACGCGTTTTTAAACATGAGATTCCAGTTGAAGACGAGTTATTGAGTATGTTATCATTGATAATGTAATAGACTATTTATCGCTTCAACCACATATTATTAAATTCGTTGATCTGTTACTCAAAACATATTTTCTTATTGCTTTTTTTTTTATCATTTCATGCTACTAAGTTAAAACTTGTTACGATTAAAGTAAATTGTCTTTCCATCCTTAAGTTTGTCTTATTTCTTTTTTAGATGGAAATTTAATGGAGAATATGGGAAGATTAAGGAAGACAAACTGAATATTGTCAAAGAGATTTTGAGGCCATGGGTTCTGTGAACTACATTTTCTGCAATTGACTCTAGGATTCCCGGCATGTGAAAGACTGCTCTTCAATAAGACGACGTTCCTATAGTTCCGCTTCACACCACAATAAAAAAGACGTGAAGCCACCATGGACCACTTTCAAGACGATGTGGAAAACCTTGGTCAAAATAATGAAGATCCGCGCCAGTAGCAGCAAAATTTGCAAGGTGCGGGTCACAACTCCCGAAGTGAAAGAGCTTTTAATCGGAACATTCATTATTCCATTCGCAGAATATTAATTTTGATATTTTTTTGCTCGGCATATTTCTTTTTTATTGGTCTTTTTTATTATTTTATTCTAATATGTCTGAAATTACTTTGATAAAAATAAAAGCCCTGTCATCCTTAAGTTTTTCGTTTATACTTTTTGTACGTGCCAATATATTATAGATCTAAACAGTGCTTAACTCAAGAAAATCTATTTTATGTTCGATTTTTATATAAGAATTTCCCTTTTAAATGCGGGTAGTGTTTTAAACCAAAACACGATTTACAAAGTATTTTAGAATATATTTGTATATAATATATATATATTTAAAAATATGCATATATTGGATTTCTAATTATTTTATTGTTCCAATATTTCGAGGGGCAACTCGCCTCTCTTTATCGAGGATGTTTGTGTTTTTCACTAGAACATGCGCGTACGCGTATACCACTCTCGTTCTACAAGGCCAATGAAAGAATTGTATCTTTGAATTAACTATTGTATTCAGTATATATACAGCAAATAATTATATTTAATATTATAGCTCATTATTTTATCTATGAAAAATAGAAAATTTTTATTATTTTAAAAATAAATATAAATAAAAAACCTATCCTCATATTTTAAGGGGGAAAAGATTGACATAACTGCTTGGAAGTCTTGAAACAAAATTATTGGTTCACAAACACAACTCTGGTGTAAAGGATTTAAACAAGCTATGAAGAGATTAGGTGAGGTTAGGATAGGTTAAGGTTATTAGACCAAGGAGCTATTTCCAAAGTTACCCAAACTATTTGTGTATGTTTTTGTTAATTAGTTTCATGTTATTTTTTAAAATGTGATTTTTGGAAAATAAACAGAATATGATAAAATATGCACAAAATATCAGATTCTGAGATTTAATTATTTGTTCTCTATATCATTATAGGTTTTAAATGTATAAAATTCCAGTATTTATTCAGAAAAAAAAAACAGTTAAATAAGGTTATAAACAAACTTGGCTACCCATTGAGGTGCCAGACCGCGAGTGTTTGTGTAGGTTGCAACCGCGTGATCCCCCCTGTGTTTACTTACCACTTTCTTGTAGACTCATTATTAAATGGTAGCTTATACAATCTTATAATAACATGTGTCCTCTCAAGGTGTAAAATTAGGGATAGAAAATTAATGGTTATATTTCTTCTTTTTGATATATAAGATGGGTTTTCAAAATTAAAAATAGAAAAAGAGATTGTTCAACCGAATCATCCGAAAATTCAACTGAAAAGAAGAAAGTAAAATTCAGAAAGCAGCTCTTACCTTGCTCCGGCACGGCCGCGGACAACCTGCAACAACACCGGTTAGAAAAGACTGGCAACACACATGGCAGTACTTACCCAGACAGGATCCCATTCTTGTTGTTGTTGTAGTTTTTGGTAGAGTTCGCTTCAAAGAGAAATGTATTCACAGAGGAAATCTCAGAGGGCAACAAGTCGTAGCAAAGTTTAGGCTCAAAGTAACTCCAACAATGGACTGGTCGCTAGGTAGCGAGCGTTTCTTGATATCCTTACTTTTATTTAACCTAAATTATATTAGAAAACATTGTATCTCCTGGAATATTTTTCAAAAATTTCACTCGGATGAAAAATAAAATCGCTTTTGGTATAAAGGTCTTTACTATTTATTTTCTTATCCCTTCGTTCTCAAAAGTTAAGCACGAAACCTATAATGTAGAATAAAATATTTTAAAAATATATTTTTACCAGAAAAATTATTTAAATATTACTTCTAAATAATATATAAATGATTCAATAGACCAAATTCATGTATAAAATGCATTCGTCTATTTTTTTATCTTTTAACTTTATTAATATCCCATAACGCGATATCCCAAACTCAGGGATATTTGCGTCAATACATTTATTTACATCATAACAAATTGGCTATATACAAAGAGAAAGGCCAAGGAAAAAAAAACATACAAAAGCAATTCCTTCAAAATTTCCTTTCCCCTCTTTTCAAGTTCAAA
This sequence comes from Cordylochernes scorpioides, assembly GCA_030710605.1. NCBI lineage: Eukaryota > Metazoa > Arthropoda > Arachnida > Pseudoscorpiones > Chernetidae > Cordylochernes > Cordylochernes scorpioides. The sequence continues at coordinate 53,003,764 of CP092878.1, forward strand.
ATATAGTTGTATATGTCGTAGCTAAATGAAGAGGCGCAGTCGTTATGCCTAGCGAGCAGCGCGCCCGCGATGTCTGCCACTTTATTTTTTGTGCCGCCTTTTATACATGGATGAATTTACATATTTACATTTTAACGCAAGCGTAACATATTTACATACTTATTTGACGAGAATAAATTGTATCTCTTGGCATTAACTATATACAAATACAACTATTATTAACTATATACATATACAAATTATGACATATATATATCTACAAAATTGATTAACATTTTTATATGTTCTTTTCTCATCTACAAATTCATGTAGCTGTCCGATGCGACCAAATTTTCTTTCCATATAATCCCGAAAATTGGGCATTCCAGAAGTAAATGTTTCGAGCCTTGAATTTCTCCTCCACAGAAGCATTTCGGTTCCTTCACCGCGCTGATATTTGCCAAAATTTCCATGATCACTGATAAATTGGACATTTTAAAAATCTGGACGGAAAAAATTTG
>CP092878.1:53004363-53126779 GCA_030710605.1 Cordylochernes scorpioides
TCATCGAAAATGTAAAGTACGATTATTTCTTCTGAACAAATTCCACCCCAAACAGTTAAGCCAAGGGAATTAACTTCCTTCTCAATTTATACCTTTGGAGTTTCTGAAGCCCAAAAAACACAATTATGTCGATTGACATGGTCATTCAATTTAAAAATAGCCTCATCAGCCTACATTATTCGTTTAGGCAAATTCTCCTTATTTTGGATGATTTCAAGCATTTTTAAACAAAATTCCATCCTTCTATACTAATTATACTTATATATTAATTATACTATACTTCTTTTTTCTAGATTTAATTCATTTTGTCTCCTCTCTAATTGTAAATACGCTGCTGTATCTCTCTCTCTCACCTCATAAGCATAAATAAATAAATATACTAATCATTTTCATGAAGTGCATAGGGCTTATAACGAAGAACTTTCAGCATTATTTGGATGGAGGTGCTGGGTATTTTTATCTCTTGAGACAACCTCCTTGCTGATTTTCGGAGACTAGCTTCTAAAGATGCTTTAAGCAGGTTTATATTAGTTTCACAGGTGGCAGAGTGTGGTCTTCCTGATCTAGGGAGATCTGCCACACTAACGGTAGATTCAAAATTTTCAATTATTCTTGGTAGGTTGATTTAGAAGGCGCAGAAGACTCAGACTTTGACCATTGACGTCAATCTGATCAAAGAAGCACGAAGATGGATCGCACAGATGACGATAGGAGATCCCCTACATGGAGAAGGATGGCACGGTTTTCCTAACAGCGGTATTTGAGGGTCCATTAACGGTTGACGCTTCCGGAGTGTTGATGGTATTAGAACTCTATTTAGACGGGCGGCGTCTACCCGGCTTCCGTAGGGGCCCTACATCAACTGATGGCGTGGGTCTCGAAACCCCTGATATAGATACTGGCGTTGGTGATCCTGCCTGGTCACAAGGCGCGATTCCAGAGGGTGGTGACCCTAGCGCTACAATTAGAGCGAACCCAGATCCCCTGGGAGTCGATGTTGGCGCAAAGACGGTGACGCTGTAGCCGAGGCAGAGTTGTTCATGGCCAGCACGTTCGTTTCTTGCACAAACGCGACATCAACTGCGTACTGCTCTATGCCGCACACATTGAGGTCCGCCATGCGGAAGCCCAAGACGTCCTTCTAATTGCTGCAACTCTGGTGGTTGTGAGATTTTCAGAGCAGGGATTAATTTATTAATATAAATTTTTACGTGTGCCGCATTTCTCAAGCACAAATGTTCTCAGTTTTTAATTTTTTAAGTTTTTTTGCAAGACATTTGAATCAGATTATATATAAATGCTTAAAAAACTATCATATATGACTTAAATAAAAGTACTGTTTTAAGTATGGCGGCGCTAATCATTTAAACATATTAACCTGCTCGCCAGTTTCTCTCTCTCTCCGGATTAATTAACATTAATTAGAAATCAGAAATATATTAAAAATATATATCTAGTTTCAATAAAGTAAAATTAATAGGCAAGCTGTTGTTATATAGACCCGTGCGTCAAAAACGTGCTAATAATCTAGTCAAAATAATATTCAAGTTAAAAGCGATATTAAACCGTTTAACTGGGTTAAACTAAGAAACACGCTATTTTATTACATAAGATGAAGAAAATGGAGTAACTAACTTAAAAGGAGAAATCTTAGCATTTATTAGAGGTTTTAAAAATAAAATAAACTTGAGGAAGGTGTTATAAGTTTTTTTAAGAAGGAGCGCATGTGTTGGAGTCATGTTGCGACATCAGATTAAGTGTCCCCGTAATCCTTATTAGCTGAGAGGTTTTTTTCCTTTGATTTTCCGATCGTTGAGGATTTCCCAAACTGGATTGGCGGAATAATTTTTCTGAGTTTAAATTTTCATACATTCATCTTTTCAATTTATTTCAAAGAGAAGAATTTTCTTTGATATTAATTACTCTTCTGTAGTGCTAAGCCTTTGATTTAATTGTTACAAGGTGTGTCCAATAAATAATGAGACTGGTCAAAATAAAGAAAATAGAATGATTGAAAAATATTTATTAGTATTTTTCAAAATAGTCCCCTCCCGCATCTATACATAATTTCCATCTCTTCTCCCATGATTTAAAACATTTAGAAAAGGCATCTTTCGGGATGTTCTTCAAGACCTTTTTCGAATCCGCTATGATGGACTCCCTAGTGTCAAATCTCCTTCCTTTTAGAGCCATTTTGAGTTTTGGAAAGAGAAAAAATCATTTGGAGCTAGGTCTATGGAATAGGGAGGTTGTTGAAGTATTTGGATGCCGTGTTTAGCCAAATAAGACAGTACAGATGTAGCGGTGTGTGGTGGTGCATTATCATGATGGATAATCCAATTTTTGGAACTCCACATTTCACTTCTTTTCAGACGAATTGATTCACGTACACCTCTCATAATGTTTAAATAAGACTCCTTATTGAATGTTTGACCTTCCTCTAGATATTCATAATGCACAATTCCCCTTATGTCAAAGAACGTGACCAACAAGACTTTGTTTTTTGACTTGCAAAGTCGGGATTTCTTCCTTCTTGGTTCATCTTTTCCTTCCCACTTCATGGATTAGCGTTTGTTTCCTGGTCATACCCGTAAACCCATGTCTCGTCTTCAGTTATTACTTTTTCCTTCCAATTAGGGTTTTCTTCCACCATTTCAAGCATTTTTTTGGCAACTTCAACGCGATACTCCTTTTGTTGGATTGTGAGCATTTTAGGGACAAATTTTGAAGGTGTCTTCTTTAACTGCAAGTCTTCTTTAATTATCGATCCAACTAATGATTTTGATATCCCTGTTTCTTCCTCAATGTCCCGTAACCCTATTCGTAGTTTTCTTTTATTAAATTTGAAATTTGACTCACCTTTTCAGGGTTCCTGTGCAGAATTGGACGTCCAACACGCTTCTCATCTTTCACCGATTCCATTCCATTTTTAAATCGTGAAAACCATCTAAATGTGGTGGGTTTATTTACATTTTCATTTCCAAATGCCAATTTCAACAAATCTAAAGTTTCTGAAGCCGATTTCCCAATTTTGTAGCAAAATTTAATGCAAATTCGTTGTTCGAATTTTCTATCCATTACAAATTAGAAGTTGTTTATAAAGGGCACATCTTGGATTCAATAAATAATCTTTTTATTTCCGATATTTCGATGGGCTAAACGACCATCTTTTTCTAGGATCTCATCCTTTTTCGCGGCAAGCCGCGCGTTACACTTGAGACACGGGCGTCTCACAATCTCTCAGGCGAAAATCATCCAAAATGAAGTTGTTATGCAAGGCGTTCTTTTTACAAGCTTACAATTTATCGACTGCGCGCGCAATCACGTGATGTGATATGCCGCAGTGTAGCTGAAGCTTTCTATTTTTTTTTTAAATAGACAAAAAAAAAATTATCATTTATTTTTTCTTTGTTTTTGACCGGTCTCATTATTTATTGGACACACCTTGTATGTACCTTAAACTCTAGTTTGGTCGTCAATTGATAATAAAGGTCGATTTTCAGCAACCCGATCGTACCTGCAATGGTAGTTTTAAAAATGTCTTCAGTGATCCTGTAATTTTGTAAATATATAACTTCTCCTTTGAGTGAAAGGTGCTAAAGAGAGCTCCGACAACATGTACAAGAATCTAACCTCTCAATATATTATGGATATGTGGTTGAGTTACAGCTAGAACATTTTGGTGCAGTATAAACATTTATTTACGAATGTTTATATTTATGAATTTCATGTTTACGAATGTTATATATTTTAAAATTTTTAACGCTTATTGTTTGTGTGTGTCAATGTCTCCTTTGAGTGGTTGATTTATTTTATTGATGTGAACGAAATTTGAGTATATAATTTTTAGATGGTCCTCTGGAATATAAAACAGTATATTGTGTTGATATGTCTTGACTAACTCCAGGTCTCCTATTTCAAAGTGTGGGATTTTGTGAGTTGATCAAATTTCTTTTTATAGATTTGTAATCTTTGTGGGATATGTGTGGATCGATATGGGTATTTAGTCTCTCTGTATACAGTTTCACATAAGAGTTTAGGTGGAAAGCCTGTTGCTAAGTGTGGGGTGTTGTTGTACGTTCATGTCACTCGTTCAACAAGTTTGGCCCAGGATATTTCGAGCCTATCTAGGTTTATAATTACATTCATGGAAAAACATAAGGAAGTTTTACCTTTCAGCATATATATCGGGATTCAGACAATAACTATGAAAGATATTTGATACAGAGTGACCTTTATTGAGAACACAATAGATAACCAATGTGAAGAAATTTGCCTCTGTCTCCTTAAAAAAAAAAAAACAAAACAGACGATCGGCGATATCAAAATAGGAAACTTCCTTAAGTTTTGTACATGAGTGTATTTCATTTAGTTTCATATAATCAAAAAAAACTTTCGGTCTTGTCACGTTTTGCAACGAGCATTATAAAAACTTGCATTTAACGAAATGGGAGTTCTATAAATAAATGAATTCGCGCTAGTCATTTAATGGCACTTAGTACGCTATTAATAAAATGATTTTAGCCGATATATTATTAGTTTTAACAGAAAAAATATCTATTTTTTTTTTAGGTACGGTAAATTTGTTAGAGTTGAAAATTATTTGGGAAAGGCTCTTATTAAAAGTATAAAATTAGCAAGAAGATTATGGTATTTGATATCCATGATTGGGTGTGACAATTAAAGGCAACAATGGAGTAACTATAGCAGGCGTACAAAAATTTGAATTGGAGCATATTGATATATTTATAACATTAAGTGTAAAGTAGTTTAATAGTTTACAGAAGTAGGAACATAAATGTGGTTTTGATTCTGCGACAAATAAGGCAGGCATTTTCGGCAAATTAAAAAGTTACTTTTGTTTAAAGCGCACATAGATTAGTTTTAAGGTGAGGGGGGCAAATTGTGTGTGTGATTTTGGTTTTACTGCAGTGTGTTCTTTGCCAGCATCGTATGTACACATACCAAATACATTTTTACATACCTTTAGTGATGTTTGGCTAGTATTCCTTAATTGGAAGTGTTAAAAAGGAAAGTGTTACTCTTTTAGTATATTTAAAAAAATGTTATAATGTAGTATTGAAGCTGAGCTTTGGTCTGTAACATTCGACAGACCTAAGCCTTTATATAGTGTAGCAAGATCAAGGCTGCAAGTATTTTCTTCGTGCTTGTTGTGTTGTTTATTTAATTTATAAGCTACAACCTTATATTTATTATTTAAAATTGTCTATTTATTAACAAACAATCTTTAAACGGATTAAATATATTAATTTTCAAAAGCAAAACACAGTCTAGTTATGTCGATTCATCTTTTATTCTTTCATCACTTTATATATTCACACCATTATGCATATTCCTTCTTTGTTTAGTCAGTACCTAATCATGTCCTCAAATCTAGAAGGAGCTTTTCTTATTTTCTACTTCTAGTGATGACAGTCTTGTTTTAATCGTCTGAAACCTTATTGTGTAATTCACCCACACACATTTGGGTGTGAACAGTCCTTACCAGATATACCAATCCGATCTTATATATGTTGCAATATCTTCTAATATTGTTGCTTGTTCTGGTAGATCCCCTAGAAGTATTTGAAAGTTATATTCTAATTTCAAAATTCCATTCCTTTCAAAAAATAGAGTCATAATAGAAGTGGTATTCAAATCAATATATCGTCGCGAGGAAAAATAATTAACTAGGCTTTTCCGAATTATTTTAAATATTTATTTAATTAGGTATATGAGAGATTTCAAACATAAAATAAGAGTTACTATTTACATGAGCCAAATCGACCCAGCAGTTAGAGCAAGAGGAGAGAACTGAGTTTTTCCTCCTTTTCCGGGGCGCCACTGTTTCCCCCGACCGGTCGGTCCAGTCAAGATAAGAGGGAATACCAGGAAACTCTGTCCACCTGGCAATATTTGTTAAAATATTTTATTACATTTGCATGTCTTATATATTTCACATTCCTTATGATAAAACTACCTGTCTCACAGTATTGACTAACTTGAATACAATTAGAGATATAGTAAATAGAAATTGGTGTAACAATATTAATAAATTCATATGAGTATATATATATATACTCTCTCTACTACGAATAATAATAACACTATTACAAAATTGACACTTTGTTAGAACAATATTTATGCTGGACAAACTTTCAATGGAGTAATCCAGAATGTATAATATCTATATAGTAAATATATAAATTATAACTCTAAACTAATTATATTCATACCGAGTTTGTTTGAATAGAACAGTCGGAAATTTCCTCACAACAAAAGGACACAATGTACATACTAATCCATTCCACCCCCAGCAGCCTGAGTGTTTCAAACTGTCGAGAGGCGGTGAATATTTAAAACAGATTCAAGATGAAACCTCTTTAATAAATTATCTATCTCACAAGTTGCCAATTCTTTACTTACTATTGGAACGATATGGCGATCTGGATAAATTTATATTCCGATAATTTACCTGCTCGTAATATCTTCTCAGTTCGGTCAAATATTTAAACTTATTTGGATTAATAAAACTAAAATTCAGTTAAGCTAATTTTGGCGACTAGAAAGAAAAGAAAATTACCGAATAATTGAGTTGAATTTTTATTTTGAATTGTTCAATATTAAAACGCGTGTATATGCAGACACTCTCTATTCTTTCACCTTCTTTCGACCTTCAGGGCTAGCTTTTCGGCCAAGGGCTGGATGACGACGCCCTCGCCATCCTCGCGTCTGCCAAGTCATCAATACACAGGTTCTTTCTGAGCCTTGAGATGAGGGGAGAACGTGAAGCACTGGAGGAGGACTCTTGGTCGTTGGGGGAGTCTCCTGGACTTTACATAACTGTATATAGTTTACTCTTTTATTATATATTTTTCATATATTTCTCTTTTTATGATTATTTTATAATACCACCATTGACTTGTGTATGATTCCAATAAAATATTTTCAAATCTCAAATCGTGGTACAGGCCATGATAATCATGGTGGGTAGAAATAGGCGACTGCTTTTACTGTAAGTGCACCACATGTCTACATATGTGAAAAGCAATTCGACTTTGCACTTACAAATGTGCCATAGCCCCGTTGGTTACTTGCACTCGCTGGTGGGGTTGGACTTTTGCGAGATTCGAGGGCCATCGGAGCATTTTTTTTAAACATAAAAAAGTGTCCAATGCGGAAATCGAACCCGGGTCGTAGCGGTCGAAAACCAACGGTTTAGACCATCCTTCTACCGACCCCCAGGTAATTGTTTAATTTTAAAAATAATCATATGCGTCTAAAATAGTTTTAATTTCTCATAACAGATGGCGTGCTAATGCAATATATTATATAACATGTGTGTACAGTTATCATTTTATATATTATGCAGAGGACACTGCAATGTTGAAGCAACTTTGTCTATTTTATCAGTCTACAATAGAATCTATTACAGGCTTTCAGAAATATTGAAAGATATTTGTGAAAGAAAATAAGACTGTTACTTGGAGCAATCCAAAAATCCATAAATCAAGGCCAAACCCCACTCTTTCCAGCCTCCTCAAATCCTTGACACACTCCGCCCACGGACTTTTCCGGATCAATACTCCTTGCAAGATTAAGTCTCAAATCCTTGCTCAGGGCTGCGCTTCTAGTGCAAATCTTTATTCAAATGTTCTGTTTGGCACCTTAGGCATTGTATGCAGATGGCTGTGTTGATTTATTGGTTTACACTCACATAGAGCGTGCATTCTGACATTCTCCGGTCAATAAGGGATCCAGGCCGGTTTTCTGCGAACTTGGCGCGAGTTGCAGGACTACTCGCCTCTGTTCTCAAACTTAGATAACATATGCGCACTTTCCCATTTGTATATGAGTTTGAAATTAGTGTTAGCATTTTGTGCATTTATTATTTGTTCTATTCACTTCAAATTTCTTAATACAAAACATGAATATAACGACTTATTTAATAAGTATGTTATAACAAAATTTCCGAAATAGAAAAACACATGTAAAATAGAATAAGTATAATAACAATATATGCATTGTGTTTGATATTAAATATATTTAGACAGAGCGCATAAAATTTTAAAATATATAAAATAAAATTATATATAGGTATTATATTTTAAATTGTAATATAATATAACACTCTTAATATATTTCACATATATTATAATCAGTTAAGTTAGAGCCAATAGTTTAAGATCATACCCTTCGATTAAAATGTACACTGCTCCTATTTGCTACCACCCCCATATTTTGAATGGTATGCTTTAATCTTTATTAATAAAACTCGTATCTACTTATTTGTATTGAAACTCAAAATGAAAAAGCAGAGGACATTCAGAGGAAGGGGCTCCCTTCCGTGGCTTTTTATAGGCGGCCGCTCCTGGAATCAACACAGCAGTGTTAGCAGAGAGTGATACAGTGTGCTCATCTACGCAGGCCGCTTCTGGCCCTCTCTCGTTGTCTCGGTGTTAGGCATCCAGGTTTGTGTCCTGGCCTCTACCTCTGTCCCGTGGGCTGTCTCCGACACGCTCGATGCTAACATCTAGCCCTGTCTCTGGTTCTTGCTATCCGCGTGTGGGAATAACCTCAACACTTCGCCTCACGTCTACCGCTGCCAGTTTTTTCACACGCCGGTTTACTCGGGGTTGCAACATATATATGTGTAAAATTATATAATTTTCATTCTTTTAATTAAGGTATTTATAGATATTTCAAATTCATTTAGACAATGTACTAATGTTAGGAATTTCCACGCAAATGTTCAGAATAAATTTTAAATGTACTGTTTATATCTGTTTGAGTATTGTAATATAAGAGTTGTTGGTAATCCAAAAAATTATTTATCCTGACATTTGATGATCAACATATTATTACTTCTCTATTATTTTCAAATATTTTAGTTTTAATTTATTTTTTGGATGAAGATTAATTGCTATATCATCCCCCTTATAAGTTTGTAATCTCCTTATTTTTATTCATAACATTTTGGTGGAAATTCCGAATAGATTAAGAAAGGCAAAACGGATATCGAGGAGTAGACTTTGAGGACATTGGTGTGGTGGTATATATTTTTTCCACGACTGATTCAAGGAGTCTACCGCCATGCTAGAGAGCCAATACTTCCTTCCAAGAAAACGACATCCATTACGACGCTAAGACCATAAGACAGTTCTTCACAACACAAGAAAAATACTTTCAAGACTCTGAGGGAAGACTCGATACATATTATTCGATAATTTCAAGCATTGAAAGTCAAAAATACTTCTTATTTATATGCCTGATGTCGGATGACCGTGCATTTTTTCAAAAGTTCTGTTTGTTTCTTTTTCGGGACATTTAACAGCCATGAATATTCAGTCACAGAAGGATTCTTGTTGCATTTTCGTTGCTGTTTAAATGTTGATTGACCAAATTATCCATCTTTTTGATATGACTCTCTTAATCATTTTCCTAATAATTAATTGTAGAAATGTTTCTATCCCGAAAAAGATATTGTGACAATCCGTCTGCATCTAGATGAGTTTTACAGACTTGTACTTAATAGTAAAATCATATTCTTGTAGTCCTAGTGAGAGATCACCGCGCTAACCTTTGCATCGTTTTTAATTTTTCAATTCAGTATATAGGCTATGTGGATCGGTGCATTCAGCAAATTTTATTCCGTAAAATTTTATCTGGATTTTATCCCCCCATATGATAGCTAGGGATTCTTCTCTGTAATAGTGTATTTGGTCTCGGCTTTCGGCAATGTCCTGCTGACATAGGCAATTGGACGCTCTTTAGTGTTTTAGTCTAAATTTTAGTCTAAATGAATAAGAACTGCCACAAGTTCTTGGTCGCTTGCGTCAGTGTTGAGGCCCGTGGGCTTATTTGGATCATAATTTGTTGATACATCAGGAGAAATCATCTTCAAGGAATTGAATAAAATTTCTTCTTTTTCTATGTCATGCAATCATTTGGGTTTTACGAGTTAGAATCTGTAATGGTAATGCAATTTTTAAACTTTCTCTTATAATTCGTCGATAGCAAGAACAAATTCCAAAAATAGTTCTGACACCTTTAATCGTTCTGGGTGTTTAGAATTTTTTATGCTTACGATTCTTTCCGGATCTGGCATGATTAATTTATATGAAAAAAAAGACATGTCCCAAAAAAAAGTTTTAAAACATTCTAAGATGGTTTTTAATATGTCTACAGACATATTAGTCTGTAAATGTGACTGTAGGTCTTTTGAAAATACAACAACGTCGCCGAGGTAACAAAGACCGATTTTTCCATTTTGGGGTCTTAGAACAGTGTCTATTCTTTCTAAATTTGATGAGCCGTTGCATAAAGGTAGGACATTGAATGGGTATGAAGTCCATTAGGAGTGATAATGCTTGCTTTCTCATGGCCCTTTCTCCAATTCCACTTGCCAGTAGCCTGGAGAAAGGTAGTGTGAAGTAAAGTATCTGAAACCTTAAGAGGGGTCAATGCAGTATTCTATGCGAAGAGAGAGAAGTGGATATTGTTTTTTATTTACTGTGACTAAGTTTTTCTTCGCCAGAATTAGAGAAGGTGCCCATGGACTTGATGATTGAGAAATAATCTCATTTTTAACATAATGTGCTTATTTGATCGCAAATTATCTTGAGTTTGTCAGAGCGCTTTTGTAAAGATTTTCCTAATACATATATTTTTGTTTTTAATTGATATTTGACGAATGCGTTTTACCCTTTTATACTCATCCCCGGAGGAGTAAACATTTCGTCATATTCACTAAGGAGGGTGAAAATAAGTTGGGTTTTTCTGGAAAATTTTCAGGATTTATATTAAAGTCTGGTCCAATTGAAGCTACTCTTTGGTTCTCGCTCTGGTACAGTCTGTCTACCTCCGAGAGTATTCCGATATTTGTGTTTAGGAAAAGTTACACAGCTTTATTCGTACCGTTTAAAATCTAAATGTCGGTATTTCTTTGTATTAGTCAATAGGGAGGAATCTGGTTTCTCTATAAGATTATAATTAATTATCAGAGGTGAAATATTATCTATTAATATTATTTTACCTTTTACCATACACTTCACTAAACATAAATTGAATCAAGAATATATTATGTTTTCTCGGCTCTCTATCATAATTTATGATATTTGTTCGTCTATGTGGATCTCATAAGTATATTTAGGATAGGTCTGATATTGAAGATTAGTTGTTCGGGCTTATAAAGGAAATACCTCGAAATGTTCTCTTGTTCCGAGCAGTTGGAACAGTTATTTTTGTTCACCCAGATGTCTTCGATAATGGCAGTTGAGACATGTGTATCTTTGCTCACTGATCCGATTAGGTTGGTGTGGGCGTGGTAGTTACCCATTTTCGCCATTTTTCCTACCCTTGTATCAAACATTATTTTCTCCTTGAATTTTGAATATTGTTTTGTTTTATATCGTCAGTTGGGGGTTTTCGCTTAATATTTGTAGTCTCTCCTTTAAAAGCCGTGCTGGACCCATATGATAATAATTGCATTTTATTGCTCTGAATGGTTGGATCGGAATCGCTTTTTTTTTTCTCCTTCTTTTTTCGAAGTCTTTCAGATGTTGATCAAAGTTTAATCTTCGACGCCACTGTTGTGCATCCAATATACTGAGTATTCAACAATACTAATCAAACATTAATATCAATCAATATACACTGGTGGCTAAAAATTAAGTTACAATCGGTATTTCATTACTAATTTAAAATTATATAAATAATTAATGAACATTAATAAATAAAACATATATTTATATTTTTCCGAAACATTTTTGTGTTTTCTTTTTATATTTTAAATACTCTATAATATGTTTATTAATAATTAGATATGAATAATGGGCTAGCTCAGAAAATAGATTTACAAATCTTAAAAAAAAACAATTTACTCAGTTAATAATGGGTGTGATCCCCTCTTACAGCAATACATTCTTAACACCTGCTTATCATACTCTTTATAAGGTTGTTATTAGTTAAATAGGAATTAGAGTCTATTATTTTTGGAGAGCGGTCTTGAGCTCATCAAGGCTTCTGGGAGAGGTACAAAGACCGGCTAATTGTCTTGCAAAGGAATCCTAGGCATGTTCTATTGGATTCAAATCTGAAGACCTGGATGGATAGTCCACTTTTTGAATTCCAGTGTCTTGAAGATACTTAGTCACCAGTTTCACTCTATGGGGACGAGCGTTATCGTCCTTTAACACAAAATATCTGCCTTCTATGTGACCAACGGAAAAACATATTTCTCTGAGATTTCATGGCGATACCCTTGACCAGTCAGGGAACCTCCTTCAAACACATGCAGATCGGTGCGCCCATTGGGAAAGATACCTGCCCACACCATCATACCGCCACAACCAAAATGATCTTTTCTCTTACATTGATGGTCTATATCGTGTCCAGACCACTCTCAATATCTTGTATCGTCAAGAATCACTCTGTAGGTTAAATCGGGATTCATATGTGAAGATAACTTTACTCCAGTCGTTGTCTGTCCTGTCTTGATACTGACGACACCAATTCAAACGTATCCTTTTATGTAACGGTGATAATGGGTGGATAACGGTGATAATGCAACTGGGCGTCTTGCATAGAGACCAATAGCATTAAGCCTTCTGGACACAGTTTGGACAGAAATATTTTCTAGTGGCCGATTTCAAGCTCAGAAACAAGCACCCTGCGTGATACCTCTCTATTGCGTTTGGCACCTATTGCTAAAAATCTGACATCTTGTGATGATATGACTTATGGACGCACTGCAACAGGACTTCTGGATACATCAAGAATCATCCAGTATTCTGTATCTTGTAACCGTTCACAGAGCCGTGAGACCACTATTCTTGAAATATTTAGAATTTTTGCTGCCTCAGCTTGACTTAATCCTATTTCCATCCAATAGCACACGCTTCCTTAAAGAATCATCTAAACGATGCCTAGAAGCCATTTTGAAGTGCAAAATAATAATAATCGATTTAAAAAGAAACGATTCAAAGATGTTTAGACAACAAAAAGCATCATAGTCAAGCGAGGGACCTAGCCAGAGAAACAATAAATGTTTGAGTGGCCGTATCTAATTTGCATATCGGAAAAATTTGCATATTTCTTACGCATCATGTCATTTTAAATACGAGGGTTGTCCGTTAAATAAGTTCCACGGGACACCACTGTCATGAGGATCGCTTTTAGGCTCGAGCCGACTGCACGGGCTCGTAGCTTGTTCTCCCCACTCCAACTTCCCACCAAAGACACGTCGCTGGTAAGCTTAGTTTTGGCTGAGCAGCCGTTAGTGATGGAGCTTCCCCTCGTGTCTCCCGCCAGCTGCAAAATAAGGTCAGTAATTCGCTTTTTGCCCGCAAAGAATAATTCGGCGAAGGACATTCATACTGAACTCTGTCAAGTGTATGGAGAAGGGTGTATGAGTTCCGGGATGGTGCGCAGATGGGTCAGAGAATTTAAAAACGGCCGAACAGACGTCCACGATGAACCGCGTGCTGGACGGCCATCGGTTTCGGACGAAACCATTGCCAAAGTCGAAGCGGCAATGCTTGAAGATCGACGGGTTACTGTGCGGAAGCTCTTCGATTTGGTTCCTGATGTCAGTAAAACCACCATCGACAAGATTTTGCGTGAACATTTAGGTATTCAAAGGTCTGCGCAAGATGGGTTCCGAAAATTCTGACTGAAGACCATAAACGGTAGCGGGTTGATGCGGCCCAGAAATTTCTCGATTGACACAAAACTGACGGAGAGGAATTCTTGGATTCAATCGTTACTGGTGATGTGACCTGGGTACATTACACCACACCGGAGACAAAGGAGCAATCCAAGCAGTGGAAGCACACTTCTTCGCCGAAACCTCCGAAGTTTAAACAAACACTTTCTGCCGGGAAACTTATCGCTACCGTTTATGCGTCGGGGTACAACAATCAATTTCGACCGGTACTGTGAAACCTTGAAACAACTTCGACGCGCGATTCAGAACAAGAGGAGAGGGATGTTAACCAAAGGGGTGCGTTCACACCACGACAACGCACACCGCCCATCAAACCACTGCCCTCGTCGAAGAATTTGGATGGGAATTGGTGTCACACCCACCCTACAGCCCGGACGTAGCTCCTAGTGACTTTCATTTCTTCCCCGAGTTGAAGAAAAACTTGGGTGGAACCCAATTCCAGGACGATGACGAGTTGGAAGAAGCGGTTTTAGGCTTCTACGCGGCCAGGCGGCGGCAGAGTTCTTTGACTCTGGGCTCCATAAGTGGGTGTCCCGAATGCAAAAATGCGTCGAACGAAACGGGGAATATGTAGAAAAATGAAAAAAAGTCTGATATTTTCGAAAATGTATAGTTCAGGGCAAATAAACCTGTTTTTCTGTATGAAAAACCTCTGTGGAACTTATTTAACGGACAACCCTCGTATGTGACTGTTGTTTTGTACTTTTAAGTGCCTTTTTTCAAAGTTATGGAGAAAAAAATCTGCTGCAACTCGATCGTTGGCCATCGGTGTATTTTGCGCGTTACAATATCTAAAATTTAATTATAATTATTAATATTAGAAAAAAAAAGATCTTGAATTCGCTTATATTTTTTGCAGCATTGTTATGGTCAATGGTCAATTAATATTAAATATATTGCATGCCTAAAGACCATTAACTTCTAAAATGAACATATGGTTTTCTTTAAATTACCTTTTAAAATATAATATAGAACTAGCTAAATTTTCAACAACAGATTTGAACTCTGGGTTGATTTAAATATCGTATTCATTATATATTGGATATTAGGCTCACACAAAATAATTTTCAAGTCTTTTATTCTCAATTTTATTTCTTAGCATTTAATTTCCGATTCAACTATTATAAGAATTGTCTAGAACCAATTTCAATTTGGGAGCTTTCCATTAGAATTCTCATCGTTAAATAGATTGGATTTTAAGATTTAAAAAAATATATATTTTTCTCAATACTTAGAGAGGAAGTTTCTTCAACCGCATCTTTTCACTGAAATTTGCATTCCAATAATAACCCATATTTTTCACTCTTAAGCAGTTTATGTATCAGTTCTTCTCAAATACTATGCATAAGGTTGAATTTGCAATCAATCACCTAAATAGCGCCAGATATTTGAAGATATTTAACCATAATTAATATATCAATTCCGATACATTTTCGAATGTAAAGTCTTCAGAAAAAATGGATTTAATTTTTTATTAAAAGCCCTTTTCTGTCAAAATAGATTCGGAAAATATAATTCTAATAGATATCCCCATCTATTGATAAATATCTTCAATATTACAGACCAGAGATGTTAAATAACCTCAACATCGGATTTGCAAGTCCTTAAAATACACCGTAAATCCTAGTTTCAGGCCATTGTCCGTGGTCAGAATAGAGTGGCATATATTTCTTGCCAGATACAACAAGCATTTCCTGATATGATCCTAATTGGACTAAAGATTTTGGCAATAATTTTCCGGAATAATTTGTTAAAAAAATATAGCTGGTGTGCTATCCTTATGGATGATGTCCTCCTTTTGAAAATTAATTTCTATCTTTAATATTTCCCCCCTCCCCCATCAATAATATCTATAAGTTTTTAATTTTAATTGGTCAATTTTAATTTATATTTAAACATTTTTCATTTTAATTTAGACACTTTCATTTTTATTTAAACATTTTCAATTTTAATTTAGACACTTTTCATTTTTAGACATATTTCATTTTAATTTAGACACATCGACTTTTCTATAAAAAGTCCATGTGTCTAAATTAAAATGAAAAATGTCTAAATTAAAATAAAAGTGTCTAAGTATAAATTAAAATTCTCTAATTAAAAGTTAAAAACCTATATATCGCTCTGTATATATATCTTATAATGATATAATTGTTTGATAAAGAATTTGCTTAGGTTGAGTAAGGATACATATTACAGTATTATATTGATTATTGCAGTCGCGGTAAAATAAAAAATAAAACACATCATAATCACAATTTGCTTTAATTGTGTTAATAAAGTATATTTATGCATAATTTGAGAAATTACTTCCTTACTTAAAGCGTGAAGAATGAAGAAAAATATATATGTTATGAATATTTTGTTGTTGTTGTTAGATAAAGGGTTGATAAGCCAAAGGATCGATAATATAAAGGGTTGGTGCAGTCGTGATAAAAAAAGATAATTATTTACCGCCAAGTAGCTTTTATTTTCAATTACTTGAGGAAAGGTTACACATTAGTTATTTTCACATTATATAGAATTTATAAAGGTAAACCTATATTAGTGATTTAAAAGAATAGATATGTTAACTACGCATATTTACAACAAAACTATTGTTAGCACGTTTATTTTTGAAGTTTCTAGAAAGAACGTGCTGACTCAATTCGATTCTATTGATTTATTTCAAACAACAAAAGAAAATTACACTACGATTTAATGCGATTTAGTTGTATTTATAACACAAAAGAAAACAGAAGAAGAACAAAAACAACAAAAAGAATGATGATAAGTAACAATAAAAATCTATGAATATGAATTATAATTAATTAAAAAAATACAATAATAATAATAATAATAATAAACCTAACATACTCCACCCCGGTGGACTAACTTAGACCTCAACAAAAGGTAATGGCACTATTTTAGAGACAGTTCTAGTAAGGCGTTCTTGGTGCTTGGTCTTCACCTCGACGACTCGAACTTTTCCGTCCGCTCCCGGAAAGACTTTGGTGATGCGACCAAGGCTCCAATACATTGCTGGTGGTGATATGGTATCCTTGAGCAAGATTAGGTCACCTTCCTTAATGTTGGGTGAGGATTTTTGCCATTTTAGGCGTTGTTGCAAATTGTTGAGGTATTCTCGATTCCAACGTTTCCAAAATACATTTTTAATTTTTTTATTTAGGCTCCAGCGATCGAGGTAGTTTATTGGAACATCATCATCATCATTAGATTCTGGAGGGGCAGTTAAGGGTCTCGATTAAGAAGTGTCCTGGTGTAAGAGGATTAAAATCGTCTGAATCTGAACTTAGAGGACAAATAGGTCGCGAATTTAAACAAGCTTCTATTTGAGTTGTCATAGTACTCAGCTCTTCAAATGTGAGTATCTGAGACTTTAAGCATCTGAGAAAATGAAATTTGAAGGATTTTATTCCAGCCTCCCAGATACCTCCGAAATTAGGGGGCGGAAGGAGGTATAAAATGCCAGTTGATTCCATATCACCACCAGCAATGTATTGGAGCCTTGGTCGCATCACCAAAGTCTTTCCGGGAGCGGACGGAAAAGTTCGAGTCGTCGAGGTGAAGACCAAGCACCAAGAACGCCTTACTAAAATAGTACCATTACCTTTTGTTGAGGACTAAGTTAGTCCACCGGGGTGGAGTATGTTAGGTTTATTATTATTATTATTATTGTATTTTATTAATTAATTATAATTCATATTCATAGATTTTTATTGTTACTTATCATCATTAGATATGAATTTTTGAATTGTTGAAGCTTTCAATATATGCCAAACTGCTCTCGGAGAATGTTGTTAGCTCCCCTAAAGTTGGTCCCGTTATCACTAAATATATCAGAAGGTTTTCCTCCGCGAGAAATAAACCGCTTGAGAGCTGGAAGGAAAGCCGCTGAAGATAGGTCTGATACAATTTCTATATGAATTGCTTTTGTGAAGAAACATACAAATAAAGCAACATATGATTTTAATTTTACTTTGGATCTTTTGATGTTTGGTTTCATAAAAAAAAAACGGTCCTCTGCAAAGTCGATTCCAATTTTAGTGAACGGATTTGATTTCACAATTCGGTGCATAGGCAGATCTCCCATGATTTTCTTGGTAACTTGGCGTTTAGCCCTGAAACACACCATGCATTGGTGGATTATTTTCTTGACCAAACTTCTGCTTGCAGGAATCCAATATCGTAATCGTAGTGCTGACATGGTCAGTTGAAGACCAGAATGTAAATGATCCAGATGAAACTGTCGCACTATTAATTCCGTGATAAAATGATCTCTTGGCAATATTATTGGATGCTTTTCATCAAATTGCAGATTTGAATGACGTAATCTTCCTCCAACCCGTAATAGTCCAGATTCATCAATGTAAGGATTCAAAGATAAAAGCCTTGAGTTAGTTGATAAAGATTTCTTTTGTTTGCAACAGGTAATTTCTGATTGAAATTCAGAACGTTGAATGAAACGAATGATATTGTGAATTGAACTTGTTAATTCGCTTGAAGATAGATATCCTTTCTTTCTTTCATTGAAAGAACATTGGACATTGAATACAAATCTATAAATCCATGCTGTAATTCTAACAAGTTCGTTGATATTTTAGTATTCGAAAATGAAGTCTGGGAAAAGAAGATTAGTGGAATGAAAAACAGAGAAAGTTTTTCGTCTTTCACCTGAAAATTCTTTCGGAAAAAATCATATTGAGTTTGAATTGGATCTTCAAAGTTCACATCCGAGAGCCAAGTTGGTCCTCGCCACCAAAGAGAGTGATTAACCAGCTCTGAAGGAGTTATACCTCTGGAAGCGCAGTCTGCAGGATTATCTTTCGAAATGACATAATGCCAGGAAGAATGTAAAGTCCATCTTTGACTTCAGCAATCCTATTTCCGACAAATGGTTTCCAATGTCTAGATTCAGATTTAATCCACCTGAGAACAATTTTGAAATCAGTCCATAAAAATACTCTATCAATTTGTAAGCATAAATAATTGCGAATAGTATCATATAAAGTTGCGAGAAGAAGAGCAGCGCACAGCTCCAGCCGTGGTATGGAAATCATTTTCAGAGGAGCTACCCTCGTCTTGGAAGCAATCAGAGAAACTTTCACTTGGCCCGATTTGAAATGAGAGATCTTATATAAAATACTGCCGCATATGCAACTTCTGAAGAATCACAAAAACCATGAAGTTCAACAGAAAGTAGTCTCCCCTGCACGAGAAGTATCTAGGAATTTGAATTTTATTTAATACGGATAATTCCTTTTCGATTATCTTCCATTGAGAGCACAAAGTATCAGGAAAGGGATCATTCCAATTCAACTTCTGTTTCCAAAGTAATTGAAGCAAAATTTTAAGACGAATAATAACCGGGGACAGCCAGCCTATAGGATCAAAGATTCTGGAGATGTGGGACAACAAATGTTTTTTAGAATTCGTTTGTTCTGGAATGTCATTAACAATAATCTGAAAAATGTCCAAGGAAGGATTCCAACAAATACCAAGTATTTTGACACATGAATCACTCTCAAAATCCCGAAGATTATGCCTATCCTCAACCTGTTCTGAAAATCCAGAAAGGACCTCCGGGACGTTTGATCTCCATTTCCTAAGAGAAAATCCCGCTGAAGAAAGAAGATTATTGACTTCACGAATATGACATGTAGCTTCCTCAATTGTGTCTGCACCAGAAAGCAAGTCATCAACATAAAAATCGGTTTGTACTATTTTTGAGGCCACTGGGAAAGTTGACACCTTGTCCCTTGCAAGTTGATGTAGGGTACGCATGGCGAGATATGGCGCACAAGACAATCCATATGTCACAGTCAGCAGTCTATAATCCAATAAAGGTTCTGATGGGTTTTTCTCCATAAAATTCTCTGCAAATCACAATCCCTAGAATCGATTCTTACTTGGCGATACATTTTCTCTATATCCCCTGAAAAAGCTATTGGGCGTGTTCGAAATCTTATCAGAATGTTGAAAATATCCTGTTGTAGTTTTGGTCCTACATGAAGAAAGTCAATTAGAGATTTGCCATTGCTAGTTTTGCAAGATGCATCAAAAACAACTCTCAATTTAGTGGTAGTGCTTTGCTCCTTAAAAACACAATGATGAGGTATATAATAACAGCGTCCTGAAGGTGTATCCAGCTCATCACTGGGAATAAGCTCCATATGATTGATTAAAAGATATTCGTCCATGAAATCACAATATTGTTTTAGGATACTTGGATATTTTGTAATTTTCTTTCAAGTGATAGAAATCGTTTCAGAGCATTGATCCTAGATTCGCCAAGAGTTGGCAATGTTCTAAATGGCAGCCCAACAGAGTACCTTCCATCTTCCAGAATTTTGAGGTTATTAATATATATTTCTTCACACGAAATTTCTTCTCTGGTTAAAGATTTGGCAGAGGGTACTGACTCCAGCTCCCAGAATTTTTTTTAGAAAATCAAAAATCATCTTGTTCCTCCGACGCGAACACAGTTATATCTTGATTGGAATTTTCACCTGCCAGTAATATTTTACCTGTAAGTAACCATCCCAATTTGGATCCGCACGCAGTGGGTCCAGATAAATTTTGGAATCTAACCTTCCCGTTAAATAAGCATGGAGCAAGCTCTGCTCCTATCACTAAATCAATCTGGCTAGATTTGTCAAAAATTGGGGTCAGCCAACAGAAGATTTTTCAAATAAGGCCAATTATCCTTTTCTATAAAAAAATCGGGCAATTCTGATGTGATCTTATCAATGACTATAGAATTGGCGTTGAATATTAGGTTTGAGAAATGTGGGCTAAATTGGAGAGAGACCTCACCCATTGATTGTTCTACAAGTTTGTTTCCCAAACCAAAAACTGTAGTTTTACATTCAGCAAGAGGAAGATTTAATTTCTTTCGACAACTATTTGTTATAAGACACCTTTGAGAGCCTGTATCTATGAGGGCTCTACATGTTTGAAGAACCCCGTTTTCCGATTTGACATTTATTAAAGCCGTAGAGAGTAATATCCTATCATGACTTTTGTTGTCTGCAAAACATGAGACACTGGCATGGGTCAATATAGATATGTCCGCAACAGGACTTAACCTTTCCGGTTTGAACTGATGCAAAAGAGTATGATGTCTCTTATTACACGATTTGCAATTTTGCGTGAAAACGCATGACGATACTCTATGGTTAGATCTTAGACAGTTGTAACATAGACGATTATCTTTTACAAATGTCCATCTTTCAGGTAACATCATACCATTAAACTTGGGACATTTTAACAAAAATGTTCACCTTTACTTAAGACGCATGACTTGCCTCTGCTATTTATACTAGAGTCAGAGACAAATGTTGCTGATTGAGAATTAGTGGATTTATTCATTTTGTAGAATTGTTTTGAATTTTCTTTATTCTGAAAACTCCCGAGACTTCCAGCAAATCTTTCCAGGAAAGAAATAATATTTTCATACGATGGATATTCTTTCTCAAGCAAACTCATCTCCCATTCCTTTCTTATTGAACGATCAAGTTTTGATTGAATTATATGAATTAAAATCATATCCGATAAATTATTACGTTCCAATCCGAGGATAGAGAGATTCTGAATGCTTTCGTTACAAGTGTCCAGGAGATCAAGTAAATCTTTAGTCGATTCTTGTTTTACATTTTTTAGATCATACAAATTTTGAATTTGTTTAAAAGCCAATTCACTTTTTTTTGTCGAATCTATTGACCAAGGTTTGCCAGGCAATAGGATAATTTTCATCAGAAATATTGAACGCCCTAATAAGTCTAGCGGCATTTCCTTTTAGTGCAGAATTTAAATATTGAAGTTTTTGAAAATTTCCCAGTGTTGGATTTTGATCAATAGATCTAATAAAAATTTCCTTAAAACCCAGCCAATCTGAAATATCACCACTAAAGGTGGACAATTGAAATTTGGGAAGTTCTAAATGCGTTTCACCAGAAAATGTATTTTTATTTAAATTTCCCAGCGATCTATTTATTTTTATCAAAAAAGAATTGATTTTAGACTTTGCCTCAAAGGATACCTTAAATTTTTCTTCAGCATTAATGCCTTTATATTTTACTAATTTCACATATTGATTATCAAAGCTAGCTTTCAAATTTAACAAGTCTTCTTTATTTTGCATAAGTGCGTGTTTATCATTGCCTTCTAAATTATATTCTACATCTGCTTTTATCAATTCTAAACTTTTAATCAGAGATTCAAAAATTAAGATTTCTGTTTCCATATTTTAAAGAATGTTATTCAAAACCTTACCTTTTTATATTTCTATGGCTTCTAAGAACTTTCTATTTCTTCTACTTCTTTCCCGGGTTTCGGCACCAAAAAATGTTATCACGTTTTCTTTGAAGTTTCTTCTAGAAAGAACGAGCTGACTCAATTCGATTCAATTGATTTATTTCAAACAACAAAAGAGAATTACACTACGATTTAATGCGATTTAGTTGTATTTATAACACAAAAGAAAACAGAAGAAGAAAAAAAAAAACAACAAAAAGAATGATGATAAGTAACAATAAAATTATATGAATAAGAATTATAATTAATTAATAAAATACAAATTTATTTTTCAAAAAGGTTACAAGTTTTTCTCTAAAAAGTGTAGCGAATGGTCAGTCTATTTACATATTTTTATTTACAACTTCAATAAATGACAACAGTAAAAGTAAACAAAGATATTTACATTTGCTATCTTGACTCCTGGTCAGTGCTGTGGCCCTTGCCGATATGGTCCCCTGATGTCCTGCAGCTCCCCAGCAGTCTTTCTATGGCCTCTCCTAGTGGCTCCTCGATAAGATGGTCCCCTGGCCTTGATCCATTCTTATCTGTCAGGTCTCCTGTCATCTGCTCTAGGTCGTTCTCCTTGATCTCTTCTATGGTCGTCGTATCCCTGTGCTCCATGTCCGGTGTTCCACCTTCCTCGTCATCACATGCCAGCTCCCTACATCGTTCCAACAATCTATCCATGGCTTCCATTTTTTATTTCTCTGTAACTTATCGTGAGGATTATTCTTCTTTTCTGTTGAGAAAATTTCCATCGTCTTTTTTAGCACCAGGGATTGAATATATGCAAAGTCCCTTTTTCTTATGTTTATTTCCTTCCTGTATTGTTTGTTATATTTGGTTACTATTCCATCCCATGTTAAGACTATCGGCACTACTTTTACGGGCATTTTTTTCAGTTTGGGCCATTTCCCTCGCCAGTAGCTGGTATTTTCTTTTCTTTGTCAGCTCCGTAGTTTGGATATTGTCTTGGGAGGTAACGCCTATCTCTATGATTGTTATGTCTTTTTTAATTCTGTCATATACTGTTATATCAGGTTTGTTAGCTCTGATATAATAAAATACAATAATAATAATAATAAAAACATAACAACTATACAACAAAAACTGAAAGTCTTTCTAAAAACGATGATAACAAAAGTAATATTATCAATGAATAAAATAAAATATATATTTTTTTAAATGTAGAAATATTTGAGTATTTAGATTATATAATATATATATATATTTACATATATACAAAAGATTTGAGCCGGCCAACGAGAAAGGAGGAAATATTTTTATTTACGGGGCTGCTAACCAAAATGAATGATTTTTGTGCCCCGATGGACGTATAAAGCGGAATATACAAGGTGCGTTCATTAATTTCCAGGACTGCTCTGTATCTTTTAAAAAATAAAACAAATAAAAAAACTAATTCAATATTTTTCAAAATATGCCCCTCCTGCCTCAATACACCCGTTCCATCTTTTTCCAATTGTCGAAGCAAGAGATAAAATCACTTTTTGAGAGGTTCCTCAAAGTTGCCTTCGATTCAGCTTGTATCATATCAACGTTGTCAAATTTCCGTCCTTTCAAGTTCATTTTCAATTTAGAATAGAGGAAAAAGTCATTGGGGGCTAAGTCGGGGGAATAGGGTGGATGAGGGATCTGTATGGTTGAATGCTTGGCCAAGAACTGCAAAACAACATGGGCTGTGTGCGGCCGCGCATTACCGACGTGAAGTATCCAGTCATTGTTTTGCCATCTTTCAGGTCTTTTAAGGCGCACTGCCTCCCTTAAGCACCTCATTATCCCCAAATGAACAGATAGTCCAGTCTCTGAATATAAGTCTTTAATAGAAATTCTTTGTTAGATTAATTAACTCCTTTATTTTGAGCTTGTTTTCCTCGCAACGAAATGATCTTGGACGCCCAGTATGCTGATCATCGTTTACCTTTTCCCGACCTTTTTGGAAGCGTGAAAATCATTCAAAAGTTCTTGAACGGGATAAAGCTGCATCGCCAAAAGCTTCTTTAATCAATTCATACGTCTCAGTAGCACTTTTTCAATTTAAAACAAAACTTAATGCAGATTCTCTGCTCTTCGAAAATGGCCATTTTAAAATTAGAAATGCGAACCTTACAAGGAAGTTGTTTTGTTCTATTTTTAGATCGGCGCGTGCGCCACGAGACTCGTGCTTTCAGTCAGGTGTGGTCGAATGTCCAATATTCAACTCTGTAAAAAATATTTTCTCTAGCTTTTTTATTTATTTTATTTTTTAACCAGTCCTGGAAATTAATGAACGCACCTTGTATATAAAGCACAGTTGGAGGGGCCTGGATGGGTGGCCAGGGGATCATCGCCAGATGAGGCCAGGAGAGCCGGGATGTAGAGGAGGATCAGGAGGACAGGGTGGTGATCCGCGGAGATCAGGGGGGCAGGGTGGTGATCCGCGGAGATCAGGGGGAGGCAGAGACGGGTCAAATAGTGTTAAGCAAGGGGTTACCGCGAAGAGCAGACATACCGCAATGCTTAAAGTGTATGATTTTTAAGCCCAAAATAATGTAGCAAGCAGACAAGCCGCAATGCACTATATCAAAGCACCAAAGTGCTGCACGCAACCAAGGTTGTTCAAAGAGGTTAGATTTCCCAGGCCAGGGAAGATAAAAGAAAGACAGCTGTTGTTCAAAAAGGAATATTAGATAAAGCGGGAATGATTCAGCAACTAATGGGAAAAGATAGATTTTCTTTTTGTAAAAATAAATATATAAAAAGTTTTAGATAAGAAAATTGCTATTCGTAATATATATAATTTTTGAAATTGAGATCTTTTACAAGGGTTACTAGTGAGGGTACCAGTACTAAGACAACCAACCAGAAAAGTACACCATAGATTGCATAGCGCGTTCAAAAGGGTCGCTGCGTAAGTCGATTTCTCGAGCAGGCCGTGCTGTCGAATCGACAATGCATTTTCCCTCAGTCCTTGGGTTACAGAGACAGCGTCAGGGGCGATCACATATGCAGGGAAGGTCGCGAAATCGATCTTAAACAGCAGCACATGCCAGAGTTGCGTCTACGAGCGGCCGCTAATCACCGGTGTTAACCATAAGGTGAGGAGTCCGAGTCACTCAGGTGATCGGAATCCTCCGCGCGAACAAGCAAAAATTCTCATTGATGATATCCGGAAAATCCTTTTTTCTGGTGGCTTTTGCATAAGAAAATGGATGTCAAATGTCCCTGAGGTTCTTTCAGAGGTACCAGAAGCGCTGAAAGCACATGATTCATATGAAATCGGAGATAATTCATCGCCCTGGACGTATAAAGCGGAATATATATAAAGCACAGTTGGAGGGGCCTGGATGGGTGGCCAGGGGATCATCGCCAGGTGAGGCCAGGAGAGCCGGGATGTAGAGGAGGATCAGGAGGACAGGGTGGTGATCCGCGGAGATCAGGGGGGCAGGGTGGTGATCCGCGGAGATCAGGGGGAGGTAGAGACAATTGTTATCGGACATTTCTCGAATTTATGACCCTTTGGATGGTTATCACCGGTGATCATTAGCTTCAAGATTCTGTTCCAAACTTTGTGGAAACAGGATTTGGATTGGGATGATCTCTTGTCCGAATCGTTGTGTTCTCATTGTAGGAGAGTGAAAATGGATTTGGCCATGCTAAATCATATTAAACTAGCCAGCGGTCGGATCAAGATTCAGAGGTTCAGAGTGATACAGACGATTAAAGTCATTAGAGCCTCTTAGCTCGCTGGACCCCGAGGCCATGAGAGAGGAAGGTCCTGTCCTAAGGCGGAACCCACCTCGAGCCAGGAGACCTCCTGTGAGATTTCGTGTTTGAAGAGAGAAGATGGTGATATATAGCTAGCAATAAATATGTATATATATGTTTCTATGAAAATTTTAATCTGCAAGACGCAGGTAATCATCATCCCCTTTTGATTTGTTTTTGTCACTTTGGCGGTTCGCAAATAAACAACAAAAGCTGTATCAGACATTATAAAGAGAATAAAGATTTTCTGATAATAAAAGTGTACAAAGATGTTGCAATATCCACTCTGGTCCTGGTTGGGAGGTCTGTTTTACCATTGTCTTCCCATTGTTTTCTGGCAGATGAAACATTGTTATATTTTTGATGCCAGACAATTATTTTCCTTTACGAAATAATTATATGTTCACCCTTAGAGATTTGATCATATGCTCATCGCCAATAAATTAGAATCAATAGTCTAAATATATATATACTCGTATATATTTAAGATTCACATTTAATAACACGATGAAATTTATTACTAATTGGAAGATGCATTAAGAAATTCAAAAATAGATAAAGCCTCAAAATCCAATTTTCTTAGTTCAAATTATTAATTGGGGGTCGGTGGAAGAGTGGTCTCAACCGTTGGTTTTCGACTGTCACGACCCAAGATCGAATCCCACAATGGGCACTTTTTCCAATAAAGAAAATGCTCCAGTGGCCCCCCGATTCTTGCAAAAGTCCAACCCCACCAGCGGGTGCAAGTAACTAAACGGGGCCCTGGCACATTTGTAAGTGCAAAAGTCGAATTGATTTTCACATGTGTAGACATATGGTGCACTTACAGTGAGAGCAGTCGTCTACTTCTACCCACAATGATTATAATGGCCTGTACCACGTGTACTAGGGATAAAAAAAAAATTAAAGGCAAAAATTACCTTATACAGACAAACCTGTAACCTCCCAATTGTGACATACGCATTGCCCTCATGGTGCAAATATATAACCTAGGTCGATAGGAAAAGAATAGATGTCATCATAGGAATTAACTTAATAAGTGTTGCCACCCCCTATTTAAACTTTCAAACGTAATTCCAAAGGTTTTAAATCACCCCATAATTGAATAAATATATGTAAAAATGTTAAAGAGATTATTTTTGAAAGCTTTAAAAATCTAAAAATCTCGTTACACAAGAAATACTAAAACTTGATGATAACCTCAAGCCTAATTATAAAAGACCTGGATTTCACGCTAACTGAACTTGTCTTCTTGTCAGTTTTGGAGGTAATTCTTTAAAATTTGATGAGCCTAATTTCAAAGATAAAGTGACTCGTGAGAATTTCGCTCGAATGTTACACTATAGCTAAGAGGAAATAGATTTTAAAAAAACATGGACAGAATATTCTCGTGTTTTGTGTTAATATATCGGGTATTTATTAATCTGTAGTTGGTTATATGGTGGTAAATTGTCGATTTTCTTCAACAAAGAACAGGGGTCGAAATCCGCTTTTATAATTTTTAAAGAAGTAATAAATTGCTTCAATGGCCCTTTATTCATGCGAAATTTTCAATGCCAATAGTGAGTACAATCAATAAAACTGAACCTTTGAACATTGAAAGTGCAAAACTATATTTTTCAAATTGTGTAGCATTGTGGTGCATTTACAGTATGTGGAAAGTTACAAATATCTACTCTAACCATGAATAATCCGTGTCTATACTTTGCGTAATTGAGTAAGGTAACACAGAAACCTAATTATTTATCTTTTGATATAGAATATAGAAATAATAAGCATAGCTATTCAATGATTTATCCCTATATATATAAAAGTCAGTGTATGTATGTATGTGGGTATCTAT
The DNA here is from genome assembly GCA_030710605.1 of Cordylochernes scorpioides. Lineage (NCBI taxonomy): Eukaryota > Metazoa > Arthropoda > Arachnida > Pseudoscorpiones > Chernetidae > Cordylochernes > Cordylochernes scorpioides. The sequence goes on from CP092878.1 coordinate 53,031,993, forward strand.
GTCGGCTATACACGTCCACAATACGTAACTAATCTGACTGAAATTTTTACAGTATATAGAGTAGAATCTGGAAAAACTTATAGTGAAAATATCAGGTCTCTATCCCGAATATTCTTCGAGTTATTTGCAAATTGCGTTGCAAATTTGCCTTTTCGCTCGCAAGCAGCGCCGCTAGCGGTGAAGATGGGAGGTAATATCAGCTGACCTAATGTACATGTAAAACGTGTTTTGACAGGACATAGAGAAAAATCTGGAAAATATATTTATCGGATTTTTAGCCAATAAAAAATAAAATTGACAGGATCTGGGCAAAAATAGCTTTTTTAGTCAGAAAATGATGATGACAATATTGCTGTATCATGTTTGATTATCATATACAAAGTTATATCGGGAAAAATTCCAAAAAGCTGAGACCACGGGTGAAGCCAGTTCATTTTTAGTGTGCAGGAACAAAATTCTAACATAAAAACATTCATTCGAGCAGAAGACAAAAAGCCAGATCATCTCTTTATAAAAATATCGCTTCCCTGACACAAAGTTTGGAGCGGGACGTTTTACAAGAGTGACATCCACGGCGCCAATTTATAATTGTAACGAATAGTATTTGAATAAAAACATTTAATCGGGTGAAACCTGGGCGTTGCCCGGGTCATTCGGCTAGTAAGTAAATAAATGTCGGTGGACAAGTGGGTAAAACCCTCAATTCCCGACAGCCATGAACCGGGATCGAATCCCGCGTTGGGCCTTTTGTTTTAATATGTGAATAACCTTCACATATTTTTCATTGTTGAAAATATCATAAACTAGGTTGCTCTTTTTGAGAGGTACCTAAGAAAGTGATTTTTGGAACAAGAACAAGATTAGTAAATAATATGAATGTGCAATTGAAAAAGATATAGGCAATATTGAAGGCTTCGAATTTTCTATTAAAAAAATATTATTGTATCTTAATGTTACTTAACAAATAATCAATATGGGTTGTTAAAATAAGATACAGAATTTTTCAGAATTAAATATTATATATAAATCTGATAGAAATTGGGAGAAAGGGGAGTTGTGTGTGGGCGTAAGGAATTTATAAATTTATTTATTGTTCGAGAGATTTATCCTTAACTATTATTAAAAAACTGATTTAACTTGAATTATTGAAACGTGATAAAATTTATTCTATAGAACTCAAGAGATATTTGAATTATTTGAAAATCCTTTCTTCGAACTTTTCCTTCACTGGAATTAACTTTCTCTGAAATTGTATTATTATTTTATTGAATAAAAGATATTTTTTTACGGAAAAACACATGTTTATTCTTTCAATTATATCTCCGAACTCTTTTGGGACATAAAGTAAATATGTATCCTATTGTACTTTCCATAAAAAAAATAAATATCTGGTTGCTTAAATGTAATATAAATAATATAGATGTATTCTTTCTGAAATCGAAGTTATTTAAACAATATTTCAATCACAAACCAACAACTTTGTTTTTTAAGTGCTAAACAAAGAATGGAACATAATTACTTTAAAATCGCTGGCAGGATTCACTATTGATGATCCAGGCACTCCCATTAATTTTTCCATTACAGTAAGGGCAGTAGAAATAGTTTAATTTTTAAAAGAATCATACGCGTCTATAATAGTTTCGAATTTTCCTAACAGATGGCGCGCAAACGCATCATTATATAATTGTTCTAACATTAGAAATGGATATCTATCTTCAAGATAAGATGCTCGACTTTTAAAAGATGTATTAAATATATACTACAATTCTACAAATATATTCATTCACTCATATATCAAAGCTTATGGAATCTTATGTCCATAGTTTGCTTGAGTACCATTTCTGAGATTCTACCCTTCATTGTGGCATATAAGGGCAGAATGATACAATACAGTGGTGGAGCTCTAAAGAAGCGGTCTGGTAGATTAAATAGACGAAATCGCTCGGAGGGTTCAACACTGATGAGTCAGGCCCTCCCAATATTTTTCATCGCAGTAAGGACAGTAGAAGTTTGATATACAGGGTGATCCAAAAGTCTTTCACAACTTTAAAAATTAATAACTCCGGGAATATTTGCACCATTATGTTCAGAATGCAATGGAAATATTTATGGCAAATAATGAAAAATTCGAAATTGATTTTAGTTACAATTTTATTCACTAGATGGCGCTCTACCAGAATCGGAGATTCAGCGGCCAAATTGTTTGATAAATTGAAAAATATAACTGATCGACACTTAATTTTCCTTTTTGAATACCAAGAAATAACCTTAATAATATTAAATGATAAATTAATAAAACACCATTTTGCAAAAATTAGAAGAATTGAATGACGATTTTTAAATGAAATTCGAGATATGTAGAATAGGTAAATGCAAATTAAAACATGTAGCAAAAAATATTATTTTAGATGCGGTTTGTGAAATACATTGAATGTTTGAAAAACACTGCTGAAATCACGGAAACACGATTTTTGAAATGTTAATATAGTACCAAAAATTATGATGGCAATACTAATAGGATTTCTTGCTATAAGAAATGTATAGTTTCTTGAAAAATTGGCGACACTTGGCCATTCAACTAGACATTTGTCATGATCCAACAAATGAAATAAAGAGGGGGGTGAGAAAATCTATTGGTCGTACTTCATTTCAAATATCCTATGGGCTTGTCAAATGTTATCATTGCTTATTATACTGTGCAAAATTTTAAAAATGTGTCCCCTCAAATAAAATTATTTTTAGATCGAACATTTGCGTTGAATAATGTGGTAGTAAATTAATTTTGCATTTTTTTTTCGTAAAATTTCTAAAGTTAGGGGTGTACAGAAAATATTCCTTATGCTATTTCTTCCAATGAGCGAAAAGCGATAAACTAAACATAAGGGGTAAAATTGTGTGTACCAGTGTTATTCGAGAAGTTATAACACTTTGGTCTGCACGACATAATATAAGATGTGAGCAAATGACAAACAAAAAATTACTGTTCACAAAAAAAAAGAGTCAAGGTGTGAGGACAGCATTTATTATTCCCATAACCCAACAAAAAGAGCTGCAAAATATTGGTAGATAATATAATATATGGCAGCTTATATAACACATGAGGTAACTGCCTTCTCTCTTGTATTAGGTCACAATCTTTGCTCAATGTGGCGCCCTTCATTCTCAAACACCGCCTGCAGACGATAGATGACAGAATGTACAGCATTAAATAACATATCTGTTGAAATTGATAAAACGTGCCATCTGATAGAAGCCTTCAACATGGCCTATATGGTAGGCTGGCATCGATAAACACGTGGCTAAATGTATCCCCATAACCAAAAATCGTGAGGCGTCAAGTCTGGTGATCTTGGAGGCTATTGGTATATAAAGTGGCGACTTATCACACGATTTTCACCGAACGTATCCTCCAGAAATTGTTTGGCACCGCGGGAGATATGAGGAGGTCCTCCATCTTATATGAATGATATTTCGATCAGTGCTTGTCTGTCCTACAATATGGGAATACTCTTTTCTCTCAAAAGTTGAACATAACCTTCACTAGTTAAAAAAACGGTTTTAAAAGTTCTTCCATTGATTTTTCAAAGAAAAATGGCCCAATAAAAAATAATAACTGAACCCACACAAAACTGTAACTCTAGGTTGATGAAGTGGCATTTCTGTAAAAACCCTAGGGTTTTCTGTTGCCCAAATGCGGCTGTTTTGAATGTTAAATTCTCCGTTTAGAGAAAAGTGAGCATCATCTGTCCACAGAACATTCGACAGCCAGTTTTCATCAATATCAATTTGCTGGAAAACCCATGCAGCGAGTTCTTGACGCTTCTCAAAATCGCCGACTTTCAGCTCGTGAAATATTTGAATTTTGAAAGGGTATTTTTTTTAGGAAAAATTCTTAATGTGTGTTTTTTCTAAACTGTTCCAAACGAAATCCCCGTTTGTCGAGACCCTCCAGACGCCCTAAGTCTCTTTTTCAGGTCCCGGGAGGAGAACACCAACCTATCTCTATATAGGGGAAGAGAGACTCCAAGAAAAAAGAAACTGCGGAATTCCTTTGTTTTCTCTAGGGCAGGTATCTGTCAATGATCGCCAAGCAACAACACGAGTCCAAGCCAGCGAATTACAACTGATGATTTTATTTTAGCTGCGAATACACATATATACACATAAGTATTTACATAAAACAAAAAATGAATCAAATTTACATAGTTTCAAATCTATACAGAATATTAACATATTCCTTTCCCGACATTCTCCCACCTTGAGTTCTCTACAGAAACTCAACCAATAGTCGGGAAACGACCTAGTTCTCTCTAGGATTGAGCGATCTCCGAAGGAGTCTTTACTGGTTTCTCCTCGGGAGCCTCCCCTCGGTGAGCTTCCGATTGTTTACTCCTCGAGGTACTACCCAGATCGGCTGGTATCTCTAAATTGTAGAGCCGTTGAAACGGCCTAATCTTGTCGCCCTTGCTGGTTATAAACTTTGGAACTGTTGGACAGAGTTCTTCTTTAGCTTCTTCCATGTAGCCACTGTCTGAACAGAGTCCTTTAGCTTTTTCAAAGTTGGAAATGTCTGGACAGGTCAGAATTTAAGTCTCTTTCATCTTGGAACAGTGTGGACAGGGTTCTTCTTTAGCTTTTTCCATGTTGCCACTGTCTGAACAGAGTTCTTCTTTAGCTTCTTCCATTTTGGCACTGTCTGAACAGAGTTCTTCTTTAGTTTCTTCCATGTTGGCACAGTGTGAACATGGTTCTTTAGCTTTTTCCATGTTAACACTGTCTGAACAGAGTTCTTCTATAGCTTCTTCCATGTTGGAACTGTCTAGACACATTGATCTTTTCACCTTGGAGCAGTCAGGACAAGTTGACTCTTCAGGCCTTTTCTGAATGGAACTATCTGGGTCAGGGTATATTTCCATATGGGGCCAATCTTTTCTTGGTCTTCTCAACCAACTCGGGCCCTCCCACCACTTCGATTTTTCTAGAGAAACTGCTAAGAAACCCCGCGAAAATTTCAACAGCCACGTTTCCTGCAGGAGTCTCGGAACGAGGGTCACTGGACAAGTGAAGACTCCCGGATCGAATATACGGCTTGCCAAGGAGAGTACTTTTCTTTTGTTCATTGGCCTTTGTATTTCCAAAATTTCCAGGGAACAAGCCAAAGTGTCCTTCTCTTGATTCCCTACCATGCCCAACACCCTTCCTCTATCAGACCTTGGACCATCACACATGGTACTGTTAACATTGCTTGTCCAATCACGCAAGTTGAAATGAGCAGAAGCCAACAATCTCTGTGCTTCGTCCACAATTTTTTCCATATCAGTGATTTCTGAGAAACTAGCCACACAGTTATCGATGTACAAAAATTCCCTCAACAATTCAGCTGTCTCTTGCCAGGGTTCAGGAGCCTTGTTCAAGTGGTGAGACAGCGTGGCAAGCAGGAGATATGGACTCGTCGTGATTCCGAAGACAACTCTCGCAGGACGTAAAACCATCACTTTTTTCTCTTTGTCATATACCAGAGAAATCTTAGATAATCTCTGTCTTCCTCCCTAATCCCAATTTGAAGAAAGGCCTTCTCTATGTCCGAGGAGACTTCTATCTCGCTCTTCCTAAATCTATTCAAAATTCTTGGGATGGTTTCTATCATATTCGGACCTCTTTCCAAACAATCATTCAGTGAAAGTTTTCCCTTCTTCCTGGCTGAAGCATCAAAAATTTGTCTTATTTTGGTGGTTAGACTATTCTCTTTAAAAACTGGTCGATGTGGCAAATAGAGCACGTCTTCACGTTTATTGTCTGTAACCATTTCTATTTTTTTATTTCTTAGTCACTTTTCAATATTTTTCAGCAACATCTCTATTGTCCGTGAGCACTTCTCTTTGGCGAATCCATGGAAAGGCAACCTGGTAACGCCCCTCACAATCTTGGGAAACAGTACGTGCGAAGTATTCTTCTGTCTCCTTTTGTATCGAGTCGTTTTGATGAATATCTGAAATACCAATAGCCTCTAATCTCCATAAATTCTCCAAATCACTAGTCAACAGTGAAGTTGTGCAAAGTCCATTAAAGCTAGTTTCTTCTTCTGTGGCCGGAATCTCGCCCATTAAAGTCCAGCCCAACCTCGTTTGCACCGCCACAAGCCCAGAAGGAAGTTTTCTATGCTCTCCGGTTAGTAATTTTTCAGCAATGTCTTCTCCTATAAGAATCTCAAGAGGTCCCTTTTGTAAATCAATCAATTCTATGTCATGAGCACTAAGTTCTTGCATCCATTTACCCTGATGGACCTTGGGCACGCTGTCGCAGATAGCATCTTGGCTCAGTGCTTCAAAATTACAGCTATAAGATCCGTCTAAATTAGTCAACCTGATATATTAAATTCTTTGTTCGTACAACTCTGTGTTAGATCCACCAAACATAGAGTGGCGAAGAGACTCTTGTTTGGAACATTCATATCCCATTTCTTCTGCCGTGCTCTGGAGTACATAAGACCTCTGAGATCCCGTATCTATCAATATTCGTCCCATTCTTTGACACTTTCCTCTGATAATTACTCGCAATGTGGGTAACAAAACCACAGACGTCGTCGTCAGATTGGTCAAAGTCTCATCATTTATTATCTCTCGGGCTGGAGTAGCGATCTCCTCATTCAGGTTCTTCCTGGGGCACATACTCCTTAAATGTCTCAAGCCCCCACAGCTGGTGCAACCTGTCCCAACTTTGCAGAATTTGCTCAAATGACCATATTTCAGGCATCTGAAACAAACCCCTTTCTTCCTTAATTTTTCCAATTTATCTACCAATGTCAAATTTTCCGCGAATCCGCATTTTGCACCCTCACGATCTCCCCTTTCACAAAAACGCAATTCCTTTTCCTATTCCCTGCTTCAGAGGCTTTTAAAAAACCAGCAGCCGTGGGCAGGGGATTCCTTTCATTTATTCGATACTAGCGGATATACCCGGCTTTGCCCGGGTTTTACCCGAGTAAAGGTTTGTCTAACGAGCATTTGTTAAAACAATTCTCTATAAACTTATAAAAAAAAAATGATAGATATATTTTGATGATTTGAAACTCGTAAATTTTAATCTCTCGATAAAATGATCATTTTTTCCCGGTCCCTGTGTGCCGTGTCATTCTGAATTTTTGCTTTCCTAATTTTCTACGTTACAAAATCATCGTTTTATCTAGTGAATATTTTTTCCCGGTGCCTTGAAAAATACTCGATAAGTTGAATAAAATCATGGTCGTTTATGGAAGATGGACGAAGTTCCCGGAGGTCATCTTGGTCAAGCCCCCGCGAGGCTTTTTTTTGTCTACTTGGCACAGCTGTGTCACCAACTCTGCCCCCGCGCGCCAGGACATCTTGACCCCTCTGATTGGTCGGTGGGTACTTGGACTGTCCATCCGGCCGGCGGCCGGACGATTGCATTCTCTCGACAGGGGGTGGGGCAGACCTAAGCCTATCTCCGTCGCAAGGTGGCGCTGCTTGCGAGTTAAAGCTACAAATCTGCAAATAACTCTAAGGATATTCAAGATATTCAAGAAATTATTTTTCGAAAACCTTTCCAGGGATATACCTAATAATATCCCAAAATTTCACGGCGATTGAATGTATGGTTTTTGAATCTATAGAGAACACACACACACACACACACAGACAGACATTCATTTATATATATATATAGATTTCACGATAGGGATCTGTGACTGAGGGCGCTCATTTGATGGTCGGCTGGTTATTATTTCGTCTGGGGTACCGAAATTCCCTCCAATGCAATCAATTGTCTTTTCAAAATTTCAATCAAATCTTCAAGAGAAAAATATCCTGTGAATTCCCTGTGTAATTCAATCTTTAAGTCTGACGGCAATAGCTTTAGGAGCAAAGGGCACAATAAGTTACCGTAGCTTTCAACGACAACACCCAACGACTTCAAACTTATAATCTGCTCCAGGATTCTGCCGTGCAACTCTCTAAAAGCCCTCACGTCTTTTGACACTCTAAGTGGATTCAAGGCCAAGAGGTTGTTCATATGCCCATCGATCAACCTTTCCTTTTTTCCGAAGTGTTCCTTCAACAATTCAACGGCCTTATAATAATTTTCTTCAGATAGGCAAAATCCTTCCACGGTTTGGGCCGCCGTTCCACTCAAGTAGGCTTTAAGATAGTTAAATTTATCTATCTTTGTCAAATGTTCATTTCTGTTGATTGATGAATCGAAGACATTCCAAAAGTTCTACCACTGACCAATTTCCCCGCAGAATCTTTCTATTGTCAATTTGAGCAACTTAACCATCCCAGTTACAGCAGGTCGACTGATTTCTCCTGAATATTCCTTCTTCATAGCCGTTGCCGTTTCCCTCTGCATTCCGTCCGCTACCACCAGACTTCTTCTCTTTAACAAAGATTTCCACGTCACGGCCTTCTCCCGGTATTCCTCCACCATTCTTAGGTCTTTCTCTAGATATTTAATGTCTATCAATTTACCGATTTCTTCGTCTACCCGCCTCAGTTCTCTGTAGACATCCGAAATCTGTTCCAGCAGTTCCTCGTGGTCATACTCCTTATGCACGTCAGATTTTTCTATTCTTTTCCCATACTTGGATAAAGATGTGCGGAGTATGGTTCTCTTCTTCTTGAGTTTCTCCAGCGCTTCTTCCCTATCCATCCCTTCCCATTCTAATCCAAAAGGGTCCCAAATATAGGCTCGGCTTTCTCCTTCAGTCCCGGCTGGGATGCCAAATGTCGCGTTCAGCGGCGCAGCGCCCAGGCTCTATTCTGCCCAGACGCCCTAAGTCTCTTTTTCAGGTCCCGGGAGGAGAACACCAACCTATCTCTATATAGGGGAAGAGCGAATCCAAGAAAAAAGAAACTGCGGAATTCCGTTGTTTTCTCTAGGGCAGGTATCTGTCAATGATCGGCCAAGCAACAACACGAGTCCAAGCCAGCGAATTACAACTGATGATTTTATTTTATCTGCAAATACACATATATACACATAAGTATTTACGGGGGGTCGGTGGAAGGCTGGTTAAACCGTTTGGTTTTCGACCACTACGACCCGGGTTAGATTCCCGCATTGGACACTTTTTTCTGTTTAAAAAAATGCTCCAATGGCCCTCGATTCTTGCAAAAGTCCAACCCCACCAGCGAGTGCAAGTAACCAAACGGGGCTCTGGCACATTTGTAAGTGCAAAGTCGAACTGCTTTTCACATGTGTAGACATGTGGTGCGCTTACAGTAAAAAGCAGTCGCTAACTACCCACCATAATTTTCGTGGCCTGTACCACGTGTACTAGAGATAAGCAAAAAAAAAAGTATTTACATAAAACAAAAAAAGTGAACCAAATTTACATAGTTTCAAATCTATACAGAAGATTAACATATTCCTTTCCCGACAGGTGGTCTAAACCGTTGGATTTCGACCGCTACGACCCGGGTTTAATTCCCGCACTGGGCACTTTTTTCTGATTAAAAAAATGCTCTAATGGCCCCCGATTCTCACAAAAGTCCAACCCCACCAGCGAGTGCAAGTAAAATTCGAGGCTCTGGCACATTTGTAAGTGCAAAGTCGAACTGCTTTTCACATGTGTAGACATGTGGTGCACTTACAGTAAAGGCAGTCGCCTACCTCTACTCACCATGAATATAATGGCCTGTACCACGTGTACTAGGGATAAGCAAAATAAAGGTTGTCGAAAGAATTCTTTTTTTTCGCATCAAAATAACAGGAGATAAGCTAATAATGATCTAGATGAAGTGCCTTTCATCGGTGCTCCCTCTGATATTATAAATTTGTGTTTTATTTATATCTGATTGATATTTTCATATTTTTCCTGAAATGATTTTGCTTCAGAATAAGTAACAACAAAAGTTAGTTTGTGTTGGCTATTATTGGAATATTGAATTTCTTCTCGATAAGAATTCTGAAAAATATTGTGATTTTTATTTTAAGATATTCTCTCTCTACTCAATCATTGATATCTTCAAAATAAAGAGAATTAATAGAAGAAATATTGATTAGGTTATTGTTAATAAATTTGAATACTTTTATGTTTGATTCTAAAAAAAAAAAAAACATTTTTCTTTGTTCCAGACTTATTGTGATAAAATATAAGGATAGAGCTAGTTCAGGTCTAAATTATTTAAGTTAGAGTTTGAGAATTCAACCCGCAGATTAAAGTTATGAATTCAAAGGAGTTTTGTGTATTTTAGGAAAAAAAGGTTTTGTGGGGTTTTATTACTTTTGTGCTGTAAATGTTTAGAGTTTTGTCCTTAACACACTTCTAAATCTTTTTTTTTTCTGATTTGTTATTTGAAGTTAGATATACAGTGGTACCTCGACATACGAGCGCCCCAACATACGAGTTTTTCGAGATACGAGCCGACGAGCAAGTGATTTTTTGCTTTTAGTTACGAGCGAAATTCGAGATACGAGTTCGGTTCGGTAGTAACACGCAGTCGCGCCATCACGATCAGTTAGCAGCGTGCTTCCGCTGTGAAAAGTTGTGTTTTGTGTTCGCGTTTTGTGTTGCGTTTACATTTACAGTTTTAGTTCATTTATTTTTATAACCATGGATCGGAAGAAAGTTTGTAAAAGTCAAGTGCTAAGAAAAAGATGATGAGTATTGAATTAAAACGTGAAATTTCTACAAGTGAGATAAAGGAGATCTTAGGAATGTGGGAGAGAGTTTCACAGTTCGTGGAAAAAAAAAAACACCCAGAAAAAGTTGCAACAGGTCGTGCATCTGACCTTTTTAATAACACTTGCCTAAGTCATTTCCGGAACATTCTGAGAGGGAGGAAGAAACAAACCTCCTTGGACATGTTTTTTTTATAAACGGCCTACAGGTGAAAGCGAGAAAAATGTAGCGAAAAAGGCAAAGACCAGTGAGGATATCTAATTTATTTCTTTACATTCTCTTTTTAATTTTTTTGTGCAATAAATATTTGATATTTATAAATACGTTTTTATTATTTAAAACCACGTAACAAAAATAACTGGGGTGACATTTTGGAGGTTGGAACGGATTAATGGTAGTTCAATTGTTTTGTATGGGGAAATTTGCTTCGAGATACGAGTAATTCAAGATACGAGCAAGGTTGCGGAACGAATTAAACTCGTATGTCGAGGTACCACTGTATATATATTATTTTTACTTGGCCTTATTTAAATATTCGTAAGTGCTTGAAAATTATTAATACATTTATATGGGAGTATGATATATACTTTTGGCTTAATTTATGTTTCTTCTTAATTATTTAATATCTGATAAAGTGGAGAGAAGTTTTTTTTCTAATTTTTTAGAGTATTGTGGCAATATTATTTAATATTTTCGTATTTTCCCAATTAATTCGAATAAATTTGGACTTTATGCCTTATATTTTATTTATAAAAGTGAATATATTCAGTATAATAATATCAATGATTCACAAAATTTAAATAAATAACTTACAGCGCATTTAAAAATATATATTTATTGGGAGCTTAGCAGTCTTGCCCTTTCTCAACCAATTAGGTTAAACAAATAGAATAAATAATGGAGGAATTTTTTTGCTTATTCATAGTACACGTGGTAGAGGCCATGATAATCATGGTGGGTAAAAGTAGGCGATTGATTTTACTGTAAGTGCCCCACATGTCTACGCATGTGAAAAGCAGTTCGACTTTGCACTTACAAATGTGCCAGAGCCCCGTTTGATTACTTGCAGTCGTTGGCGGGGTTGGACTTTTTCGAGAATTGGGGGCCATTGGAGCATTTTTTTTAAATCAGAAAAGAGCTCAATGCGGGAATCGAACCCGGATCGTAGCGGTCGAAAACCAACGGTTTAGACCATCCTTCCACCGACCCCCCACAATGGAGGATTGAATAAATACAATTATTCTTGAATATGGTCAATTAGCCAATGCACATTCACCATTTTTTAAAGGTTAAGAAAGGAACCCGAAAGATCGCAGCAATATTTAAAAAAAACTTTCGGTAAGTCATTTAACTTCTGTTTGAATAGTACGAGGGTTGTCCGTTAAATAAGTTCCACGGGGCACCACTGTCATGAGGATCGCTTTTAGGCTCGAGCCGACTGCACGGGCTCGTAGCTTGTTCTCCCCACTCCAATTTCCCACCAAGGACACGTCGCTGGTAAGCTTAGTTTTGGCTGAGCAGCCGTTTGTGATGGAGCTTCCCCACATGTCTCCCGCCAGCTGTGAATTACGGTCAGTAATTCGCTTTTTGGCCGCAAAGAAGAATTCGGCAAAGGACATTCATACTGAACTCTGTCAAGTGTATGGAGAAGGGTGTATGAGTTCCGGGATGGTGCGCAGATGGGTCAGAGAATTTGAAAACGGCCGAACAGACGTCCACGATGAACCGCGTGCTGGACGGCCATCGGTTTCAAACGAAACCATTGCCAAAGTCGAAGCGGCAATGCTTGAAGATCGACGGGTTACTGCGCACCATCCCGGAACTCATACACCCTTCTCCATACACTTGACAGAGTTCAGTATGAATGTCCTTTGCCGAATTCTTCTTTGCGGCCAAAAAGCGAATTACTGACCGTAATTCACAGCTGGCGGGAGACATGTGGGGAAGCTCCATCACAAACGGCTGCTCAGCCAAAACTAAGCTTACCAGCGACGTGTCCTTGGTGGGAAATTGGAGTGGGGAGAACAAGCTACGAGCCCGTGCAGTCGGCTCGAGCCTAAAAGCGATCCTCATGACAGTGGTGCCCCGTGGAACTTATTTAACGGACAACCCTCGTATATCCCGCAATTGCTTAAATTTTAAAGATTTAATATTTGTAATATTGTTGTGGTCTCTCTCTCTCTCTCGGAGGTATAAATTAATAACCTTTATTATAGGCACAAATTGTAAATTTTTATTTATAAATGTAAAGTCACATCTGTTGATATATGATCCTTAAATTTATGTTCATCAGCTATTGTTTCAGAGTTACAATTTATGTCTATAAATTTGTTTATATTTCTTTGATAAAGGCGCATTGTGTGTGTATTTGCATAATCTGCTTCCTATATTTTTGTTAAATTCATAAATTGTTTTGAACTTCAAGTCTTGAATTGGATTATGTATTTGATTTTCAATTTGTTGAATATAATATGTGCAAACATTTTATTTTTAAATTTTATAACAAAGTTGATAGAGATATATATATTTTTGAAAATAGAGCAATCCATAAATAAATCTTCAATTAAAAAGGCATATATTGGATCAAAAAATCATTTATTTTAGAATATTTCATTTGGCTGAACGCTAACATTTATCAAAATATTATAAAATATTAATTAACACATATTAATATGTTATAATACCTTCGTTAAGGTTGGCGTTCAACCAACTGAAATATTTTAAAAATAAATGATATTCTGATTCAATATATGCCTTTTAATTATATAGATATATATATAGAAAAATTATTCTGCATGTTGGAATCATAATTCAATGTATTTCAGAATATCGACGCGCGTGTTTCTACACTGGTACAAAAAAATATCTTCCTAAATCATCAAATATAAACATTGTTAATTTATTTTGTTTTTAAAAAAAGGTGACAGCGGGTTATTGAAACGTTGGAAATAATTTTTGAAAAGTTGTGGTTTTTATATAATTATATTCAATGTTAATCGAGTTACTATATTGTTATCAAATATCTTGGATTTAAACATGGCTAGCGTCTCTGACGCGGTCGCCACGACCCACAAAAATAACAAGCTACTTTCGGTCGTTGCCACTGACCTTGAGTCTGCGTTTGACACCCTGAACCGCGGCTTAATGAAATCCCTCATGATCTCCATCGGTGTTCCGCCAGTCTTCGTAGAGTGGGTTCATCTGCACTGTGCGGGGGCACAAGCGGCCGTGAGGATCGACGGAGTTGGAGGTACTCCTTTGTTCTTCCTGCTCAACAGGTTGAAGCAGGGATGCGCGTCCATGGGGCCTCTTCTTCTCCAATTAGAGAAGTTACTCGGCCGAGGAGATGGTCTGGCATACGCCGACGACCTCGTTCTGCTTATCCGTGAGGATGGGCAGTTGGAGCTAATTAAGAAGATATTTGATGACTTCAGGCGTGCGTCAGGAATAAGAGTCAACTTCGGAAAAGTCAGGGCCTCTGTTGCGGCGGGTGAAAAAATCGTACCGAATCTCCATTGGGAATTTAGTGGAGCACAGAAAAATTATATTTCTGGGCACCATCGTGACCCTGGGACATAGAACATCGTTACACGATAACATAAGTAAACTACTGGAAGGAACCATCGCTAGATGGCCTCCCTTTGTCCACAGTCTCTCTCTTGTTGGGCGGGCGAGAGCGGCCAATAGTCTTGTGCTATAATCAGTCTTCTACCATCATCAGGCCTACCTGCTCAGTGAGACTTTCATCTCAAGACTGCAGGCAAGACCTCACGCGGTTTGTTTGGTTCTTGACCGCACTGCGTGGCTTCCCGGCAGCGTTCTGGCACGTCCTGTGTCCGTCGGGGGCGTGGGGATTATTGGACATCAGCATCCAACTCCAGCTCGCCTGCTTCAAGGGGGCTCAGACTGCACGAAGAGTTGGAGATAAGAACTCCTACTCATGACTAGCGGACTCTGGAATCTAGATGGTCCCCTTGTCTTCGAGTTCCTGGGTGCTGTTCCGTCGTCCTCGGCTGCTGGAACTCTGGGAACAGAAAATTGAATAGCAGAAAAAACTAAGCATAACTAGTTTAAAAATTGAAGAGCCATACCCTCCCTTTATCAAATTTTATTCATTGCAGGATAAGGGTTGTATAAATAAATCTTAATTATATATTGTAGTTAATATATATTTATATGCATTTATGTACAAGGGAGGCTGAAAAGTTTAGCACTCAAAACATTTTGCAATAACTCAGTGAAATGAACACATAATTGTAAAAATTCAAAAAGCATATATAATAACTACCATTAAGGAAACAATTTATTAAAGAAACATATCGAAGTGGGCTCCTTTGGCCTTGATGCAGGCCTGGAGGTGTTTGGTGATAGACTCCACCGTGGGCCGCAGGTACTTGACGTCGATCTTGGCCCACTCTAGCTGCAGGGACTTCTTTAGGAACTCCAAACCTTTGTGGGAAGAAGAGATATTTTGTTCTAAGTTACTCCAAACGGAGTACTGCATCGGATTTATATCGGGGGAGTTTGGAGGCCACATGTCTTTGCCCTAGGACCCAGGAAAATGCTGCTGGCAGAAGGATATCATCGACTGAAAGCCATGGGTGGGGGCCCAATTTTGCTGAAGTAAGTTTTGCGCAGTGATATCGAGCCCATGGAAGCATATAGTCCCTCGGAATGACGTTTTTGTAGACTTGGGAGTCGATTTTGACATTTCGATCAATGAACACCAGCGGGGTCTTGCCTTCAGAAGTGACTCCAGCCCAGACCATGACAGATTTCGGGAACTTGAGCCTCGTGTGCACCTGACGTTTCTTGAAAGCCTTTTTTCCTGGAGGTAGAAGCTGGCGGTGGTTTGGGCGACTTCAACTGTGAAAATCTTCTCGTCCGTCCCATTCGGATCATTGAGAGCAACTTCTTTGCCTTGTCCAAGCGATTCTTTATTTTACTTTCGGAAAAGGTTTGCCCACGGTAAAGACGATAGTTGCGAAGTCCCAAGTCGCGTTTCACGATATTCTGCACCCTTCCTAGAGATTACGAAGTCAGAAGCGATGCGATTCATGCCGACGCCTTTATTTCGGGCAATCCTCTTCTTTATTATCTTCTGTTTGCAGAAGTGTTGGCCGTTCTAGAGGGGCCCGATTTTGGTTGCCCTCCAAAATGTCCTCGCTCCTGGTATTGCTTTACAATCTTTTTAAAAATTCTAGCGTTGATCTTGAGCCGGTGAGCGATGTCTGAAGGACAAACACCTTTGTCGATCAGGTGCGCAATCGTAGCGCGATGAGGTGAAGGACGCATAATTAAAAATAAAAGACGTTGGAATATTTTCTTACTAGGCACCCAGTTTATTAACATTAGCATTTCGAATCACCACGAATTAACGTGCCCATGCGCTTTAAATACTGTTCTCAAGTTCATAAATAAAAAGGTTCATACTTTTCAGGCACTCTGTATACATAATGACATCTGCTACCCTATACCTTCAGGTTTTAAAATTTAAATAGAAGCGTTTTTAAAATTTAACTGAGAATTTTTTCAACTTACTGACCTACCATGACTATACAAATATATGGAATATTTCAAATGTGTGAGCTCATAATCATGATAGATAATATTTATTACGGCACTATTCGTAGAAAAAAATTTACTCTGGAAAAACCCGGGCAAAGCTGGGTAACAAATAGTATTTCATTTAAAAACAGAATTTTATTTTATATGTACACACTCGGGAGGAAAATGCACTTGGGTGTCATTCGGCTATTTAGCCTATATACTCGCCAAAAAATGAAGTCATCACATTGAAATACTTAAGGAAATTTTCTGAAAATTGGTGAGCTATTTATTGATAATGTAAATATTGATTGAAATTGAAAATAAGGAGGTAAATTTATTGAGAAGATGCAAAGTTTTTAACAATGATGTCGCCTTCTAGGCACTTAAATTATTAACTACACGGTGAGGCATACTGTCATACAGTTTTTTTATGGTGTTTTGTAGAATGCTAGAAAGTCGTATTTCGGAATGCTCTTTAGTATCTTTTCGATTCTGCAATGGTGGTTTCTCTTGTGTCAAAATCTTACATTTCAAAGAATTTTGATTTTTAGAAATATAAAAAAGTCATTAGAAGCTAAGTCTATGAAGTATTGGGGTTCCGTTCTTGGCTAAAAAATTCATCAAATATGTAGCTTTGCGTGGTCGAGCGTTGTAGTAATGGAAAAAAACAATTTTTAGATTCTCACATTTCCCTTTTTTGAGGCGAATTGATTCGCGTAAACGTCTCAGGATATATAAATAAACTTCCTTATTTATTGTTTGTTCTTTCTCAAAGTATTTGTAGATTTATTATTGCCAATATTCTTTCATCGAAGTAAGGACAGTAGAATTTGATTTATTTGTTAAAGAAACATTCGTGTTTTAATATTTTCATTTGTGATATAGATGGCGCTTTTGCATTGTAATAATTTATGCCTAACTGGCCTTGTTTTTATTGTTGGCGGAAGAGTATTGCTCGATGCAAATATTTAAATGTAATTCTACTGTCCTAAAAGCTTATGTCCATAGTTTACTTAATATATAATTTATAAGATTCCACCCTATTCAGTCTAGCATATATAAGCAGAATGATTCAATTTAGTATTAGAGCTCTAAAGAAGGGGTCTGGAAGATAAAATTAGCGAAACTGCTTGGAGAGTTCACCACAGATCAGCCAAACCCTCCCAATATTTTTCACCGCAGTAAGTACAGTAGAAATTTGATTTATTTGCGAAAAAAAAAAACATTTGTTTATCAATGTTTTCATTTGTTGAAGACCTTGTATATGTTTCAAAATCCCTCAACAAGGGCGATCTGAGGTGCCCCACCATTCGCACACCAGCGTGGCTGACCACCTCTATTATATCAGCCCCCGTTGTAAAAAGAGAATTTCGAATTACCTCCTCACCATCAGCTTCCATCATAAAATTTAGAAACTCCATCATATACAAGATCTGTTCACCAATTTCCCAGAAAAGGCAAACATAAGAAAAATGGTGACTGAGAAAGATATTCAATGGTATTTTCAAAATTTCTCGTTTCTATGCACAGCTTCCATCGATTCTCCCAAGCTTCAAAACATTTACAAAAGTCGTCTTTCGGGATGCTCTTCAAGACCTTTTTCGATTCTGCAACGATGGTTTCTCTTGTGTCAAAAACCCTCACTTTCAAAGTATTCAAAGTATTTTGAATTTTAGGAATAGGAAAAGTCATAATGAGTTAAGTCTGGAGATTAAGCAGGTTGGTGGAGTATTGGGGTTCCGTTCTTGGCTAATACATTCATCACATATGTAGAAGATTGTGGTCGAGCGTTGTAGTGATACAAACACCATTTTTGAATTCTAAAATTTCCTTTTTTAAAGGCGAATGTTTCATGTCTCAGAATGTTTAAATAAACTTCCATATTTATTGTTTTTTTCTTTCTCAAAGTATTCGTAGAGTATAATCCCTTTATGATTATAATAAATCTAGTAAAATCTTGGTTTTTGACTTGTAAAGACGAGATTTCTTTGTTCTTGGCACATATTCTCCTTTCCACTTCATGAATTGGCGTTTAGGATTGGGGTCATAGCCGTAAACCCATATTTTGTTTCTAGTTATTACGTTTTCTTTTCAATTAGGGTTTAATTCGACCATTGCAAACATGTTTTTTGAGCCATCAACTCGATCCTTTTTCTTTTCGAATGCCAGCATTTTAGAAGCAAATATGGCAGTGTCTTCCTCAACTACAGATCTTCTTTAATTATCAAGCCATATATTGGACATTAAGATTTCCCAGTTTCTATCGCGATGTCACGTAGGTCTATTAGTGGCTTTTCCTTTCTTAAATATATCTTATTTATTGTGTATTTCAGAAATCCTGTGAAGGATTGGCTTGCCAACGTGTGCATCATCGTCCAGTGATTATCTACTTAAAAAAAAATTGTGAATATCATTCATATATGGCTGATTTTTCTAATGATCACATCGCCTCGATGAATATTTTAATAAATTAGAATTTTCGAATACAGACTTATCGATTTTAAAATAAAATTTCATACAAACTCGTTGTTCAGTTTTTAATTCATTTATAAAATTGAAAGGCTACTTGAAGTGATATTTTAAAATTATTTTCATTTAGTGCAGCGCGTGAAAAATCGTGTTTCTATTTGCTTCCGTGTTGCTCAAAATTTCTATTTATTAGAATTGACGTTCGAAATTTTCATTATTTATATTTAAAAAAATATTGAAAGTTTCCGAGAAATTATTAAACAGACCTTTTATATGTTTCAAAATTCCCCAATCAGGTGATCTGATGTGCTCCTCCATTCGCACACCAGCGTGGCTGACCACCTCTATTATATCAGCCCCCGTTGTAAAATGAGAATTTAGAATTACCTCCTCACCATTAGATTCCTTCATAAAACGTCTATAGCCGCTTGGCACCGTAAAATTTTGATTCATGATGACCAGTCCAGAGTTGTGGCGAGAGAATTTGGATGTATCAAATATAATAATAAATAAGCAAAATAATAGCTATAACAACAGAGTTACAACATTTATAACAACAGAGTTACAACATCTAAAACAACAGAGTTACAACATCTATAACAACAGAGTTACAACATCAAGAAATAAATGGTAGGTCCGTCACTACTTACGAGCCCTCGTCCCCACTGAACCAAAGGTCCAGTGAGGAATCGCTGCTTGACAGCGACTCCCTCGCCGATCGCCAATCATCCTCCGACGACTCCTCTACCAGAGGAGCCGCCTCTTCCACACAACAGTCCGTGTTAGCAAAGATGGACCTTACCTTTCGGCGGCTCCATCCCACGACGGTCCTCCACCTCTACATCACACCATACAACACGTGCTCATTTATTACAGTTATGTGGAGAGCAACGATTTATGATTTTAAATAGAGGTGAATAGTGCGTGAAGAGAGTTGCGAAGAGAAGCGTGAAATTGACTCTTCATGATAGTATTCTTAAATAAAAATATTTGCTAAACGTTTTTAAACATGAGATTCCAGTTGAAGACGAGTTATTGAGTATGTTATCATTGATAATGTAATAGACTATTTATCACTTCAACCACATATTATAAAATTCGTTGATCTGTTACTCAAAACATATTTTCTTATTGCTTTTTTTAATCATTTCATGCTACTAAGTTAAAACTTGTAACGATTAAAGTAAATTGTCTTGCCATCCTTAAGTTTGTCTTATTTCTTTTTTAGATGGAAATTTGATGGACAATATGGGAAGATTAAGGAAGACAAACTGAATATCGTCAAAGAGATATTGAGGCCATGGGTTCTGTGAACTACAATTTCTGCAATTGGCTCTTGGATTCCCGGCGTGTGAAAGACTGCTCTTCAATAAGACGACGTTCCTATAGTTCCGCTTCACACCACAATAAAAAAGACGTGAAGCCACCATGGACCACTTTCAAGACGATGTGGAAAACCTTGGTCAAAATAATGAAGATCCGCGCCAGTAGCAGCAAAATTTGCAAGGTGCGGGTCACAACTCCCGAAGTGAAAGAGCTTTTAATCGGAACATTCATTATTCCATTCGCAGAATATTAATTTTGATATTTTTTGCTCAGCATATTTCTTTTTTATTGGTCTTTCTTATTATTTTATTCTAATATGTCTGAAATTACTTTGATAAAAATAAAAGCCCTGCCATCCTTAAGTTTTCGTTTATACTTTTTGTACGTGCCAATATATTATAGATCTAAACAGTGCTTAACTCAAGAAAACCTATTTTATGTTCGATTTTTATATAAGAATTTCCCTTTTAAATGCGGGTAGTGTTTTAAACCAAAACACGATTTACAAAGTATTTTAGAATATATTTGTATATAATATATATATATATTTAAAAAATATGCATATATTGGATTTCTAATTATTTTATTGTTCCAATATTTCGAGGGGCAACTCGCCTCTCTTTATCGAGGATGTTTGTGTTTTTCACTAGAACATGCGCGTACGCGTATACCACTCTCGTTCTACAAGGCCAATGAAAGAATTGTATCTTTGAATTAACTATTGTATTCAGTATATATACAGCAAATAATTATATTTAATATTATAGCTCATTATTTTATCTATGAAAAATAGAGAATTTTTATTATTTTAACTAGAAATATAAATAAAAAACCTATCCTCATATTTTAAGGGGGAAAAGATTGACATAACTGCTTGGAAGTCTTGAAACAAAATTATTGGTTCACAAACACAACTCTGGTGTAAAGGATTTAAACAAGCTATGAAGAGATTAGGTGAGGTTAGGATAGGTTAAGGTTATTAGACCAAGGAGCTATTTCCAAAGTTACCCAAACTATTTGTGTATGTTTTTGTTAATTAGTTTCATGTTATTTTTTAAAATGTGATTTTTGGAAAATAAACAGAATATGATAAAATATGCACGAAAATATCAGATTCTGAGATTTAATTATTTGTTCTCTATATCATTATAGGTTTTAAATGTATAAATTCCAGTATTTATTCAGAAAAAAAAAACAGTTGATAAAGGTTATAAACAAACTTGGCTACCCATTGAGGTGCCAGACCGCGAGTGTTTGTGTAGGTTGCAACCGCGTGATCCCCCCTGTGTTTACTTACCACTTTCTTGTCGACTCATTATTAAATGGTAGCTTATACAATCTTATAATAACATGTGTCCTCTCAAGGTGTAAAATATAGGGATAGAAAATTAATTGTTATATATCTTCTTTTTGATATATAAGATGGGTTTTCAAAATTAAAAATAGAAAAAAAGATTGTTCAACCGAATCATCTGCAAATTCAACTGAAAAGAAGAAAGTAAAATTCAGAAAGCAGCTCTTACCTTGCTCCGGCACGGCCTCGGACAACCTGCAACAACACCGGTTAGAAGAGACTGGCAACACACATGGCAGTACTTACCAAGACTTAATCCCATTCTTGTTGTTGTTTTTGGTAGAGTTCGCTTCAAAGAGAAATGTATTCACAGAGGAAATCTTAGAAGTCAACAAGTCGTAGCAAAGTTTAGGCTCAAAGTAACTCCAACAATGGACTGGTCGCTAGGTAGCGAGCGTTTCTTGACATACTCACTTATATTAACCTAAATTATATTAAAAAAACATTATATCTCCTGGAATATTTTTCACAATTTTCACTCGGATCAAAAATAAAATCGCTTTTTGTATAAAGGTCTTTACTATTTATTTTCTTATCCCTTCGTTCTCAAAAGTTAAGCACGAAACCTATAATATAGAATAAAATATTTTTTAAATATATTTTTACCAGAAAAATTATTCAAATATTACTTCTAAATAATATATAAGTGATACAATAGACCAAATTCATGTATAGAATGCATGCGCCTATTTTTTTATCTTTTAACTTTATTAATATCCTATAACGCGATATCCCAAACTCAGGGATATTTGCGTCAATACATTTATTTACATCATGACAAATTGGCTATATACAAAGAGAAAGGTCAAGGAAAAAAAAAAACATACAAAAGCAATTCCTTCAAAATTTCCTCTTCCCTCTCTTTTCAAGTTCAAAACATAGTTGTATATATATCTACAAAATTGATTAACATTTTTATATGTTCTTTTCTCATCTACAAATTCATGTAGCTGTCCGATGCGACCAAATTTTCTTTCCATATAATCCCGAAAAATTGGGCATTCCAGAAGTAAATGTTTCGAGCCTTGAATTTCTCCTCCACAGAAGCATTTCTGTTCCTTCACCGCGCTGATATTTGCCAAAATTTCCATGATCACTGATAAATTGGACATTTTAAAAATCTGGACGGAAAAAATTCGGAATTTCGAACACAAAAAAAAATTCCTTTAAATATTCCATTTAGTGAAGCGAATTCTGGCAAGTTTTAATCTCAAAATTATGAATAAATAGGTTATCTTCATCTATGATGGAATGGAGCTTGAAACCGTTTGAGTTTGTAATGGATCAAACCAGACGGGGTGTCTAGAATTGAAGTCACCACATAGAATAATTGCTTGTTGTTTGTAGGTTTCCAGAAACTCCTTGATAAATGTTCTGTGCGTGTCATTAATTCAATTTTGATGTATATAAAAGTTTGCTATGAAAATACTTCCGATTTATAAATCTAATTAAGAATTACTACGAAAATATGACAGCTGCGGTGAGATGGAATAATTCATTCACTGGATCTATTAAAATAAAATCCGGAGTGTTACAGGGTGAACCACTATCTCCTTACTTATTCATACTTTTTATTAACGACCTGATTAGTACTTCTGACTGCTCGGATATACCTGGTATTTATCTCCCAAAGCATGAAAATATCCATTTGTTACTATATGCAGATGATATTGTACTGATAGGCGAATCTAAGAACAATTTGCAGTTAAAAATTAATATGATACGAAAATATTTTGAGGAAAATATGCTAACGCTGAACGAAAACAAATAAAAAATAATGATATTTCGCAATGGTAGGAAGCGCTCAAAATCCGATAATTGGTATTGGGGAAAACAAACACTGAATGTCACGGAAAGATACATGTATCTAGGATATCCACTCACCTCAACAAACTCTTTTAAGCAAGCCGCATTATACTATAAGGGTAAAGCTCTCGCGGCCAGTGGTGCGGTATGGCCTATTCTGAACAGGTCGAAGATGAACTCTCTTAAATCCTCTATGAAACTTCTTGACGCGATGGTTCTATCAACCCTGCTATACGCGGCACCTGTTTGGGCAAATGTGTGAGCATACATTAATTGTTGATCAAATTCAGGACTCATTTATGCAAAGATATCTAAATCTTCCAAGATACACCCCCGGATACATGCTCAGGATAGAATTGGGAAGAGTGTCACTCAGCGTTACAGTCTTGAAACTTACCTTAAAGTTTTGGTTGAGAATACTGGGAATGGGTGAAACTAGACTGCCACTGCTCTGCTTGTCCCAGCTGTGGGAAATCTCAAACGCAACGAAAAAATATATAGGTTTCACGGGAAGTATAGTTAATATTTTAAACAACACCGGATTTCAATGGCTGAATTGCTGCACAGACTATAGAACATTACAAAGAGAAATTCCCTACATAATCAGGACTGCAATATACCAATCTCTGCAAAAGGATCACACAAGAATAATAAATTCAAGACTTTACCCCCACTATAAAAACATCTGCTCAACTCCGTTACCGGAACACTATCTGTCCAGCGATTTCTCGCTCCGGGTCAAACAGTGTATTGCCGGACTGAGAATCCTCTCGGTGCTCTTTGCTGATGATCGCCCCAGAATATTTAAAACAGATGGATGGACATGCGAGATTTGCGGGACAAGAATGGAGCCGGGGCTACATCACCATATACTCTCATGTATGGGGCTGAAAGACGAACGAGAAGTGCTCCTCAGTGAAATAGGCCTTGAGGGACTCTCTTTGGAGCTCCTGTTGAATGAGGTGGTGAGAAACAGAGCTGGAGCTTTTGCGTTGTTCAAATTTTGGAAGACGGCTGAAGAGAAGAGAAGGCTATATACATAATCTAATTGATGTAAATAATTATATGCAAATAATCTATGTCAGGATTAGAATGACGAATCCTGTATGGGACTTTGATTCCAGTAAAAGGCTTGTTGCTGCTCTTGTATATAGTCACAGTGTAGAAAATAATATACTATACCTACTACATATAGGTTTCTCTCTGTATTCTTAGTTCTCTTCTCTTACTCTGTAAACTGGCGAATCCTATATAGGACGAGAGGTCCTCAATAAAGGCTTTTGTTGTTGTTGTTGCTATGAAAATATTTGATTTTTCTGAAAATATGGAAGTGGTAGTACAAAAGAAGTTTGTCAATTTGTTTATTTTATTATATTTTATACCTTCATTCATAAATTTAGTTGCAGTGTATATTAGTTGTTATGTCGTTGAATAAACTATTTGAGATTCTAGATCAAAAACCACTTCTCTATTAATCAGGTAGGGTTCCTGTATTAAGATGATATCTGGTGGGTTATTTCTTATTGCAGCTTGAAGTGCCAGTGCCAGCTCAGTGCCAAGAAACCTTTTCTTACATTTTGTTGTAAACATTTAATTCATTTTCCTTGCATGATTATCAAACTTAATAGACTATAAACTAATGCTGTTATTTCGGCATAATTATCGGTTAGAAAATACTTTGTTCGTTGATTAATTATGTCTATCTGTGTCTTGTATAGGTGGACAAAATGTGAAATTTGCTCTATAATTCGGTGATTTTCTGAGTTTGGGATGTTTTAGACAATTATAACATCTACTATAACAGCGCTAAAAGTCAGTGTATAATTTATTATTCATATTTTTATAAATCTGGTGAACCTTTGGGGATACCCTTAAAACTATGTTGTGGTGAGGCATGCTCGATTTCATGCTAAACAAAACATTGATCTCGTTTTCCATTTCGTTCAACTCGGGATTCATGCTGCAGATTATTTTAGTAAAATTCACGATTTCAAAAAGTTTATTTACCTTTTTAACTACTATAGTAGGATCTCTATGTTTGGGAATAAACATTTTGCTAATACTTCCAAGTTCCTCTGCTCTTTCTAACTCATCCTTAGAGATTCCATGTCTAATTCTGTGAGAGTCTTTATAATTACTGATTTCCTAGCATTTATAATTTTGTTAATTTTTATCATTTTCCCCTCGTCCCTAAGTTTCTTAACTTCGCTTTAAATAGCTTGATATATTTTTGTGTTATCTTCCTCATTTATAGGCGTTGCCACTATTGTGACCACCTTAAGTATATATATATTTTTTTTTCTATGGTTTTTCTGCGAGTTACTTGAGAATATGTTGGATTTGTTTTAATTAATTAATTTTGAATTCCTTTAAAATTTATATCAATCATAATTTCAATTGTTTTATCATTAATTCTAATATATTTTATTTATTCATTTCTTTGAAGTTGCAATACCATCTTTAGTTTGCCTAACCATAGTTGACAAAAAAAGTAATACATTTTTGGTTAGAATTTTCTTATTTTAAAGAACATTTTTTCAAAGTAATTATTCGTTTATGTATATTATCTGTGTATGTTTGTATGATATAATATATAATATATATATAATATAATATGTTTGAACCGAACACTCTGTCTATTTAAATTTCAAATAATAAATGGAAAATTTGCTGAGAGGATATATATCTTTTTATATATAAAAGTTAAACTATGTATGTTTATTCATTTTGATTTTTTTCTTATACTTTTCTCAATATTTTATGAAACTGGTTGAAGTTTTAAGGAATCAATAGATCCATAGATATACTCGACATATATCATAGCGTAATTCCGGAACCTACTACCTAAACAATAATCTCCGGATTCCCAATTTGATATTTAATATAATCACATAACCTCAATAGACAATTAGCATCAACCAATAATCCATTTTTAAAACTGTACTATGTAAATCAGTTTTTGCATATCTATCTTATAATTCCTATTTCATTGTATGTATATATATGAATTAGATTCGGAAATACCTCAGTAGCGTAGTTATACCTGTCGAAGAACTGTTGAGCCCGAAGGCTTGTATTTCCGATATACATACAAGGTATGTCCCATAAGTTCCCGGACTGGGTCCATAAAAAAATAAATAAATGAAAAATGTAAATGAATTTGACTGTTTATTATAGAAAAATATCTGGCTACACGGTGGTACCAATATCGAGGCGGTACTTGCGCGCGCGCCAAGGTTATTCTAATTTATTTAAAGGTCACACCTAGCGCTGCGGCGATTTTAAGATGGAACAAAAATTGAAGCAGAGGATTTGCATAGAATTTTGTGTGAAACTTCAAATATCAGCAACCGAAACTTTTGAAATGCTTAATAAAGCATTCCCCAATGACGCCCCAAAGAGAACAACTGTTTTTGAATGGCATTCTAGATTTAAAGCTGGCAGAATTTCCATTGAAGATGATCCTCGTCAAGGACGCCCAAAATTTCAAAGGACTGATGAAAATGTGCAAAAAATCACCGATTTGATGAAAGAAAATCCTCGAACCAATTTGCTGGAGCTAGAGCAAGACACAGGCATCTCTAAAACAACGATTGGAAGGATCGTAACCGAAGATTTGAAGCTCAAAAAGACTCCTGCAAAATTCATCCCAAGATTCCTCACCAATGAGCAAAAACTGTGTCGGCTTGCAACCTGTGAGGACACGATGGAAATGACAAGAACGGATCCAGAATGGAAAGACAAGATAATCACAGGCGACGAGACATGGGTCTATGGCTATGACCCTGAAACCAAACCTCAATCTTCCGAGTGGAGAGGTTAGGGTGAGCCTAGACCCAAAAAATCCAGAAACAAGGTGTTGCTGGTCGCTTTTTCGGATAACAAGGGCATTGTTCATCACGAGTATCTTCCTGCAGGCCAAACAGTTATTAAGGAAATGTATTTGGGCATTCTTCGCCGTCTAAGGGAAGCGATTCGAAAAAAAAAAGGCCAGAAAAATGGACTAATGGTGGCTGGATCCTACACCATGACAATGCTCGCCCTCACACAGCGCACTTGATGACTAGCTTTTTGGCGAAAAACGGGACACAAATCCTACTTCAACCACCCTATTTCCCAGACATCGCACCAAATGACTTTTTCCTGTTCCCCAAACTTAAAGCAGTTCTAAAAGGAAGACATTTTGACACCAGGGATGACATAATAGAAAAATCGCCGTTAGCATTGAAGAGCATTCCAAAAGAGGCTTATAAAAACTGTTTCGACAATTGGGAGAAACGATGGCGCTGGTGCGTTGAAGCAAGGGGGGATTACTTTGAAAAGTTTTAATAAAAAAAAATTAAAAAAATCTTACCTTTTTTTTTATGGACCCAGTCCGGGAACTTATGGGACATACCTTGTATATTAAAGAAACTCTTCCCTCAGCGAATTGTCTTTTATTTACAGTATATAGATTTAGTCTGGACTATATATTTATCGTAATTTCAACTAAGAAAAATTTTAATTAGCCAAGTACTAGGACAATTTATTTGTTTTCACTATCTAAAGTGTTGCAGAGAGAAAGAGAGAGTTCAAAATATAGGCTATTCAAAGCCAATTTAAATTAAACCAATAACAAATTTACATATTTCGTGATATGAAAATTATTACTAGGTCTTAAGGGCATTGCGCTATAATTTGAAAATAGCCAAATATCAGAATAACTTACTTATTTTGCGATAAGAAAGCGTAATGCTAATATTGATATATTAATAACTTCAAGTGTCGTTTTACAATCACAGGCCGCAGTGTATTGTATTGATATATTATGTTTGTTAATAATGTATTCCTATATATAATAATGTTACGAACAATGAACATCTATTCTCTCTCTATGCATTATTAAATATTTATCCTGAAAAGCTTTGAAAAGAAATATATAGGTATGAGGCTATATTTTTACTACTGAATATTTAACTCTACACCTCATTTAAATAAATGTGAAAAACTGATCATAATACGCGACATAAGGATTCGCGTGGTTCTTTTATTTATTTTTCCAATATATAGGATGACATCTGCTACCATAAACCCTCGTTTTTCGAAATCCTTATATAAAAGGTTTTATATGAATTTGACTATTTTAGAATTTATTTGAATCTACTCACTCGCCATGATTGTTTAGTTTAAACATTTGGAATTCTTTGAATAAGCAATAATCATAATAAATAATAAAGCATTATTCCTATGGCAAACATTCAATCGGAGAGATCCCGGGTCCCAATATATAATTTTAACACATGAATAATACTTGAATAAAACCTGAATATTATTTTATTGTACACAATCTTTGAAAAAATGCATTCGGATAAAACCCAGACGTTGCCCGGGTCATTCAGCTAGTATATCTCTATATACACTCTATATAAAAAACAAAAAGCGACGCACCAAGAAATCTTTTTATAACTATCGTAATTAATATTTTCATATTAATTTTTTTCACACAATAAATGAAACTCTTCAGCCCAGGGCGGACTTTTTTTCCGATGAAATCCACAAGGGATCAAATGAACTATTCACAATCTGACAAAGTGGTATTCAGCTGGTAGAGTGGCTAGGGGAAAATCAATGGCCAAAATATAATTGGAAATATTGCCGCGAGCTTAGTTTTAGAGCCTTTTTTGACGGCAGAGGCGACTTTTATTTTTAAAGATCAATTCTATCCCTGAAAACTTTCAATCTATATTTTAGACATAGATTTGGCCTAACCACTTTACCAACTACCTAACTACTCGGCAGATTGTAAAATTTCATTTGATCCCTTGTGTATCCCATAAAATAAAGCCTGCCTTTGGATGAAGAGGGCCATTAGTCAGAAACCATGGTCTTCAGGTAGATGCCTTTCAGCTTGCAAACGCTGATGTGTCTTTTTCACTGAACTGAGTCCGTTGTTCAAGGTGACGGTCAAAGGATGGCGCTTAGTTTTGGCTCTATTTTGACAATGTAAGCGGCCTTCTATATAGATAACTAGCCGAATGACCCGGGCAACGCCCGTGTTTTACCCGATTGAATGTTTTGATTCAAATACTATTTGTTACAATTATAAATTGGCTCCTTATATAAATGCATATGTTAGTTAATAACTATAGCCTATGTGCTTTATCTGTCTATGTACTGTTGGCTTCCGTAGGCGTCTCTTACTGGGAAAAATAAAGAGAGGATTCCATTTGGTTATTAACTAATATATGCATTTATTTAAGGAGCGACCCGCTCCAACACAATGGTTACAAAAACGAAAAAGCGAGTGGGGGGGAGGGGGGCAAAGGTGGCGTGATCGTAGCCGACCAATAGGAGGGCGCCATTCCAAAAAAAAAAAAAAAAGCAAACGGTGACAGAGATGACTGATGAAGAATGACGCTCGTAACTGTATATAGAATAGGCTAACAGAGTACTCAGTTGTAAAGTTTGAGGCTATCTGCTCCAAAGATATTTAACTATAAATAGCCATCTATATACCAAAAATTTCGTTATTTTTTGCTTCGCATGACCGTTTTATTTTTATTTTCCAAATATTAATAGATTTACTTATTTTTAACTTGTTTGATTTTTCAATCGTAGATTTTTTGGCTTCGAATGTTGTTCATCTTATCTTATTTGCTATTTTTCATCATTGAATTCTTTATTTTTAAAACACGTTCTTTTTCATTATTACCATTCACTAATTTATAATATTGTAACGTAGAAATCAAGTCTTGGAATATGTAAAGGCATTTATTATTAACAAATCAACAAAACTATCTACAGCTAGGGAATCTTAAGCAAACAAGCAAATAACTATTTTAAAGATGATTTTATAAAAACAGAGTAATATATATTAATAATATGTTGAATATTTTCATATTGAATAATATTATATTAAATAATAAAATATTTCTTCGCCACATAGCCTCCTTCTATAAAGAGCATCGACCCGATGCTCAGAAGAAGACTTACCTCCTCAGTCTCAAGGCTCGAGAACGGGTGATAGGGCCTGAGATCTCTTCGCGGGTCTGTGGTTGTTGTGTTCTTTCAGTGGGGATGTCTTCTTCCTGTAAGTTTGACGAGTCATCTTCTGGATCCTTTTCTAGGTGGTGCTCCTGGTGCTCTGGGTTTAAATAAGGTTTCATACTACAAATGTGAACTAAATCTTTTGTTTTACGACGACCTTGCTGGTTTCCGAATGTTTCAACTTCATAGGTCACATCAGATATTTTTCGGGTTACTTTGTATGGGCCGAAGTGACGTCTCATTAGTTTTTCCGAATATCCCACTTTACGCACAGGGATAAAGACCCATACGAGATCTCCAGGCTGATAAATTATATTTCTGTTATGGGCGTCATAGCGATGTTTATTGCTATCTTGAGATCTCATGGAGTGGATATGTGCCAGTTTTCGTGCTTCTTTGGCTCTTGTCCCTAGAGTTTGGATGAAATCGCCGTCTTCTGGCAATAACTTGGGGAATAACACGTCCAGTGGAGTCTCGGCTTCACGCCCGTGTACAAGGAAAAATGGGGTGAACCCAGTAGACTCTTGTTTTGCTGTGTTGTATGCAAATGTAACGAATGGAAGAATCCTGTCCCAATCTTTCTGGTTGACATCCACATACATGGACAGAATGTCTGCTATAGTCTTATTCAACCTCTCCGTGAGTCCGTTTGTCTGGGGGTGGTAGGTGGTCGTCTTCCGATGAGTTATTTTGCACTGGTTGTTCAGATCACTTATAATTGAATATGTGAAGTTCCTTCCTCTATCCGTAATTAATTCCCTCGGCGCGCCGTGCTTTAAGATGACATCTTCAATGAAGAATTTGGCAACTTCCATGGATTCACTTGTGGGTAGGGCTTTAGCTATCGCATATTTCGTTAGCTAGTCCGTACATACAATAATCCAACGGTTGCCACCTTCTGATGTTGGAAATCTCCCCAGGAGATCCATTCCTACCTTTTCAAAGGCAACTTCAGGGACAGGTATTGGCTGTAAATGCCCTGAGGGGAGTTGGGGCTGATGTTTACGCCTCTGACAATCTGAACAGTGTGCCACATACCTTCTAACCGTTCTATACATTCCGGGCCAGTAATACTTTCTTCTTATTCGGTCATAGGTTTTAGTAAATCCTAGGTGACCAGCCGTGGTGAACCATGGAAAATTTTCAGTAATCCCTGCCTTAAATGGCGAGGAACCAACAAAAGCCATGGTTTCCCCATTGGATCATTTTTTTTTCTGTAGAGAGTGTTATCGATTTTTACAAAGGAATAATTAGGAGTACTTTGTAATTGGTCAGCGATTTTTCTAAGAGCTTGATCATTCATTTGCTCTTTGCTAAAGTTCTACAAAGTCACTATGCTTGGAATATCTTCCTCTATCTCTTCACTGTATTCTAATGGACTCTTGATAAGCAGTCTGCGTCCTGATGTTTCTTTCCGCTCTCATACACGACAGTGACGTCAAACTCTTGCAGCCGAAGTGCCCATCTTGCTAACCTCCCACATGGGTCTTTGAGGTTGGTAATTCAGCACAAAGAGTGGTGGTCTGTAACAATAGTGAACGGCTGTCCAAAGACATATGGTCGGAATTTATTGATAGCCCGAATGATGACAAGGCATTCCCTTTCTGTGGATGAATAATTTTTTCTGCCTTATTTAAGGTTCTGGATGCATAAGCAATGGCTCTTTCCGTTGCCTTTTGTATCTGCACTAATACTGATCCTATTCCGTAGTTGCTTGCGTCAGTGTGTATTTCGGTTGGGGATGAGTAATCAAAATGTCCAAGAGCGGGTTCG
Source organism: Cordylochernes scorpioides (assembly GCA_030710605.1). Classification (NCBI taxonomy): domain Eukaryota; kingdom Metazoa; phylum Arthropoda; class Arachnida; order Pseudoscorpiones; family Chernetidae; genus Cordylochernes; species Cordylochernes scorpioides. Next base: position 53,063,936 of record CP092878.1, read on the forward strand.
GAAATTAACGCTGACTTGAGAGCTTCAAATGCATTTTGCTCTTCCTGGTTCCAATTAAATGCTGAGTCTTTCTTCAAAAGGTTATTCAAGGGTTGGGCTACGTGGGCATAATTGGGTATGAAGCGACGGTAGTAGGATGAAAGGCCAAGAAAACTTCTAACTTCCTTCAATGACCTTGGCGTAGCGAAGTCGCGGACTGCTCGAATCTTTTCTTGTTCGGTACGAATTCCATTTTCACTCACCTCATGTCAAAGAACCGTGATAGTTTTTGCACCAAACTTCCATTTCTTGGAATTGAGACATGATTCGGCTTTCTTAAGGCAATTTAATACATGTTGAAGGCGTCTTAGATGTTCTTCAAAATCATCTGGAAAAAGAATGATGTCGTCGAGGTAACACAAGCAAATGATCCACTCAAGACCCTTCAGAAGATTATCTATCATTCGTTCGAAGGTAGCTGGAGCATTACATAACCCAAATGACATTACCTTGAACTCGTACAGTCCATCTGGAGTTATAAATGCTGTCTTCTCACGGTTCGATTCTTCTACATCGATTTTCCAGTACCCTGATTGGAGGCCCACGGAAGAATAAAATTTAGATTCCCGTAAGCATTCTAACGTGTCGTCGATCCTTGGGAGAAGGTGGACATCTTTTTTTTTTGTTATTTTGTTCAGGCGGCGGTAGTCGACGCAGAATCTCCAGCTTCCATCCTTTTTTCTTATCAATACTACAGGTGAGGCCTACGGACTTTCAGAGGGCTGAATGATGTCGAGTTTTTCCATCTTGTTTACCTCATCCTGAATAATTTGGCGTTCAGTTAGTGCAACTCGGTAAGGTCTTTGTTTGGTCGGTAGGTGGTCTCCAGTGTTAATTCGGTGTTTAACATTGACGTTCTTGAATTGTTCTCTTTTACTAAATTCGAAAATATTCGAATAGTTTTTAAACAACTTTCTTAATTTTTCTTTTTGAGATTCGTCAAGTGAATCATCTATAAAATATTCTGAGATTTTTGGGTCTTCAGAATGTTTTGCCTCTGTTTCAACTTGGTTACAATCAGCTAGAGTACATAGTTGGCTATCTTCGATGACAACACTATCGGCTACGTGCATCCCCTGTGGGATTAGTTTCGGATATGGACTCCAATTCACCACCTAAAGTTGACCTCGGTTACTGGTAAGTGAAATGACAGAGAAGGGAGCCGTTAGTTCTATTTCCATCAATTGCTCTTTTCGACATTCTGCCACCACAATTGCGTCATTAGGAATATCACGACTAGCAACTTCTATTAACTGAATAGAGGCGGGTTCGATTCTATATTCTAATTCCGGGTAGAGAGGTGAGCTGTTTTTAGGGGTATCCTCAAAAAGAAATTTTTCTAAGAAGAGTGTGTCGTCAGCTGAATCAATTATCGCCCTAGATAACTTCAAAAAGTCTCAACCAAGAATAACTTTGTGACTACAGTCTTCCATTACGACAAATTCAAAGCTTTCCTGTAGTCCATTCAAGTCCAGTTTCAGTGTGCAGCGTCCTTTTGGTCATACAATTTTGCCGTTGGCTACTCGTAATGTGACGTCAGTTTCGGCAAACATTATTTTTCTTAGTTTGAGTCTGAACCTCTCAGAAATGACAGAATATGAGGCTCCTGAAACGACAAGGGCACGCGTCATTTTTCCTTCTATTTTAATGTCTATGTAATGTTCTTTTAATTCTAATGTAGTCGATAAGAGAGGATTTATAAATTTTGCGGAATTACCTCCAAAATAGGAAGCATATTCTAGTTTTCCTGACGAGAACGGCGAGGCGACTGGCTGGGTCTTCTAACAGGAGACGAATGTTGTCCTTTTCGGCCAGTGTAACGAGAGGGGCTTCGTTAGCGGCGTATATTTTCTCTTGGCAGGTCGTCGTTGGGCTCTTGGCTGCTATTAGAATTATAGAATGTTCTAGGTTCTTGCCTATCTCTCTGTTTGTAATTCCAAGTTTGTCTTTCTTCATATTATCTTCTCCTGTCACGGCATTAGCGCACGACGTGGCCAGGGCTCCCGGAGTGGAAACAGATGGCTTACCTTCAGTGGTTCGCCATTCTTTGGTATCGTGTCTTCCGTTCACTTGTTTCGGATGCTGCGGGCTAGGTTGGATATTTCTGGTTTGGAACTCGTACCTAGAGCTTGGTAATGGCCTTGGCACTCTATTTTGAGGGGAACTTCTAGAAATTGGCGCAATGGGTTTTTCAATTTCTTGCTGCACCATATGTTCAATTGCAGCAATTTCTGGTTCTTCTCGGAGAGGCTAATGCTCGCTGTACCTCCTCGCGAACAATTTGCCTAATCATAGATGACAGATCTGCCCTGTCATCATGATCACTGAGAGACGCCACATTTGGTAGTCGCTCATACCTGGTTGGGGTCACTCGCTTACAATGTAGCGCTTCAATGCGGCGGAACTCGGTGACGAATTGTTCAGTGGTATGTGCATCTCTTGGGAGAAGTGCCTGGTAGAGCTCCTCGGCTATCCCTTTCATCAAATGGGATATTTCATCTTCCTCATTCATATGAGGATCTACCTCTTTGCAAAGGCATAGGACGTCTTGAATGTAAAATTCGGTGCTTTCACCTTTTAATTGTACGCGAGTTTTTAGGGTTTTCTCTGCTCGCAGTCTCAAGTTTTCGTTTTTTCCTAAAACTGATTCTAACTGGGGCACGAACTCCTTCCATGTCAGGATGCTCTCCTCATCGTTCTCAAACCATTTGAGAGCAGTGCCGGTCAAATAAAAGTAAACGTTGGCGAGACAAAGGGTTTCATCCCATTGGTTGTGCTTCGCCACACGTTCGTACTTTTCAACCAGTTATAGGGATCTTCAACACCCTCACCAGAGAACATCGAGGGGTTTCTAGGTAGATGTTGTATAAAAAATGAACCTACATGAGTTGTTGCTTCTTTCTTGATGTTCATGGTTGTTTCTTCTTGCTCAACCGAATCAATTTTACGTTTTTTTCTGAATGGGTATCGATTCAGCTTCTTCACCAGTTGTAACGTAGAAATCAAGTCTTGGAATATGTAAAGGTATTTATTGATGACGTCACCGCGACTAGTCGACAATTATTAACAAATCAACAACAGATTATAAAAATATTAAGCAAGCAAGCAAAGAAATATTTTAAAGATGATTCTACAAATACAGAGTAATATATATTTTTATAATCTGTTGAATATTTTCATTGAATAATATTAAATTAAATAATAAAATATTACTTCACCACAATATATATTTCGTATTTCTGATTTATTTGATTATAATTATAATTTGTAAGTACTTTGTTATAGTTTTTCTTTTAAATTTAGCTCAATTTTTGTTTCTGTTTTCTTTTTTTGCAGCATCTTTCCTAAAGTCTTTGGCATCTTTTTTCTCATAAATAGGCTGATGCTGTATTTGTATAACCAATTGTTGATTACTGAATTTGTTATAGTTTTTTATTTGAATTTAGCTCCATATTTGTGTCTTTTTTCTTTTTTGCTGTATTTTTCATAATGTCTTCGGCATCTTTTTATTTCTCATAAATAGGCTGATGCTGTATTTGTATAATCAATTGTTGATTACTTAATTTGTTATAGTTTTTCCATTTGAATTTAGCTCCATTTTTGTGTCTGGTTTTCTTTTTTGCAGTATCTTTTCTAATGTCTTTGGCATTTTTTTAGGCTGATGCTGTATTTGTATAAGCAATTGTTGATTACTTAATTTGTTATAGTTTTTCATTTGAATTTAGCTCCATTTTGGGGTCTGGTTTTTTTTTTTCAGTATCTTTCCTAATGTCTTTGGCAACTTTTTTTTTCTCATTAATAGGCTGATGCTGTATTTGTATATTCAATTGTTGATTACTTAATTTGTTATAGTTTTTCATTTGAATTTAGCTCCATTTTGGGGTCTGGTTTTCTTTTTTTGCAGTGTCTTTCCTAATGTCTTTGGCATCTTTTTTTCTCATTAATAGGCTGATGCTGTATTTGTATAATTAATTGTTGATTATTTAATTTGTTATAGTTTTTTATTTTAATTTAGCTCCATTTTGGTGTCTGGTTTTCTTTTTGGCAGTATCTTTACTAATATCTTTGACATATTTTTTATGCTTATGCTGAATTTGTATAATCAATTGCTAATTACTTAATTTGTTATAGTTTTTCATTTAAATTTAGCTCCATTTTTGTGTCTGGTTTCCTTTTTTGCGGTATCTTTCCTAATGTCTTTGGCATCCTTTTTTTTCAAATAAATAGGCTGATGCTGTATTTGTATTATTTTTTGCAATATCTTTCCCAATGTTTTTAGCATCTTTTTTCTCTCTCATAAATATGCTGATGCTGTATTTGTATAATTATTTGTTGATTACTTAATTTGTTATAGTTTTTCATTTGAATTCAGCTCCAATTTTGTGTCTGGTTTTCTTTTTTGCAGTATTTTTGGATTGCCTTTTTTTTCAATCAATTTTTTCCTCCCATGATTGGGATTACCTTTTTATGCCTGTTCTGGCATTCAGTTTTATAGTTTTCGTCTGCATGGTTCTTATTTTATCTTTTTTTCAGCGTCTTCTGTCATGCCTCGAAAAGGCCGTGGAAGACTCACTCTCCAAACCTCTAGGCGTGCTTATATGACTCTCCGCATGAACAACACACCTAATCCTATTTCTTCTGTGTGTGTGTGTGTGCTCCCACTGAATATATTATTAGGGTCCTGGAAATAATCTGCCCTAACTGCTTATTTTGCATGCTAATTAAACATTAACATTAGAGATTAATGATAAAGTACTGAATTGCTTACCAAACAGGTAAGTTTATTACAACCTTCCTTTCATTTTGAAGAGGTTTCAGTTACCACAAGGTTGACTTTTGCTATGACTATAAATAAAGCTCAAGGCGAAACCTTTGCTAGAGTGGGTCTTTTGCTACAAGTGCCTTTGTTTTGTTATCAAATAACCTATTATCAATTATTTTTATTTTTGCTCTTCTCTTTATTTACTTATATTTTACTCATTTGCAGTTACTCATTTGCATACAATTATATAAATAAAATTATATGAATACAATTATATACATATAATATTCTACATTTTTGCACTGTGCAGTCTAATATGTTGTTAATTATAGGGTTTTAAGCAAAAATAAACTGTTGAAATTTGAATTTCAAAATAGTTGAATTATCGAAAGTGTCGAATTACAGTTTGTCATATGATAGGCCGTAGGTCAAGACATCAAATATGGTCGAATTATCGTGTGTTTAATAAATGAGGTTATATTGTATATATATAAAATAGAAATGTGGTTTTTAAATGAATTTATTCCTTTAATATGTTGTCATATCTGCAATATAGTTGTGTTGCTTGCAATTTTCTTTTTTTTCTTTCAAATATATTTGCTCCTCTGAAATATAATTTGTATATTTATGTTCTAATTTATTTTCTCATATATATGTGATGTGTGTGTGTGTGATTTAAGACCATCGAATTGTTGTAAATAATCCAGATATCTACTACCACATGTTCCACCACGTAATTGCATATAACTTGTTATTTACTGCAAATAGAAAGCCTCAACTAATATCAATCTGTACCGCGTAAGAATCTAATAAAGTAAAGCAACTGTACAGATAGAAGGAATGGAGAATAACAGGAGAAAATTAAGGTTAAAACTAATCAGGCCTAAGCGAGAATAAGAAAGCAGGCCTAGCGAGCCCAGTCCAATTTTTACGAGGTCGTGGCCCTCCTTGATAATATAACTTCCCCCCCCTGTTTACGTCAGAAAAAGGGCAGTGACCTGTTCGGACCCAGCTAAGCTATAAAAGGAGGCCCCGATCCTCAGTTAGTCAGTCCTTAGTTAGTCTTCGTTCCAGTCCCAGTCCGCCGGACGCTCCGATAAAAGGTAAACCCTTTCCTGCCAGAAATCTCCTCGTCTTATTCCTTCTTGACGTTCAGACGCTTCTTAGTGGAATCTCTGTTTGTTTATTTCACCTTTGGCCCAGCTGTGTCGCCTTCCACCACGACTGCACGGTAGAGTTGACATCGAGGTTCGTCTAGCATCAGGTAACACTGGTCCCAGAGGTCCCAATATATCACATACATGTAAAGGTGAACCCATGTATATATAAAAATATAAATTTAGTTTTCAATGAGGTCCTTCAAATTAATTTTTTTAATAAGTCGACTCCTCTGCAATATAGTTGGCAACTTCATTTTATTTATTTATGTTTTTTAATTTTTTATTTTAAATATATATTTATTCAAACTTTTCACCAATGCCTATAGTTCTCACCAGAAAGGAATTTTTTGTGTTATTTGTTTGCTAATAAACTATTTACAATTTTTTTATTTACTTATTTTTCCCACTGCTCTATACATAAATTTTGCACATTTAAGCCAGCGCCGCCCGCCTATGTAATACCTTTTTTAGGGGCGAGGTTGTATATAAACAACAAACAACTGTCGAAATTTTAATTTTAAAATGTTCGAATTATCGGTAGAGTCGGATAAATGATAGTGTCGAATTACAGTTTTATTATATGAGAGGCCGTAGGTCAGAACATCGAAACATAGTCTAAATATCATGTGTCGAATTAACGAGGAAATTCTGTAAATATAAACCTATAAATGTAGTTTCTAATGAGGTCCTTTAAATTATTCCATTTTTTATGTTGTTTTATTTTTAATATAGTTGCGTTGTTTGCAATTTTATTATCTGATTTGTTAAAATATTTCTTCTTTTTTCATTTCAAATAATTTTTTTAGACATAGGCACCAATGCCTATAGTTTCTTATTTTTGTTCACTAATGAACTATTTATCATCAAGTATTTTGATTATCAGTCTTCTCTTCGTTCAACTATTTCCCCCACTGCTCTATACATAAATTTTCTACATTTTTGCACTGTGTTGTCTAATATGTTGTTGAAAATAAGGTTTGTTATAGATGATATGATTCTATTATCATTTTGATATATAAATATATAAGATCAGACCGAATTTATTTACTTAGAAAGTATTTTCACTCACCCTTATATTTGAAATGCTGCTTCTTGGAAATATTATTATATATTATTTTATATAAAGCCACTATTTATACTCTTAATGTCTCTGCGGACCCATCGGGTAAACTCGAGGCGTTGCCCGGGTCACTCGGCTAGTTATTGGTATATACACACAACATATATATAGTGAAATTAAAAATAAGGAGGTATATTTATTGATAGATACAAAGTTTTCAACAATGGTGTGGCTTTCATGGCACTTATACTAGCAGCCCCACGGTGAGGCATACTGCCATACAGTTTTTTTTCTATTGGTTCATGTTGAATGGTAGACTAAGCCATTCCAGTTTTTCGCCGAGGCAGTTGAAGATTATATGACTGTAAAGATTGCCTACCCCCCTTTTTATCTCCTACACGCTCAGGGCATACGGGCCAAGTAAGGATGTCAACATTAGAAGGAAGGCTCGTGAGAAGTTGCCTGTATGAAAATGACATTCGTCTGCCCAAGAAATCTTAACACAATAGGTTGTGAGACATCTTCAATGTATATCTGAGCAGTCTTCATGCTTTGAATAAAGCCAAAAGAGTCCTACTTTACTATCTGATGGCACCCCAAACCATGAAGAAAGGGGTGAATTCTCGCTGAATGCCTTTTAACAATACAATCCTAATGAGATTTTTCTTTCGGGCCTACTTATAACATGTATCCTGTTGTTAAAAACCCCTAAACAGAATCTGGATTCATCAGAAAAAAAATTACAATGCCAATTTTGAGCCCAAAGACATCTCTCTGCACATCAGCTAAACATGTCGTTTCTGTTTCTGGCGAAGAGTGGAATTCTTTATAAAGGCATGCGAATTTAAAATTATGGTTTGATGAGACGGTAATAAATGTGCTCAATGATGGTACAGATTCATTTTTAACATGTGGAGCTGCTTGAATATTTGGTACAGCTGTTGTCCTGTTTACTACAACCATCCATCAAATCCGCCTATATATTTTCTCTCTATTTTCACTCTAGAGGGCGACCTGATCAGGTTTTTAAAATCTCATTTTTTCTTCTAACCATTTGGATCAAATCCTTACGACAGTAATTTGATGGCAGAGCCCCTACTTTCATAGCAACTCCTCTAGTCGAAATTCGACCTTCTCTGTGGCATATGATTTTGTCTCTTGTAAAACCAGAAATTTGCTTATATGATGCCTTTGCATTCTACGCTGATCAAAGACGATCTTAGAATTACCTCTTCACCATCAGCTTCCATCATAAAATTTAGAAACCTCACTATATATCATATAAGAAAACTGGTGACTAAGAATGAAATTCAATAGCATTTTCAAAACTTCCCGTTTCTATTCACAGCTTCCATCGTTTTTCCCATGCTTTAAAACATTTACAAAAGTCGCTTTCGGGATGCTCTTCAGTACCTTTTTTAATTCTGCAATGATGGTTTCTCTTGTGTCAAAACCCTACCTTTCAAAGTATTCAGATTTTTAAGAAAAGGAAAAAGTCATTATGAGCAAAGTTTGGAGAATAAGAAGGTTAGTGAAGTATTAGAAATCCATTTTTGGCTAAAACATTAATCACATATGTAACAGCATGTGGTCGAGCGTTGTAGTGATGGAAAAAACAATTTTTGGACACTCAGATATCCTTTTTTTAAGGCGAATGTTTCATTTCTTAGAAAATTTAAATAAAATTCCTTATTTATTGTTTGTTCTTTCTCAAAGTATTCGTAGATTAGAATCCCTTTTGATTTAAATTAATTAATAAAATCTTGATTTTTGACTTGTAAAGACGAGATTTCATTGTTCGTGGCTCATCTTCTCCTTTCCACTTCATGAATTAGCGTTTTGGTTTGGGGTCATAGCCGTAAACCCATATTACGTCTCTAGTCAATTATGTTTTTTCCCAATTAGGGTTTAATTCGACCATTTCAAGCATTTTTTGAGCCATCAACTTGATCATTTTTCGGTTCGAATGTCAGCACTTTAGGAACAAATATGGCAGGTGTTTTCATCAAATACAGATCTTCTTCTATTTTCATTCCTACATTAAAAATTTAGATATATCTCAGTTTTTCAATCGGGATGTCACATAGCCCGATTAGTGGATCTTCCTTTCTTAACTACTCTTTTTTTTTGTTACATAAATCCTATGTAAGTTTGGCCGGCCATCAAGCGTTACATCGTTCTTTAATTATTTGCCATTTTAAATCCTGAATACAATTCCTATATGGCTGACTTTTCTAATGTGATAATCGCCGAGGGCTACCTTTAATAAACTTGAAGTTTCGAATATAGATTTACCGATTTTGAAATTGAATTTCATACAAATTCGCTGTCCAGTTTTGACACCATTGAAAATCAAAGATGCTACTTAAAGTGATTTTTGAAATTATTTTAATCAGTGCTGCGCGTGGATAATCGTGATGCTATTTGCTGCCGTGTTGCTCAATTTTTGTATTCATTAGAATTGGTGTTAGAAAATTTTCATTATTCGTATTTTTTAAAATATTGGAGATTTCCGATGAATAACTAGACACACATCATGAATATCAATACTAAATAATAACGCTCCATCTACATATAACAAATGAAAACTTTATGACACGAATGCTTTTTTTATCACAAATATATCATATTTTGAATATTTTTTAATCGCAGTAAGAACAGTATAATTTGATTTATTTGCGAAAATAAACATCCGTGTTTTAATGACTTCATTTGTTATATATTTGGCGCTTTTTCTTTGTATTATTATATGCCTAATTTGTCATAATATTTTTAGGAAGAGAATTGGTCGATGCAAATAATTAAATGTAATTATAGTGTTCTAAAAGGTTATGTCCATAGATTGCTTAAATATCATTTTTCGTATACACCCTTCAGTGTAACATATATTGCAGAAGGATGCAGTTTAGTATTAGAACTATGAAGAAGCGGTGATAGATTAAATTAGCGAATCCACTTGGAGGGTTCACCAATGATGAGCCAAACATTCCCAATATTTTTTCATCACAGTTAGGACAGTGGAATTTAATTTATTTGTGTGAAAAGAAACATTTGTATATCATTTTTTTATTCGTTAAAGACCTTGTATATGTTTCAAAATCCCTCAACAAGGACGATCTGATGTGCTCCTCCATTCGCACACCAGCGTGGCTGACCACCTCTATTATATCAGCCCTCGTTGTAAAAAGAGAATTTAGAATTACCTCCTCACCATCATCTTCCATCTTAAAATTCCAAAACCTCATCATATACAAGGTATAATTTCCTGGAAAAGGGAAAAATAGGAAAAATAGTGAGACTAAAAAAGTTATTTATTAGTATTATCAAAATACTCCCCTCACGCATCTATACAGTTTCCATCATTTCTCCCATGCTTCAAAACATTTATAAAAGTCGTCTTTCGGGATGCTTTTCAAGACCAATTTCAATTCTGCAAATATGATTTCTCTTGTGTTAAAAATCCCCACTTTCAAAGTATTTTGATTTTTGGGAATAGGAAAAAGTCATTAGGTGCTAAATCTGACGAATAAGTAGGTTGGTGAAGTATTGGGGTTCCGTTCTTGGCTAAAACATTCATCACATATGTAGCAGCGTGTAGTCAAGCATTGTAGTGATGAAAAAAATATTATTTGGTTTCTCAGATTTTCCTTTTTTTAAGGCGAATGTTTCATGCCTCAGAAAGTTTAAATAAACTTCCTTATTTATTGTTTGTCCTTTCTCAAAGTATTCGTAGAATGGAATCCCTTCATGATTATTAATTAATTTAGTAAATATTGGCTTTTGAATTGTAATGACGAGATTTCATTGTTCGTGGCTCATCTTCTCCTTTCCACTTCATGAATTGGCGTTTAGGTTTGGGGGTATAGCCGTAAACCAACATTTCGTCTCTAGTTAATTGTGCTTTCCTTCCAATTAGGGTTCAATTCGACCATTGTAAACATGTTTTTTGAGGCATCAACTTTATCATTTTTAGTTTCGAATGTCAGAATTTTAGAAGAAAATATGGCAGGTGTCTTCCTCAACTACAGATCTTCTTTAATTATCAAGCCATATATTGGACATTAAGATATCCCAGTTTCTATCGCGATGTCACCTAGGTCGATTAGTGGATTTTCCTTTCTTAACTAGTTCTAATTATTGTGTATTTCAGAAATCCTGTGAAGTATGGGCGCTAACGTGTGCATCATCGTCCGCTGATTATCTACTTTTTAAATCGTGCATATCATTCATATATGGCTAATTTTTTTCTGATGATCACATCGTACCGATGGTTATTTTTGATAAATTAGAGGTTTCGAATACAGACTTTTCGATTCCGAAATAAAATTTCATACAAACTTGCTGTACAGTTTTGAATTCATTTAGAATTGAAGAGGCTACGTGAAGTGATATTTTGAAATTATTTTCATTCAGTGATGCGCGTTAAAAATCGTGATTCTATTTGCTGTTGCTCTAACTTTCTATTTATTATAATTAGTGTTCGAAAATTTTCATCATTCATATTTTGAAAAATATTGGAAGTTTCCGAGATATCATTGAACAGACCTTCTATATGTTTCAAAATTCCCCAACCAGGTGATCTGATGTGCTCCTCCATTCGCACACCAGCGTGGCTGACCGCCTCTATTATATCAGCCCCCGTTGTAAAAAAAATATTTTAGAATTACCTCCTCACCCTTAGCTACCTTAATAAAATGTCTATAGCCGCTTGGCACCGTAAAATTTTGATTAATGATGACCAGTCCAGAGTTGTGGCGAGAGATTTTGGATGTATCAAAGATAATAAATAAGCAAAATAATAGCTATAACAACAGAGTCACAACATCTAAAACAACAGAGTTACAACATCTATAACAACAGAGTTACAACATTAAGAAATAAATGGTAGGTCAGTCACGACTTACGTGCCCTCGTCCCCACTGAACCAAAGGTCCAGTGAGGAATCGCTGCTTGACAGCGACTCCCTCGCCGATCTCCAATCATCCTCCGACGACTCCTCTACCAGAGGAGCCGCCTCTTCCACACAACAGTCCGTGTTAGCAAAGAAGGACCTTACCTTCCGGCGGCTCCATCCCACGACGGTCCTCCACCTCTACATCACACCATACAACACGTGCTCATTTATTACAGTTATGTGGAGAGCATCGATTTATGATTTCGAACAGAGGTGAATAGTGCGTGAAGAGAGTTGCGAAGAGAAGCGTGAAATGGTGCTTCATAATTGTATTCTTAAATTAAAATATTTGCTAGACGCGCGCGCGTTTGTAAACATGAGATTCCAGTTGAAGATGAGTCGTCGTGTATGTTATCTTTGATAATGTAATAGACTTTTTATTACTCCAACCACAGATTATTAATTTCGTTAATCTGTTACTCAACACATATTTCTCGTATTGATTTTTTTATCATTTCATGCTACTAAGTTTGAAATTGTTACTATCAAAATAAATTGTCTTGCAATCCTTACGTTTGTCTTAATTTTTCTTAGATGAAAATTCAGTGAAGAATATGGGAAGATTAAGGAAGACAAACTGAATATCGTCAAAGAGATTTTGAAGCCATGGGTTTTTTGAACTACATTTTCTGCAATTGACTCTAGGATTCCCGGCGTGTGAAAGACTGCTTTTCAATAAGACGACGTTCCTAGAGTTCCGCTTCACATCACTATAAAAAAATAAGCCACCGTGGACTACCTTAAAGACGTTGAGGAAAACCTTGATCAAAATATAGAAGATCCTCGCCAGTGGCAGCAAAGTTTGCAAGGTGCGGGTCACAACTCCCGAAGTGAAAGAGCTTTTAATCGTAAACATCCATTATTCCATTCGCAGAATATTAATTTTGGTATTTTGGTACTCATCATATTTCTCATTCATTGGTATTTTTTATTATTTTATTCTGATATCTCTGAAATTGTTTTGATAAAAATAAATGGCCTTCTCATCCTTAAGTGTTTCGTTTCTACTTTTAATACGTGACAATATTAGAGATTTAAACAGTGCTTAACTCCCTTTGAAATGCGGGGAATGTGTTTTAAACCAAAAGACGATTTACAAAGTATTTTAAAATATATTTGTTTATAATACAGTATATATAATTAATTTATTATATCAATTTTAAATACAAATAAAAACCTATTATTATATACGTTTTTAAGAGAAATAAGTTATTTACATAAATATTTGGAGGGCTCGGGACAAACATCTTGGTTCAAAACACAACTCTAGGGTAGAGGACTTAAACAAGCTATGGAGAGGTTAGGTGAGGTTAGGAACGTTAAGGTAATTAGACGAAGGAGCTAGTCTCAAAGATTTCCAAACTATTTGTGTATGTTTTTACAAATTAGTTTTATGTCATTGAGGTGATTTTAGTTAAATAATTTGAACATAGTAAGAGATTATTTGCACAAAATATCAAATTCTGATATTTAATGATTTGTTCTCCATAATTATAGGTTTCAAATGTATAAATATATCGGTATTTAATAAGAAAAACAGTTAAATAAGGTATTAAACAAACATTGCATCTCATAGACCGCGAGTGTTTGTTTAGCTTTTAACCGCGTGATCCCCCGTGTGTTTACTTACCACTCTCTCGTTTTGACTCATTATTAAACTTCTACTATCTTAAATGCATGCCTAAGTTTTTAAAAATAGAAATGTCAAATTAATTGTTTCATTTTTACCTTTTTGAAATATAAAATGGGTTTTCAAAACAAAAATTAGAAAAAGAAACTTTTCAAGCGCATCATCTGCAAATTCAACTGAAAAGAAGAAAGTAAAATTTAGAAAGCAGCTCTTACCTTGCACCGGCACGGCCGCGGACAACCTGCAAAAACATCAGTTAGAAGAGACTGCCAACACAAATGGAAGTACTTACCAAGACAGGATCCCATTCTTGTTGTTGTTGTAGTTTTTGGTAGAATTCGCTTCAAAGAGAAATGTATTCACAGAAGAAATCTCAGAGGGCAACAAGTCGTAACAAAGTTTAGGCTCAAAGTAACTCCAACAATGGACTGGTCGCTAGGTAGCGAGCGTTTCTTGATATCCTTACTTATATTTAACTAAAAATATGATTAAACAACACTATAATATATCTCCTGAAATATTTCAAATATTTCACTCGGTTGAAAAATAAAATCGCTTTTTTTGTATTAAGGTCTTTAATATTTATTTTCTAATCACTTCGTTTCTAAAAGCTGAGCATGAAACATATAATGTAAAATAAAATAGTTTTGAATATATTTTACCCGGAAAATTATTTAAATATTACTTCTAAATAATATATAAATGAATCAATTGACCAAATTTATATATAGAATGCATGCTCTTATTATTTTTATCTTTTAACTTTATTAACATCCTATAACGCGATATCCCAAACTCAGAGATATTAGCGTCAATATATTTCAAACATCATATCAAATTGGCCATATACAAGGTGAAAGGTAAATGATAAAAAAAAACATACAAAAGCAATTCCCTTAAAATTTCCTTCCCTCTCTTTCCTATTTCAAAAGATAGTTGTATATATATATATATATATATATATATATTTACAAATTTTATTAAAAATTGTATATGTTCTTTTCTCATTTACGAATCCAGGTAGCTGTCAGATGCCAAAATTTGGAATTCCAAACACAAAAAAAGCATCTACATATTTCATTTGTATTGACAAAAACTTCATTTTTGACTCTAAAAATGACTTGACTATAATTTGAGCATGGGGTTAATAATTGATTAAATATTCTGTTGATAGTTGAGCTAGATCAATTTTTTTCTGGATTCTATATAATCTGTTAGGAGTGGGAATTTTGCTAGACTATGTACACAGTTTGATGAAGTGTTTTTGCATGCTCTAACTGCCCATAAAATTATCTGATTCTGTATGGAATTCAGTTTTTGTTTAAAACGATTGTTTTGTATATAGTTAACCTCTTTTGAGTATTCAAACACATATTGCCGCTTAGTGAATATAATAAATCTTTCATTCGTACAGATTTACATAGGATATCTTTAATGTGAGGTGAAAGGTTAACTTCATTTTTTCTTTTATGATTTGAAAATGTCATTTCTAGAATTTTTAACTTGATTAACCGGCATTATTATACGCATTATTATTGATCTTAATAGGAACTTTTTACTTGTTATGAAGGTCTAATATATTAGTTTTCTCTGTACTGATCGTTGATTTATTTCTATTACACCATTCAACAACATGTTTTGAAGTGTATTCACCTATGGGTTTTAATCCTTCCACAGTCTTATTTCAGAAAATATTTGTGACATCATCTGCATAACATATGATATCAGCATTCAGAGATTCAAAATTTATCAACAAATCACAAGGCAAATTATAGGCAAATTTTCAGGCATCTATCACGAATATCCTCAAATTTATTAACAAATTACTAACAAATTTTCCCAATTTCACTCGCAACCAGCGCCTCACTGCGGCAACTTCGAAAAGTAAAGTTGAGGAAGAATGGACCACGTGGGGCGACGGTGACCTTGAGTAACTGTAAACTGAGCAATAGTAACAGTGGACATGAGCTTTCGACAACGCATGGCATCCGGCAATTCTCCAACAATTGGACAAGGCAAATTTCCCAGAGGTACTTATAAAAATAATTAATTCTTACTTTGAAGACCGGAGTGTAGAGTTTAAATATACTAATGTAAAGTGTATAAGAAAGATAAATAAGGGATGTCCCCAGGGTGGTATTATTTCTCCTATTCTTTGGAATATATTACTTAATGATTTCAACTTATCTTTTAACGCAAGTTTTGCTAGAGTAATTGCTTTCGCGGATGATGTGACATTTGTGGTATGGAGTTCAAACATCTATGATCTTCAGTACAATATTACCAAATGTCTAATAAAAATCAAAGCCTGGTGTGAAAAGGTAAAACTTTCACTAAGTCCAAACAAAACAGGTATACTCTATCTACATAAATATGAAAAATTGCCCATTAATTTTGATGGAAAAATAATTCAACCATCAGAAACTGTTAAAATTTTGGGAGTTATTTTTAAAAATCATAGACAAAGGAATGAGATTAATTTTGGAACACATGTTGACAATATAATTATGAAAGCTACGAAACTTAAGAATATATTATTCTCATTATGTGCACGTACTTGGGGCATTGATACTCGGCGTAGATTGATCTTATATAAAGCTATGATACGCTCTACAATAAGCTATGCATCAAATATTTTGTTTCCTTTTATCACTGCAGCAAAAAGATCTAAGTTGAATTCTCTATACAATATCAAATTCTTATTAGATGCATTCATGCTTATAGGACTTCATCTTCTTACATCACACATATACTAGCGAAAACTCCTTAACTGTCCGATTATCTTGAATTATCACAAACAAAGCATAATATGAAAAATTCTCTCACAGATCAAACACTCAAAAAAACCCTTCAAAAATAATTAAATAAACTATATCTGGATTTAAAATTTAAGTTTTATCTTTCTCAATCTAATGAACTTTCAAGAAATTCTTTCCAATTGCTATCCCAAATTTCATTTCTTCTGATAAATTCACTACTTTATTCTTAACAGGCAAAGGACCCTTCTAAGTTTCCTATTCAAACTGAATGCTATCAATGATCCAACGTGTGAATGCCACTTAGATGTTGAATCACCAGAGCATTTTCTTTTAACTTGCCCTCTGACTAATCAAATTGTATGTAGATACTTTGAAACATTACCAAATTCTCTTTGTGTATATACTCTATCTTATGAGAACTTTGTTAAGTTTAGAACTATTTGTACAATGATTTACAAAACAGTACTAATCCATCGTGTAAGTATTCAATCATATACAGGGTGTACCAGGTAAATTGGGAATTTCAACAATGGTATTTTAACTGAATTTTTTTGCAAGTAAAAATTAAAATATCCGAATGAAATTTGACACAGTAGTAGATAAAAGGATATAGTTTTTATTTATTCAATGTAGTTTCCATTATTAGCTACAACAGTCTCGAGGCGATGGCGGAATTAAGCACAGGCCTTGGCGACGATGACCTTGTCCATTTGGGTCATCACCGTGTGAACTGCTTTCTTGACAGACTGGATGGTGGTATGAGGAGCTTTGTTGACATCTCTCTCAACAACGCCCCATACATAGTAGTCGAGGGGATTGCAATCTGGAGAATTAGGGGGCCAAATATCAGGACCCCAGTGACTAGGGACGTTAAGTGTCAGCCACGATTGTGTCTTTTTTGCCTTATGGGCTGGAGCTGAGTCCTGTTGGAAGACATACTTCCTTCCTGCGGCCACCATGTCCATCCAAGGCTTCACAACGGTCTCCAGAACATTGATGTAGGTGTCAGCGTTCATCCTAAGGCCCTTCTCAAAGAAATGGGGAGGCATGACATCACCTTCACTGCTGATAACGCCAAGGACCATTACGGAGGCAGGAAATTTCGTGTGCATCACGACAGGTATCTCTGAGGGGTCTTTACAGACCCAGCGATCATTCCTGGGATTTACCTTTTGGTCCACGTCAAAGTTCTTTTCGTCAGAGAAAAACCTTAGCATGCCAAAAGAGTCGTGTTTCAGGTTGTTGAGGAGGGCAGCAGCCTTTCCTTTTCTGTTATTCTTCATATTCTCAGTCAGCAACTGACCTTTCCGAAGGGCATAAGACTTGAGACCAAGGTCCTCATGGATAGTTCTGACAATCGTCATAGAGACAACGTCCATTTCCTTGGCTATGGCCCTCATGCTCTTCCCAGGGTTTCCATCAATCTTCTCCTTGACATTTTTGACAAATTCTTCGCCTCTTACCCTGTCCGATCGACGCGAGTGCTTTTTCCTTGTAGCTATCCCCTTACGTTTCACGTTTCACATACGTTTCACAAGAGTGACATCCACGGCGCCAATTTATAATTGTATCGAATAGTATTTGAATAAAACATTTAATCGGGTGTTGCCCGGGTCATTCGGCTAGTATTCCATAAAATTGGGGATAAAGGTCCACCCTGTCCTTTAGTTAGTTTTTTACAAATAGTTGCTGATTCGTATGTAAATTTTACCACCCTTATTGTTTAAATACGATTTCATGATTTTTATGACAAAGGAGGAACATTATCATTATCCAATCTTTTAATGATCGCAGGCCACAATGCATTGCAGAATGTACCATCTATATCTACGGTTATCAGGAAAGTCAGTTCATTTTGTTTATTCTTCAATATAGTTTCTATTATTTTTCTATTTCTGTATTTGTTGATCTAGAATTCATAAAATCCTGTAGTCTTGAGGTCATTAAATCATTCTCTAAACAGTAGTTGCTTAATTTATTTTTTATTATATTCTCAAATATATTTTAGATAGATTAAATGTCAATGATAAAGTTCTATAACTTTTATTTTCTTCGTAATTAGTTTTTCCTGATTTTAGAATTATTTTCCATTCATTGGCAATTCGGCTATTAGACGATATTGGCAAGAGTCAATCAACGGAAGAATACAACGCCAGGATAGAAGAAACACAACAGAACGGGAGGACAGAGCGATTGTCAGAATGACTGTCGCAGCACCTGATTCGACGTAATCTACCATTCAACCGACACACACGTGTCCAAAATGACCATAAACAGACATATGAGAAAACGTAATATAAGAGCTCGCCGACCGTTATGATGCCTACCCCTCACACTGGTACACCGACAAGTCCGACTACAGTGGTGTCAGGAGCGATCAACTTGAATTTGCGCTGACTAGGCAGGTGTAGTCTTTTAATGACGAGTTCCGTTTCTTACGATCGTCGCTAATTTGTCTGGCGATGTTCTAAGCACCCTGTCTTCACAACGGTATGTAGATGACATGTCACGGCCTGTTTTGTTGCCGTTCCTATCGCATTATCCCGGGGCTTACTTTCAACAAGATAATGCCCGGCCACACACGGCACGTGTTACTAAGGATTGTCTTCAATCTTACCGATCTCTTCCTTTGCCAGCAAGATCGCCTTATATTTCACCAATATATCACATGTGGGACGTGACAAATTAGTCCGACTGTTAGGTACAATTTGTAAATAAATCCGGAATCCACCATCCGGTATCTTTAGCAGTCCATGAAACGCTGGGTGGCAGCCTGCATCCAGGTCAATGGGGATCCAACGATATATTGACTTTCCCAATTTGTGAAGATCAAACTCTAGGATAAAATCGCCTAATCGGAAAACTCCTTCTTGGTGCGTCGACCTTTTTGTTTTATAGAGTGTATATCATTTTATAAGTATATCAGTAAAATGAAAGTGTCAATTCTACGTGCGGCGATATCACCAAATCTTTTACTCCTGCAATTATTCAGGCACACAAAAAGTTCAAGATTCTCATCAAGTCGCCATTCTTGATAAAGCTGAGGTGATGTGCGATACAACCACAGCATTCCTTCAACTCACTCTCTGCGGCGCATATTGCCTTCTCGACTCGCTACGCATATCTGTATGGCCCATAAACTACTTTCTTGAGTATTAGGAGTCCAATTACTGGATATTCTTTCGCCGTTGTGGCTTTTCAAGGAACGACGTGGGTCCCGTCTGGCTAAACACGCTCTGCCTCATCCTGAACGACCGGCCTCTTCTAGGTCGACTTTAATTGCTTACATGCCCACTAACCTGTGCAGGCCTGAAGCAGAAACGTCTATCATCGTATTTTCAAAGATACGGGTGTACAAACAATTTGTTTGTTTGGAGATGAAAGGTGACGGTGAGAGAGAACAAACTATAATTAACTGGAGAAGAACTCTCAAACTTTATGGTAGCCTTTCAAACGTCATTAACATATATAATTTTATCAATTATATATTTATGGAAACATTTATCTGCATTTAAACTTTAACCTCTTTGGCCGATGTCAATAAATACTTTAAAATTCTATTTTGAAAGCGTTATGGAATGGAGAAAAAGTATTTCGCGTGTGTGTTTAGTACTTTTGCCAATATTTTGAGTAAAGCTACTTCAGTCAATGATTATATTAATTTAAAAAGTTACCTAGAGAGAATTATGTAAATTTGGAGAGAGAGAGGCGGCGCGGCGGTCGCTAGGCAACCAGCAGGCGGTCTGACAGTCGGTGGCAAGATGCGGGAGAACAAGCTGGTAGTGCTCGGGGCCGGCGGAGTGGGCAAGACTTCACTCATCGTGCAGTTCCTCGAGGGCTTCTTTGACTCGGCCTACAAGCCCACCGTCGAGGACTGCTACCGTCACACCATCCAAATGCCCGGTATTGTAACCACAAAACTTAGTTATTTCTCGATCAATCTACTTGCATATTTACTCTAGAACAGGTACAAAAAAGATGTGGATGCTATAAGGTTGTCCCAAAAGTTCGTGTTTTTCCTATTACTTGGCGAATAATATTATTACTGCGAATACATAATATAATACATAATAAAATTACTTTATACATAATAGAAAGACGTTATACATAACGGCGAATAATATTGGTATTTAAATTTGTTGCAAGTGTTTACTAACTCTTGGGACAACCTTGTATTTAGAGGCAAATGATTGTAAATTTAACGATTGGTTTATTCATTTCGATAATATATTTCTCTAGATATCTTTTTTACTCATATTTAGATTTTTTTATTATGAAAAACGACATTTTTCTATCAAAACATCATAAGTGTTAATAGAAATTTGCATCTCCAAAATTAATTCTTCTGGTGAATGGGTGCTCCTGCCAGCTTTCCTTGTACCAAGTAGTATTATAATTGAATAAAGTGCAGGCGGAAATGGAACATGTGTACTAACAAATAGCTAATAGCACATCATGCATTAGTATTTTTTATTTGGGGCAAATGATACCTAGTAACTACTATCTCTGCATACTTTATTTATTCACAAAACCTGGAGACTGGAAATCGTCAATGGTCTGGGTTGAGCATCTTATTGGGGCATCATTGTAATTTTAAAACATGTTTCACAATTTTATCATGAATAGAGTTGCATCATATCTAGGTTGTGTTTAGAATCAAATCCCGATAAATGTTCTCAAACTCTGATAATTGTAGAAAATATATTCTCTCTCATTGAGGCTATTGAATAATCATGTGGAGATGAGGTTTACTGGTCGACAGACATAGATATTTTGTTGATAAAAAAGACATTTCCTTATCGTTCAACTAAATTTGCTGATGGTTTGCGCCATCTATCGGAATAAATATCGAACTAATCGTTGATTTTTTTATTATTCCAGAATTGGCCAAATACCGTTTCTTGATTAATCGAGAAAACGTGGTTAGCTTTTCTTGATTAATCAAGAAACGGTATTTGGCCAATTCTGGAATATTTAAAAAATGAACTAAGTTGATATATATTCCGATAGATGGCGCAAACCATCAGCAAATTTAGTTGAACGATAAGGAAATACCCTTTTTCTCAATTAATCCACCTGATCTAAGTACAAATTCACTTTTGTACTATTTTTCACATAGATATTTATCTTTATATTAATATATTCCCGGAATTATAGAGATATGAGTCTATAAAAAGAAAGTTTACATCTTCCATATAAATAGGCACAAAAATCATGTCATCTGTCTATCCTCTTTTAAAACTAGTAGTTAGGGGTTTGGAGCGTTCACCCACCTGGAGCATAGAGTTAATAGCTCTCTTCAGTCCAAGAGGGGCTGAGATCAACACGGGATTAATGAAATCTTCAGTTTATCTAAGAAGTTTTGATGTAATGTGGATGATTTATTTCTTTTTTTACCTTGGCAATATATATGCTTTATATGTTCCTAATAGAGCTGAAACCTTCTCTCTCTTTCTTCAGAAGGCTGAATAAAAATATTCTAATATAGATTATTATTTTGTAACAAATAAATTCACTGGCAATGTGTTTCTTTTCAACAATATCATCAAATATTATCTATATTATATACATCAAATATTATTGTTGAAAAGAAACACATTGCCAGTGAATCTATTTGTTTAAAATTAAAACGATAGATGGCAATTGAATATATAGGTTATTATATAAATGTCAAATAAACTATTAAGCTCTCTCTATCTCTCAAATTTTACACATAAATAAAACTTCTACTGTCCTTACTTCGACCACTGCGACTACTAGGATCACGATGACACCCCCCCCCCTAATCAGATAATAGACCCTAGCTTGTCAGCACCTGCTTCTTTCTCTCTTTTTCCACATTAATGAACTGCTCTACAAGAGACTTCTACCTTATTTCCTTTAGATTCTAAGTATACCTAGCCATAAATGAACCCTATGAGAAATTACAAAGCTATATTAAAAATGAGTCTATACAATTTTTGATCTTCTAACTCATAATGTGTGTAATTCTTATTAGCTCATACATAAACTGTTTTATATTATTATAAAATATAATAAATATTGCTTATTATAACTTTAAATGTGTACTTGTTTTAATGAGTCCTTTCATACTTTTTTCTGGTCCATGTTAGTTTTATTTTAACTTGCTTTCTATATGTTTTACTCTTTAAAATATATTTGCTATTACATATTTGGTAGCACATATATATATATATATATATATATATATACACCAAAAGAGGTACTCTCCCTTTTATTGTGCCTCATAACGATACATAGTGCATCACCCTAGTAAAGAAAACTTGAGAATAATGATAAAGAATGAGACAAAACACCTAAAAAAAATGTATCCCATGGTTTCGGGCTTCGGCCCTCATCATTACAGGGGCAACTTCGATTTCATAATATCCTACAAAAGAGGTTATGAAATCTGTCTAATTTACCAAACAGGTGTTTAAGCTGATGAAGTTTCAAGAATACAGCATAAATATGTGGGAGGATGATATTCATGTACAAAAAGAGGCCTCTTTCCCTTTAATTGTGATTTGGAACGATGCGCTGTGCATCACCCCAGTAAAATATTTTTACTAATGATGATAAAGAATTGTGTGACAAAAACACGACCTATACACCATATACTCATGAGGGTAAAGCCCTAAACCATGGTATACAGGCTGGCCTTTTGTATTAATTTTCTAAAATGATGTAGTGGCTTATTCTTTTAACCACTAGTAAAGTTTCTTCAAAAGGCTGATGCACAGTGCCATCGTTCTGATGCAAAATTATAAAGAGAGATGCCTCTTTTATTAGATGAATATCATCCTCCTGCAACTTTTTATGTTATATATAACATTATTTTTATGTTATATATGTTATTCAATATATGACTACATAAAGAACATGGTAATTAGAAATGTTTATTTTCTCGTTTCTAGTTCTTTTTGAATAAAGGCTTTTCAAAAAAGTGTTTTTTTTTCATTAATTATTTTAAATAAAAATCAGTAACTTACAATTTCTCCTTTCTATTTTATATTTTAATCCCATTCGCTATTTGTTAAGAAACCAAAAGATAATGTATCAAAGAGAAGTTATGAATGGCGGAATTTCCAAATGCATCCATTGTTCTGTTCCGGAAAAAATATCATTGCATTTCTTGTGGTGAATCCGTTTAAATTATTCTAGACTATTGAGTAGAAACCTTTCTGAGATTCCTTCTGAATATTTCTAGAATTTTATGAAGAAAAAAAAACTAATTCAGTGCTGTTATATTTGCAAAACAAAAATAGCATTTGTTCATATTTTATAATTTATAATATTTTTTAGATTTTTCATTCTATAATATTTTTTGTAACAAGATATATTCATATATTTTATATTTTAAGTTTCATTCTCTTCTCTCTCTCTTTACCTTTAGAGAAATTGATATTAAAGACTTAAATTCCTATAAAATTTTAAACAATGATAGCCATTTCTTCGTGTAACGTTTCCTATTTAGAAATAAGGGATAGTCATAATACGTTGTGTTTTAATATTTAATTACAACAAGGTTAACCATAATATATAAACAAAACATATGCAAAATTAATAAAAAGAAAGAAAGTACAGTGTTGCCGACTGCCTAACTATGAAGAAAAATCAAATAATAATTAAAATTTTACATAAATAAATGAATACAAAGCATGTTTCAATTGGTCTTTATAACATAATTTATTTTGCCTTTTCCGTAAGATCACTATTCCATCAAAATATTTGTTTTTGAATATGAACACAAGGCATTATCGCTCGCCATCTATATACAAAATTACACTAGCGCAAGTCTTTTCTCCACACACACAAATAAAACTTATTAGTCTATAATATATAATTAAAAGATAAACTCGATGAATATAAACAAATTAATTCCCTAAATTGCTAATAAATGTTAAATGAACAGAGGGTAATGGGTTTGCGAGAAAAAAACTTCAAATATGACCACTTTACACACTTGAAACTTCCCACTACATGCAGTTCTCTAAAACAGTACAACATCAGGTTAAAAAAAAACGTAATTTTGAGATATTTATTTATCACAAAAATCTGTATCCTCTCCTGGAATATTAGCGTTAGTTCAGTGAAAATAATATATATATTTAACTATAAATGTTCAATTTTCGAAAACCAAAAACAGTAATGTATTTATCAAACTTGTTGCATATTTGTTCTACGTTTTTCACAACAAAAAACTATAATTCTATTATTTTAATGCGTTCTTTTATCTCTTAATAATTCAATTTAATTTTCATCAAAATTTTCAAAAATTATTTTTTCCCAAAAAAATGAAACTTTTAAAAAATATATATTTTTATGGATATATTCTATATGTCTAAAGAAAATAATAATTTGACACTATATATTTTACAGGGGATTAATTTCTATATTTATTGATGCTTTCATTTCTGGAATCACATACTATTCAGATATGTAATAATAGTGTTGTATATTATAAAAAATATTATAAATAACACAACAGATATATAAAAGATATAGTAAGTGAACCAGAGAAATGCAAAAACCTTCAGTAATATATAGAGTTATGTACCAAAAGAGGCACTTTCTACTTTCTAAATGCACTAAAACAATACAATTGTGTTTATAACACAAAAACAAAACGTAATGGAAGTGATCAAGAAGGTGCCACTATCACATTTTAGCATTTTGAAAAAAGAGCAATCCATAAATAGATCTTTATAGGATCTATAATAGGATCACACACAATTTATCTAACAATACATTAGCTAGATGAATGCAAACCTTTTACAAGATACAGCAAATTTTATGATCCAAAATATGCTTTTCAATTGAAAATATTTCAGCTATTCAGACTAAATACGGCCTGCTTACCATGCTATCGCGATATGGCCCTAATCCGCCGGGGGGAGAGTGCTTCTTTTGGTATTTGTGCACAATCCTCCCGTAAATTTGTTATATAGAGTTATGTAATCCAAATTATATAACAGACATTTATTTAAAGAGATAACTTTTTTTTAGCAAAATAACCTTTTTTGCCATATATATATATATAAGGAACAATAAAAGACTATCCATGCACATAAAAAACACCTCTTTCTTTAGAAAATGCAACAATGCATTCATATTTTCGTTCTCTGCGCAAATATATTGCACACATTCAAGTCAATTATAAAAGATTTCAGCCCATTTGAAAAGAGAGAAAAACACCTTTTATTAATATGCATATCTCTTTTGTAAAAATAAGCATAAACTATCTACTAGGAATAAGCACTAATTATTTCATTATGAATTAACACGAAAAAAGATTAGCTTTCGAAGGACACTCCTTAATATAAAGCAAAGAAAGATTGTACGACTTTGTGTGGCTATTAGGTTAGGAAATAATTTTTCAACTAGATACTATATAAATAAGGAAAACACATGACAGAGTTTGCATAGTTATTGTTTCGGCGACTTCGAAACAAAAGTCAAGCAGGATCCGGCGAATTGGCAGAAACCATTGGAGGTCAGGTGCGCGCCAGGAAAGCACGACCAATCAGAGAGCGCGCGTGGCGCATTGGTCAAAAGTCGCCGCTTTAACCCTGACGAGGTCTTGCTGATGTCTTCTGCTCTTGACCTTCGTTATAGCATTTATTTATATTTTGAATAAAATCATACAGAGGTTTTCTTAAATATGATTTTAATATCTTTAACCTTCTAGCTTTAACGCCATTCTACAAGAGTATTCTTGACAAATTATAAAACCACCATTTAGAGAGAAAATATCAACATTTTATAAATATTAACATATCTAAAGTTAAATAAATTTGGAAAAAGAAGAAAATTAATATTAATATATGTTATAATTTCATGAGAGAACACGGATTATAATGTAATAAAATGTATTTTACATAAATATATTCAATAATAGTTGAAAATACATTATGTTCAAATGAGCGTAGAAGTGACACAATTTTCTATTGATAAAAATTGAGTAGAAAATACGGTATAATAAATGTGAATATTTCATTCAAAATCTATCTACAATTTTTTCAGCCATTTTTCTATTATAAATTGGAGTAAATCTGTGGAGTTAAGTTAATAGAAAGAGAAATATACAAAAAAGTAGTTCTTAGAATAGACAAGCATTAGAGAAAAACAATCTGATCATACCCTAGATTCAAACAATGGATAATTCCGTCTTTGTCGGCCCCAAGCCCGGATGAAAAAGGAGGGGGGAGCAGTAACAAGCTCGCTAAAAAACCTGGGCTCAGCTGGCCCGACTGATATTACCCTGTAAGGGCTCCTGATCCAGGGATACAGGATGAGCAATATTTGTACTCCATATTACGATCGGCTGCTCATGTCAGAGGCGACCATTTCTTTTGGAGTTAAGTCGGCCTGCCACTGAGTAGTGGTCCCAGTCTTAATGACAGGGGCAGATGCATTCTACTTCACCCACTAATCAAAAGTCTCAAGCTATACAAGCTTGATGCCCTAATATGATTGAGTGGAGATAAGAAAGAAGAAGAATAATAAACAATGGAAACAGAGAGATTGAAATAATTTTAAATAGAGAGTGTTTTAACGTCTACAACAATCGAGAAGATCTAGAGGCATAGAAACAAAAAATATATATATATAAAAGACCTAGATCAAATGATAACAAAATGGAAGATGTTCTATACAAATTAGAATGTCAAAATTCTAACAGAATTTACACGGGGGAAATAAAACGCACTCTAGAGAATTGAATAAAAGAACACAACAGAGGCCTAAGGATATCTATAAATCTTACAAACATAGGTATACTTTGAAATAAGGCTTATTTTGGATTTAATAAGAATTATTATTTATCCAATATTTCGAAGGACCAATCGTCTATCTTTTACGAGATTTTTTTGTTTTGAAGCACACCGCAGGTCGCGCGCTTCAAGTGAGCCATGGACGTCTTTAAGCTTATTGGGCGATAAAACCAATAGGCTTGTAAGACGTCCATGGCTCACCTGAACCGCTCGACCTGTTGTTTGCTTAAAAAAAAAAACTAGTAAAAGATGTACGATTGGTCCATCGAAATATTGGATAAATAAAAGCTCTTATTAAATTCAAATCAATTTAAAATATAGATATTATGGATTTATCTATACTCAGATCATAGATATACATGTATTGGATCAAAATCATTAAGCCTTTATTATATAGGGTATTAAAAATTAATTTGAAAGATTAATTCTGTAAGGCTGGGATTCTGAGAAAACTGACGGAAATTACCTAAATAAGAAAAGTAATGTAGCAAAATAATATAAATACCTAATAGGGAAATTAGGATAAAATATCAATACATTGAAGAAAGAAACTAACACATCTTTAAAACGTTATTTGCACACCTTCACTCGAATTTTTACATTTTCTGTAAATATATATCGCAATTTTGTCTTGTTTTTTAACCTTATTTCATTGTAAAACGACATTTGAAAATTATCCCGCATGTGTTTCTTTTCAACGAAAAATAAAAATTCATTTCAAGGAGAAATAACGATTATTTCTAACCTTAGGGATGAGGTATGAAAGGATGAATTGTGAAGAGTAATGATAAACGGAAAAATCAAAGTGTCCAGGGATTTTTTTTCCGTTTATCATTACCCTTCACAATTCATCCTTTCATACCTCATCCCTAAGGTTAGAAATAATCGTTATTTCTCCTTAAAATAAATTTTGATTTTTCGTTGAAAAGAAATACATGCGGGATAATTTTCAAATGTCGTTTTACAATCGCAAGCCACATTATATTGTCACGGAGATAAATAAAGCAAGGGCAAGTTTGGGGATAATTAATTTATTATAAGGGGTATTTATAGGGAGAGAGAGAGAGTGTACAACTTACCCCACGTTAAAGTTAATCCTAATGAGGGACGTCAGCTCCCCCCGCCGACCAGATTCCGCGAACCCCTCACACCCGGTGTCCAGGGATGATTGACAGGCGTCCCATGGGGCCTCTCGTGGTTGGAACCGCTGAGCCGCTTGACAATATTATATTGTATTATAAATAACCTTATTTATATTTGCTATATATTTAAATCTCCTAAATATCAATTAAACAAGTCAATAAGTCTTCGGAGATGAGTTTCATATTTTTATTGCCAACTCTAGCTTTCTGGCATCATAGCCCTTCTACATGAGTGCAAATTTACAATAAGATCACAACTATATATCTGTACTCCTGTAGAATGGCTACGATGCCCGAAAGCTAGAGTTACAATAAAAATAAGAAACTCATCTCCGGAGACTTATGGACTTGTTTACTTGTTTATATTTCTTTGTTTTTAAATAATGACGCGCAGTGTGCTCTACACATGTACCTCAGTATCTTCATGAAGGGGCAAGAAATGATTAACTTAGGCTTGTTTTTCCTTGAAAAGGGCAGCAGAGGTTCACCCGAAACGTAGCAAATATACATAAAATATAAAGCTAAAATGGCTATTTAATTTTATACAAGAATCCAACCTTCCAAAATGGTTTTTAACTATAATTTCTGTTTAAAATATTGAAATTTTAATAAGAGTTAAAATATTTTAAATGTGAATTTAAGACAAGTTCATATTTTTAAAGAAATTATTATCAAAATGGAAAATAAAAAATTATAATAAAAAAACCCTCTTCAAGGTTATTTATCTGAAGCCATTCGACGACTCATTGCTAATTATATTTTAGTAATATCGTACTTTCTGAATATATTTTGTTTCATATTTAAAACTACTGTAACCTATGTTCAGGTAATAATTAAATAGACCTTTAACACATTTTATCCCATTATTATAATATATCGCACTTTCTGAATATTGTTTGAGATTATTGTTTCAGATTTGAAACGACTGTTACCTTTTAAAATCATAATAAGCTATGGTAGGACATGATTAAACGTCTAATTAAACATTATATATGTGAAGTATTAGGTTATAAGTTAGATATGAAACGTTTATAAAAAGAAAAATTCACAATACCAAACACCAGAGTTTCTAATCTTTATTGTAGTTAGGCTTTAATCTTATTAAATTTTATTCTCCTTTTAAAAGGTAATATTTATATTTTAGTTTCACAAAAATCGGATATTTTCATCCCTCTCTATATATTTTAAGTATAGTTTATACATTATTTCGTATTTTGTTCTTTCCATTCACCTCCATTATTCATAAGTCAACTCAGAATGGTTACATAGCGGAATTATTTTCTAACAATAAAGCATTAAAATGAAATTAACTTTTGACATTTTTATCTTTCTTAAGCGCCTCTAAAGTTAATTAAATTCCGGCCGAGAGTTATCGTTTTAAAAATTACCTTCTAATTAATAAGCTTGGTTTACTTCTTTTTGCTCGTAATTATTAAATTTGCCCTCGATATATTTTGTTTCGTTGAAATATAAAAATGTTAACACCTCGAGAGAAATAGTGAGCTAATCTTTATAACCTATATGTATTGAATATTATATTTATATAATTTATATTTTTACGGAATTTTTCAAACTAATATGCCTTAAAATTCTGTAAATCAATGTCAGTATGATATTCGTCATTATGTTTATATTGTATTTGGTGCACAAATTTGATTCCGTGTTTTTTTTCCGGTTTGATATCTAATGCAATTGAAACAAAATTATATTGCGCGACATTGAAAATTGAACCCCAAGAAAGGGAGGCCAGAATATTATGCAAATTGTAGGGTAGACGCGTCTCACCGAGTTATGTAATTGATATGTGCAGCTCTCGTACGAATGTGGAGTAGGATATAAAGGAAGAAACTAGCAGAAAGAACAGTATTCGTACCGTTATTTCTTCAAGGAAATCATCGTAGAAATTGTATTCTTGTTTCAAAAGACACATGTAATAACAGATAATGTGGGCATTTCTAGCAGACAGATGCTTTTACGAGGGACTTGGTGATCGGACTGAAGTCCGGTAAGAAGACTGCCATTGATCCCACTGAATAGAATCCAACGTTTGGAATGGAGCCGGGCTAGATCAACGTGGGTGATGGAATGGCACAGGGGCGTGTTCTCAGATGAGGCACGCTTCTGTTTGTCCAGTGATATTCGCTGTGCACACGTGTGGCGTCGGCGTGGAGAAAGGTCCAATCCGGCAGCATTTGTGGAACGCTCCACCGCGGGACAAGCGGAATCATGGTTTGGGGCGCAATCGCGTATGATATAAGGTCACTTTTATTTCGTATTCGGTGCATTATGACGCCCAACGATACGTTGATGATGTGCTGCGACCAGTGACACTCCCCTACCTTCATGGGGTACCAAATGCCCTTTATCAGCATAATAACGCCGGACCGCACACTGCTCGCATTAGCCAATAAGCTCTGCAAGATGTACATATGCTTCCCTGGCCATCGTACTCTCCTGACCTCTCACCAATCGAGCACGTATGGAACATTATTGGACGCCGTTTGCATGCCTTGCCTCAACCGCGTTTTGAAGACTAACTGGGGAAAATGGTTGGAAGGGAATGTAGAACTATCTCTCAGGACGCCATCCGTAGTCTGATTGACTCTCTACCTAGACGTTGTTCTGCATACATCACCGTCCGCCGTGGTCCTACTTGCTATTGAGCTGACGCCATTCTTGCTCGATATTATGTCTATCATTTTGAAATAAAGATCACCTATAGTTCGTTCTTGCCTCTATCCTTTTGCCAAGTTTTATCACTTTCTGGCCCCTCTTTCTTGGTGTTCATTTTCATGTATATATCAGATATTTATTAAAATAATTGTCACACACACATTGTTAGACAAAAAATTTCTATTATTTTGGTAGTTTGTGGATTCCATCCTGAAAAAAGGTTTTGGTTTCGAGGCAATCCATTCATAAAGGCAATTTTCAACTTCTTCACGAATCTGGAAGCGCTGGTAAGCCAGCCCATATGCCATCGACCGGAAAAGGTGATATTCCGATGGAGCGATGTCTGGAGAATATGGCGGGTAGGGTAAGACTTCTCATTTAAAGTCTTTCAGAGTGTCATTTACCGATTGAGCGACATGTGGCCTTGCGATGTCATGAAGCAATATCAACTTGCCATCTCGTTGCGCCTTTTCTGGTAGGTATTTGTTGATAGCGATTAGCAGTAACTGATTCACCTTGTTACAGTAGTTCGTAGTAAGGTATACCGTGCTGATCCGACCAGATGCGCAGAAGAACCTCCTTGCCGTGGATATTGGTTCAGCGGTCAAGTTGTCGAATGTCCAGGGCTGACCCATGCTCTCTTGCGCTTCGGATTGACAAAATACACCCATTTTACGTTCCAGGTTCCCAGGGTCAGGCCATTATAAAAAAGACTGCTTTTACCTAAGGGTAAAACTTTTCTGTAAATGTAGAATAATTTTTAAATTTCATTTCTAGGGTGCCAAACAAGATTTAGTTAATTGAAATCACTGATTAAGATTGTTCTTATGCTGAAATATTCGAGGGTTTTGAAACAATTGCATAATATTAATAAACTATTCGTTTATTTGATTCAAACGCAAGACATATGGATTCTGTAAACGAAATATTTTCAAGAGAATTCAACGAGAGAAATATTAACGGGCAATAATGCCCAAACTAAGTTTAACCTATTTTTAAAATTCCATTAGAGAAGATGATTTACTCGAGAAGACCATTTCACTGGGCAAAATCGAAATCTGGAAAATAACAAGGGGATAATAATATGCTCACTTAAATACTTAAAAGTAATTTTTCGAGTTGCGAATCATAGAAATCTTAATACTCTCTGGTTAAAAGCTGACGCCGTAGAGTGCAGATCCAAAGACACCTCGAAGGAGTCTAAAAAATACTTACCTAAGGGCATACTCACCTTTTAACGCAACTTGGCAAATTTAGTATTTTATCTAGGTAGTTAGCGACCCGTCGTTAAGCCACAGGCGGCACAGGTAGCACTTCTCGATGCAGATAGTCAGAATAAGGTAGGGCCATGAAGTATTTGCCGAAGTGCGATATAAAATTCCTGTTCTGAGAAGCAGTTGTGACGTGAGTTGGTCCACCGGGGCAAGCACATTACCACCAGTCTCCGACTTGATTCGCTAACAACTGTGCCGAGACAGTGCTAGGAACGTGAAATTAGGCTTATTAGATGGTTGAAAGATGTAATGACACCCGCAGGTAGATTATATACACTGTACATAATCTGAGTAGTACCCGATAGCCGCCTTCAACTAGAAGTCGTTGCAAGTGATATAGTGGCCCCAGGATAAGAGTCCATGATTTGTCTACGACTTGAAAGAATATGAAAACTTATTCCTTCTCCTCCTTCAATGCCTTCCTCTACTGAGCCACATGGTCTCTCCATACTTCTTCCGACATACTTTTCATCTCCTCGAAAATGTATCTTCCAGTCCATTGTTTTAGATCGTCTGTGTATCCCCGTCTTCTCTTTCCCCTCGATCTCTTCCCCTGGAGCTTTCCCTACAACACTACTGTCAGCAACGTCTCTCCTGATAATCCGCGCATCACATGTCCAGCAAACGTCAGTTTTCGCTGTTTAATGAACTTTATCAGCTGGCATTCTGTACCCATTCGATCCAGGACTTGATTATTTGTTACCATGTCTGTCCAAGGAATTTTGAGTGCTCTTTTGTAAAGGTAGGTCATGAAGGCTTCTATTCGTTTAATTGACATATTACACAAATGTAAAAATCAATACATATTATATATATTAAATAGACAAAAGAATTGCTATAAATTTATTAAATAAAAACAAACGATAGCATTGCGTTTTTGTTTTTATTTAATATTATCTATATGTTTTCAAAATTAATTTGAAAAACCTACAATACAAATGTGTTTTTAATTTAAGAATTTAATGAATGAATTAAACTAAAATTTAAGCGTCTACATTTTCTCTCCTCCAAACACCTTGAGAAGGACATTAAAGATTTTAACGAGAAAGGAGGTTTAGAGTCTGATCTTGTTGCTCGTCGCCATTTGGTCGGTTTATGGCGGAGTTAATGGACCCAGAAAATTGTAAAGTGCGAATGCTTCGTTAGCTAATTTCTACACTCGTTTTAAAATATTAATTATTTTCATATCGCTGTGTACCACATGATATAAAACAACATTGCTATTTCAAAATGTACCTTGTTTAAATCTCTCTTGGTATATTTAAAAATAAACTTTGTATATATAGAATGTGTTTATATACATTTTATAATATTAAGAAGCATCGGTAACTTTTCAAAATTATTTATTTTTACTAATGTTATTATTTTAGTTACTAATAGTTCTATTTCGATTATTTGTGCAGTTCTAATAAAATTTATTGAATAAATCAAATTATATTTTAAATTTGATATTTCAATATATATATATATATATATATATATATATATATATCACACATTATTATTGTTTTCGTGTCCAATGAAGAGCCTCAGATGTCTCCATGCATCTCTATTACAGCAGCAGCAATACATATATCACACAATGAAATTTATTTTATGTTGATTGTACATATTGCCAGACATATCTTTATTTTATACACAGTTCTTTTTTAGAGTTTTTTCTCTCTTTCTCCTTGTTAATATCATATGACTATTTTTTACGGCCTAAAATTATTGTAAATATATATATATATATGTATTAAAAAACGAAAGAAAAAATAAAAGATAAAAAGATCAGGTGTTGAAATCAATATTAAAAATGGCATATCCTGACCAGGAGCACATGTGCTTTACAGAAGGTAGAGCGCCATCTGGTGGAACAGAAATCAACTAAACATTGATTTAGCCTGTTCCCTGATATTTGGCCAACCCAATTTCTTGATAAATCAAGAAAAGCCATCCACGAACGCGTTTCGCGCTTTTTGGCGCTCGTCAGCGTGGAGTAGGCTGAACCACTGCGACCAAATAAGAAAAAGAATAGTCATATGATATTAACAAGGAGAAAGAGAGAAAAAACTCTAAAAAAGAACTGTGTATAAAATAAAGATATGTCTGGCAATATGTACAATCAACATAAAATAAATTTCATTGTGTGATATATGTATTGCTGCTGCTGTAATAGAGATGCATGGAGACATCTGAGGCTCTTCATTGGACACCAAAAAAATGTATATACAAATGTAAAGGCATACATGTATGACAGCGCAAGTGACCCTAGGGGGACATAGCGCTTTAAATTGAAATAAATAAGAACAATGAAATACTATTGCCTATTTTTATGAAAATTTTGTTTAATTTATCATTATTTATATTCGAAAAAATATATAGTGATTTATATATATGAAATTCGAAACCTCCTCCCTTTCCAAAAAAGGTCGTGCGAAATTAAATGAATTTAGGCAGATCTTTTAAGTAGGTAACTCTCATTTTATTTCGGTTTCGGAGTGTACAAGGGTAGGAATGCATTGAAAGAATCATCAATTGTGAAATGGTGACACGTTGATAACCGCTGTTTTTTTTTGCTTATCCCTAGTACACGTGGTAAAGGCCATGATAATCATGGTGGGTAGAAGTAGGCGACTGCTTTTACTGTAAGTGCACCATATGTTTACACATGCGAAAAGCAGTTCGACTTTGCACTTACAAATGTGCCAGAGCTCCGTCTCGGTTACTTGCACTCGCTGGTGGGGTTGGACCTTTGCAAGAATCGGGGGCCATTGGAGCACTTTTTTTTATCAGAAAAAAAGTGCCCAAAGCGGGAATCGAACCCGGGTCGTAGCGGTAGAAAACCAACGGTTTAGACCATCCTTCCACCGACCCCCTCATAACCGCTGTAATTACCTCAAATTATATGCGAGTATACAAATATGCGTGCAATGTTTCGTATAGGTACTTTGTATCATATTGTAGAATGGGATTTCACGCCTGTCCCACCTGAGTAGTCAAATCAGCTGCTGTCTGTGCTGGTTGTGTGGATGAAGCACTATGCTGGAGATACACAACAGACCAAAACACTAATTTATACAAAATTTCTGGAACTAAAAATAAATTATCTAAAGATATTTACTTTGATAAATGGCTATGTGAAAATAAGGAAAAGAATGAAAAACAATAAAAAAATAAAATAATAATAATGGCGCTTTCTGCCATCTAAAAAACTCATGCGAGCGTGGTCAAGATATGTCTTTTTTTATTTGAATAAGGAAGAAAATCTACTCCAACTGGAACTTTGATTTTGAAGAGCGCCATCTATAAAGTAAATATTGACAAAACATGTTTACTACTTGAAATTTCCCAAACTCATTTCATTGACTTGACAGGAAAGATATCTACGTACGCATTTTGAACTTTTGGTTCTCATTATAGTGGTTCCAGATGTACGTCAACGAACTCCCCGCCAAGTTATATATATTGAGGCTTATTCCAAGTAAACATTCTACTAGCCATGAATTTCATGGTGGGTAGGGGTTTGTTTGTTTAAACTGTAAATGCTAATAGTTCAATATCTTCAACTATATTATTTCAGATCCTCACTTGAATTCAATGGTAGAATTGACCTTTTACAAAGTTAAAAAAAGTTGGAGCAGTTTATTATATAAAGTTCTCATTGATTCTATAGTAGATCCGAGTTATGTTGAATATTATTATAGTTCATTTAACTATATTCTTCCCTATTTTCATATACACATATTGTTTATATATATTTTTTTTGTTATCGTTAGTACACGTGGTATAGGCCATGGTAATCATGGTGGGTAGAAGTAGGCGGCTGCTTTTACTGTAAATGCACCACATGTCTACACATCTGAAAAGCAGTTCGACTTTGCACTTACAATTGTGTCAGAGCTTCGTTCCTTTACATGCACTCGCTGATGAGGTTGAACTTTTGCAAGAATCGGGGGCCATTGTAGCATATTTTTTTAAATCATAAAAAAGTGCCCAATGCGGGAATTGAACCTGAGTCGTAGCGATCGAAAACCAACGGTTTAGACCAAACTTCCACCGACTCCCCAAGTTAACATATATTGTAAAATATACGAGTCCCATTCTTTTCTTTTTACCTATCTTTTCATAAAAAATATAAAATTATTTTTGTTAAAATTACTTTTTTATAACTATAAAATAAATATCGTTTATTTTTCGGATCAGAATAAGTTAAATATTTTTTAATGAAAAAAAAATCCTTTTCGAAAGTCGTGTATCACATTGATAAAGATATGTTGCAATATTTTTTCCAACTGAGAGAAAAATTCGAATAAAGTTTCTCTCTTTTAAGCTCGCAATAAATATTTCAGACCAAAGCTGACGAAATACTTTCTAAGACTTTAAGTTGAATTGCGGGTCTTTTGATTTCCCTTCAGCATATTTTATCAACTTCCACCAGAAAAATATTTTACATTTTTGATAGTAGATATATATTTTAAATAGTTTCAGATATATGATATCCTTATATCCTCGCACACATAAAAAATATCTATAAAATTATATTTAGAAAAGAATAATACACTTCTAAATTAGTTTAATTTCTTATAACAAATGACGCGCTAATGCTTCCTATAATTATCGTTATAATTTTTTATCTAACCCATATTCTTAAAGCCAGATGCTTTTGTAAAAATAGCCGTGTTGTCCTTCAGACATTTTCATTTCACGCACAATTGTAGTAGAGGTTTAATTGATCATATATGATGCTGGATTGTTGTATTTGTATATATGCTGTTGACACACATTAAAATGCTATAATACCTTGATAAAGGTTGGCGTTTAGCCAACTAAAATATTGGTGAAATAAATGATAGTTTGATCCAATATATGCCTTTTTAATTAAAAATATATGGATTTATATAAGTATATATATATATATATGGGTTTCATATATCCTTCCTATTTCCTAACGCTCTCTAGCCATATAGTCGGAGACCCATGCGCAAGATAACATTATTCATATTGCCTATGCATGCCTACACGCAGCATTTCAACCATTTTAGTCCACTTTCCTTCGATATTTTTGTACATTTTTGTCACCATGTATTTTGTTATTATATAAATAATAAAATCTAGACCTCTTCATGCCTTCCTGCGATTATAGAAATTGTTGACTAAAGAGGACTTGGCTAATTAATTAATCACATTTTCAGTAATTTTGCCAGATTAATCTCTAGGCCTTTTTGTTGGCTAAAGGAGCTTTATTAAAAGGTTTTATTAAACTTGCTTCCATATCTGTCTGTCCCCAAATTTTAGGTTCATTTTTTAAATATACTTACAGAGCACCTAGAAGTCTAAAATTTGATACACACGCTCAATCCAGCTAACAATGCAAATTGGCAAAATTTCAGACTTCTGAGGGGTCGGAGTGATCGGAAATAGACTTTCTCCATATATCCTTTCATATTTGTGATCATATTTTAATAATAATCCTGACAATGTAGATGTATTTTATAGACTATTTCAACTCTAATTATATTACAAGTGTCCAAAATTTTGGACTTTTAGGTGGCTGTGTTGGTCTGGAACGAGCTTTAGGATTGAATTTATGCATTTCAATTTAGAAGAAAAAAAAAAAGACCTATCCGTTTCTTTGCCGTATTTTAGCGGCTGACGTTCGTTAAAAATGTAGTCAGAGTTAAAGAAAATGGACTAATATCTTTATTTCCTTTACATTTTGTGATCAGGTTTTAATATACTCAATGGCCACACAGAACTTTGAAAATGTTTACACTCTCTCAATCCAAATAAAAATTAGAGTTTACTAATTTTCATTTTAATTTAATTTTATCTTTATTAATAGTTAATTAACAGTATTAATATCAATTTAAACTTCATTATACTAAATATTTATATATATATTGTTACATCATGATTAATGGCGTATTTCTTATATTATTTTTAATATATTTGAAATTTAAATTATATATTTATTTATTTTTATATTCTATGATATTTATTTAAAACACAGATTATTTAGATTGTCATCATTTGTATTTAGGTACACGTGACTTCACTGCTCTCTTTGATGTGAGAAAAATAAATAAAGGATTCTGGTGGCTACTTAAAGAAGACTTATCTCGTTATTCCCTTTTATAAATTTGCAGGATGGTTGAAACACGCTCTGGTAAGATGCAAGACCCAGCACAGGAGAGAATCCAGGCTGAAGAGTCTGCCAAGCCGCAACCTGGTGCAACAATTGGTAGAGATGCTAGTTCCGACCCAGTTGTCCTGAATCCCAACATCGACATCCCCAAGTATGATGGAACGGAAGACCCTCGCCCATGGATTGAATCTCTTGAAGAAATTGGCTTCTTGTACCATTGGGCAGACTACATTATCTCTCGTTATGCCGCCATGAACATGACGGGAAGCGCTAAAACCTGGTTGAATTTACACAAGGCTAGTTTCACGAGCTGGGAAAATATTAAAATCCGCCTCATTCAGGATTTTTCTTTGGACGCGAATAAAGAAGAACTTAGAATGAAGCTCAACAGAATGCAACACTGGAATGAACCAGCAATCAGGTTCGCGGAAGACATTCTAGTGTTGTGCAACAAGGTTGACCCCGCAATGGAAGAAGAAACAAAAATTGAACATGTTATTGGAGGACTGAAAAAAGAGTACTCATTCGCGCTCTACCTGAACCCTCCTAAAACGACCTATGACCTTCTTGTCGTGTGCAAGAAAATGGATTCTTTTGAAAAGAAGTATCGGGAACGTGTGGAGAAATCCAGAAACCTATATAACGGTCCACGCTATTCTAGACCCCAACAACAACCGAGGTACGTGCCGCCGACTGCCGCACGAAACTACCAGACCACTTCCAGGCCCCAAGCCCCTGTTTCCAATAATTACAAGAACGACTCCCCTCCTACCCCTAGACAGTATCGAAACAACTTTCCCCAGCCCTCTACCCCTAGACGTCCTTATAATCCTAACTTTGTGCCGAAACCAAACCTTCAGAGAAACACTTACAATAAAAGCCAAGAAGTGAGCAAAAATAGGACGGAAGATGGAAGACCAATCTGCTTTAAATGTAACAAGCCAGGGCACGTGGCCCGTTATTGTAGGGTCAAGTTTATAAGAATCCTAGAAGAGGATCCAGCAGATACCCAAGAGAAGGTCGAAGAAAAATGCCAAATGAATGAAATATCAGAGAAATCAGGACCTCGGCTTTATGCTGATGTATGTCATAGCACACAGACAAATATTCCTACCCGGAATAGATATTCCGTGTTGGAAGATTTAAACTAAGCGTCGCGCCTGAATCTGTCAATCAAAGCAAGTCGACCATAAACGGAATCAAGAAGTTGGACCCTAAATACAAATTAAAAATTAATGTGGACAAGATAGGGACTTTTGAAGCTTTGGTTGATACAGGTGCTGACCTCTCAGTGGTCGACCTCAGAACGGCCCTCGATACAGGCCATGGTATAAGTAAACTCGCAAAAATTTGTGCAGGACCCGATGGAAAAAAATTGGACATGGTAGGAAGTATATTTTTAAATATAAAAATTGATGACGAAACATTATCACACAACTTTGTGATATTGAAAACGCATTTACGGACATTAATTCTTGGGAGAGATTTCCTTAAGAAAATGAACGCAAAAATAGATTGTAAGCAAGAAACTATAAAATATGATTTGACGAATAATCATGACGAAATCAAATTTGAAATGTTGAAAATAAAGAGTGCCAAGGATTCCATTGTACCGGAATGTTCCATGAAATTGATCAAGGCATTGGTAGAAACAGAGGATGGAGAATATATTATCGAGGAGAGCAGCAAAATGTTTCAAACAAATGGACTTCGTCTAGCAAGAAGCTTGATCAATGTTATAAATAGGGAAACACACATCTGGATAACTAATCCGTATCCTCGACCGTTAAAAATAATGAAAAACCAAACATTGACTTTTGGAAGTAGTCCAGCGAAAATAAATGTGAGTCGAGAAAGAGAGGTAGAAAAGAACGAAGAACCTAGATTCCAAATAAACGAAAATCTTTCACCAAAGGAACAGAAGGAGTTAAAACAAGTTTTAGAAAGGTATGGAGATCTTTTTTCATCGAGATTAGGGAGAACCAATTTGGCAAAACATCGGATAGACACAGAAGGCGCGAAGCCAATTAAACACAAGCCTTACCGAGTAAGTGCTAAAGAACGAGATATTATAAAAGAGCAAATTGACGAGATGCTTACAGAAGGCATAATTAGGCCATCTTCTAGCCCCTGGTCTTTTCCAGTAATATTGGTCAAGAAGCGAGATGGTAAATACAGATTTTGTGTGGACTACAGAAAACTGAATAATGTGACAGTAAAAGATGTCTATCCGATCCCTAGAATAGACGAAGTTATGGATACTCTCCAAGGATCTACACACTTCTCAGCAATAGACCTCAGATCTGGATATTGGCAAGTTGAAGTCGAAGAAAGAGACAAAGAGAAAACAGCTTTCACTACAGCGCATGGATTATATGAATTCAACGTGATGCCTTTTGGACTTTGTAACGCGCCTGCTACCTTTGAGAGAAATATGGAGAATATGCTTGGAAATCTGAGATGGCAAATTTGTTTGTGTTATCTGGATGATGTTATCATATATAGCCCGGATTTTCCAACGCACCTCAAAAGACTTGAAGCTGTTTTTAGATGTTTTCGTGAATCTAATTTAAGGTTAAACGACAAAAAATGCCGATTTGCTTTTGAAGAATTGGAGATTCTCGGCTATATAACGAGCAAACATGGTATAAAACCCGCGGAACATAACATCAAAGCTGTCAGAAATTTTCCTCGGCCCAAAAAGGTTAAAGAAGTACAATCCTTTTTGGGAATGTGTTCATATTATAGAAAATTTATCAAAGATTTTTCAAAAATTGCTGACCCTTTGACCAACCTTATAAAAAAGTGTATCATTTACCTGGACAGAAAGACAAGAGGAAGCGTTTCAAACCCTAAAAACAGCACTATTAAGTCCACCAATTTTAGGTCACTTCAATCCAAATGCACCTACCTATGTTCATACTGATGCGTCCAACATCGGCATAGGTGCAACACTTGTCCAAGACATCGGTGGTGAAGAGAAGGTGATCTCATATTTGAGTCGTACCCTAAGTAAAGCGGAGCAAAATTATTCAACCACTGAAAAAGAATGTCTGGCCGTTGTCTGGTCAATGTCAAAATTACGACCCTACCTTTATGGAAGACACTTTAAAATAGTAACAGACCATCACGCCCTATGCTGGCTCAAAAACTTGAAGGATCCAACAGGTCGATTGGCAAGATGGGCATTGAAAATTCAAGAATATGACTTCGATATAATACATAAATCGGGAAAGAAGCACCTGGACGCCGATGGCTTATCTAGGGGGCCCTTACCAGAAACTGATTGGGATGAGGATTTTGAAAGGCTATTTTTAAATCAAATAACAGATGAAGAGGATAAATTTATCGAAAGTGTTAAGAAAAACCTTAATGGAAGCAGGCGATCAATTGCGCAAAACTTTAAAGAAGAAGATGGATGCCTCTTTAAGAAAAACCCGAACCCTGAAGGCAGGGCGTGGTTGCTTGTGGTTCCAGAGAATAA
The DNA here is from genome assembly GCA_030710605.1 of Cordylochernes scorpioides. Classification (NCBI taxonomy): domain Eukaryota; kingdom Metazoa; phylum Arthropoda; class Arachnida; order Pseudoscorpiones; family Chernetidae; genus Cordylochernes; species Cordylochernes scorpioides. The sequence continues at coordinate 53,105,778 of CP092878.1, forward strand.
AAAGAGAGAAATTATGAAAGAATATCACAATCATATGTCGAATGGCCATCTGGGCGTAGCCAGAACCATGTACCGAATAAAGAGTAAATACTTTTGGCCATCCATGCTAAAGGATGTCTCAGAATTCGTTAAGACGTGTCACCTTTGCCAAAGTAGGAAAGGCTCAAACCAATTACCTTCTGGACTACTACAGCCCATCCCCCCAGCCAACTTTCCTTTCGAAAGAATTGGAATTGACTTTGTTGGTCCACTACCATCTACGAAAAACAGGAAAAAATGGATAATCGTGCTGACGGACTACTACACTAGATATGCAGAAACAAGAGCAGTCTCGGAAGCAACAGTGAAAGAAGTTTCAAAATTTCTAGTAGAGGATATTTTTCTTCGGCACGGAGCCCCACAATATCTTATTAGTGACAGAGGCTCTCAATTTACCAGTAATTTAATGAAAGAGGTGATGAAAACGTGCAAGATTAAACATTGCTTCACAACGAGCTATCATCCCCAGACTAATGGATTGACAGAGCGGTTAAATAGAACATTGATCAATATGCTCAGTATGTATGTGAACACTGATCAGAAAAATTGGGACGAAATACTCCCATTCATCACTCACGCTTACAATACTACAATTCAGGAAACCACAGGATATTCTCCCTTTTTCCTGATGTTTGGAAGAGAACCCACGTCTCTTTTGGACGACAGGAATATCTCGGTGGACATTGACAAAGATGATTATGATGAATACATAAAACATCACTTAGACAAAATAAACAGAACAAGAAAATTATTTATTAACAACACAATAAAGACTCAAGAAAGAATGAAAAAGAACTATGACAAGAAACACATGGAAAGAAGCTACGAACCAGGAGAATTAGTAGCAGTTTGGACACCAATTAGGAAAATAGGAAAGTGTGAGAAACTACTGAGAAAATATTTTGGCCCATATAGAATATTAAAGAAGCTGTCTAACGTAAATTACTTAATTGAGCCAAAAGATAATCCTGGCCAAGACCCATTGATTGTCCATGTCTCAAGACTCAAACCCTATTTTGAGAGAATTGATGAGGTAACTCACGAGGACGTGACGACCTCTGGAGAGGGGGAAGTGTTACATCATGATTAATGGCGTATTTCTTATATTATTTTTAATATATTTGAAATTTAAATTATATATTTATTTATTTTTATATTCTATGATATTTATTTAAAACACAGATTATTTAGATTGTCATCATTTGTATTTAGGTACACGTGACTTCACTGCTCTCTTTGATGTGAGAAAAATAAATAAAGGATTCTGGTGGCTACTTAAAGAAGACTTATCTCGTTATTCCCTTTTATAAATTTGCAGGATGGTTGAAACACGCTCTGGTAAGATGCAAGACCCAGCACAGGAGAGAATCCAGGCTGAAGAGTCTGCCAAGCCGCAACCTGGTGCAACAATATATCTATATATCCTATATAAAAATAATATTGGCTTTATAAATATTATATAGTTTTTCTTCAAATTCAATACAAAGATTAAATATATCTCAATTAAATATTCCGGGATCCTGTGATTTCATTGTAATTACAAGTTATATTTATTATGAAAAATTTTTAGATATCAGCGACAATCCTACAGAAAGTTCAAACAGAAACAACTCGTGTAGTATAGTTTGGACTCATGGCTCCCATTGGTACAGCAACTTCGATTTTGTAAAATCCTATGGGAAGAGTTATTAAAACGGCCGAATCTATCAAAATGGCGTCTTTTAAATTTATATACACCATCACCTTTTTTTTAAATATTAAATTTCTACATTTTACTTATATCATCAGAAGAAATTGTTTGTTGAAATAATTGATATCTAAATAAAATAATAGGTAATAGTTATAAAAGCAATTTTATTAGAGTATTTTATTAAAAAGAGAAAGTAAGAAAAGTGTGTTGGAACTATACTGATACTAAACACTAGCAAAAATAATCATATAAAACCAACTACAGAGATACATGCTTAAAAAAATAATTCAAACTTCCACAAAAATAATATCTACCTCAGATATTGAAAGGCATTAAAAGCTTAGGACGCCCGATAACCAAGTGAATTACTACTGCTCTTGCTACAAAAAAGATAAATTACTGTTTTCCTCCTCCAGACAGATAATCTAATTCACAAGAAGTAAAGAGGATTGGAGAAAGCGCTTCGTGGAAGATGTATGCTTGATTGTATAGTATTATGCAGTATTATACAATAGTGCCAATATATCCATATAGTCTATATGGAAAAATATATACTCATCTAGATAAATCTCTTTTCTCGTTTTATTTTCTCTTTCTCCTTGTTAATATCATATGACTATTCTATTCACGGCCTAAAATTATTGCTTATATTGCCACATGGAAAAATTAGGGAAGACAAACTTCAGTATGACACAGCAATTTATGCATGGCAAAAACAAACTAAGAATGATAAACAAAAGATAAGCAAGGAGGGAATTTCACAGAATAGAGAAATATAAACATAATAAATAATACTTTGTTAATAAAATATTAAATACTTTGCTACATTGATCCTTACCTATTGGAGCTGTGACTCACAGCTTGCAATTATTGTAGTTACTGAAATGGATCTAACGTGCTTCTGCCAAGGATTCCATCGAAGTCTTGACGCATTGACCCTAGTACCTTTGCGTCCTTTTTCTTGCAGCGTGAATAACGGCTTTGTCGTCGTAACGTCTATAGGGACATCGTCATCTTGGAAGTCTTGACCTTGACACGGCGGTGGAATCCTGGATTCAGTCTCTGAAAATGTAGATCACAGCACCCATGGCTTCAAAGTCTTTTCGGCGATCTTCAGTTTGTCTTTCCTAACTTATCCAGCATCTCCATCAAAATGTCACGTGGAAAAATTAGGGAAGACAAACTTCAGTATGACAAGGCAACTTATTCAAGGCAAGAACAAACTAAGAATGATAAACAAAAGATAAGCAAGAGATAAGTTTACAGAGTAGAAAAATATAAACACAAGAAACAATACTTTGTTAATAAAATAATAAATACTTTGCTATAATATATGTGTATAGGCAAATGTAGAGGCATACATGTATGACAGCGCATGTGTCCCTAGGGGGACAAAGCGCTTTGAATTGAAATAAATAATTTAAAGATTAAAATAATTCAGCCTTTTATGTGCTATATCTGAGTGAATATTACATAACCAATATAGGTTCAGTAAATTTTATTATCTATACAGTAAACTCTCCTATAACGCGATTAATGTGTTCCGTGTTGTATGAAATCGCGTTATAGGAATTCGCGTTGTACGAAATAAAACTTGTATGAAGCGAATGTTGTTAGGGTAAATTGTTAGTGATAAATATCATGAAAAATGTATTGTATAAAATGATGTATATAGGAAAATAATTATATACTAAAACGAAACTAAATGTTATATTATTTTATATATACATTTGCATATAAAATAATATAACATTTAGTTTTGTTTTAGTATATAATTATTTTCCTATAGACATCATTTTATACAATACATTTTTACATGATACAGTATATCTCTTTTTCAATTTTTCTTTTTTTTACAACTTTATTCATCATGCCTGGGAAGCAAGTTTCGTAATTTTTTATATTTGCAAAATATTTACATGTAGATTCTAATTCCATACCTTATATGCGTTAAAAATATTATTTTAAGCTTTAAAACTCAATTTAATACTATTTAAAAAGATTTACTTACAGAAAAACATGTGCAATTAAATTGACAAAGTATACAACACTACTTCGTTCAAAAACAAAAAAAAAAAAAAGAAATGAAAAACGCGTGTGCATAAAAATTGGATGTATTGTACATTTGTCAATATGGAAATTTCGGCATTTTATTTTATAACGCGTTATACGAAAATTCGCGTTGTATAAATAAATTTGTCGCAATTTTTCAATCGCGTTGTACGAAATCGCGTTGTAAAAAGTCGCGTTATAGGAGAGTTTACTGTATTATATTTTTAGTAATATAACAAAAACGGTAATTATTAAATTAGTGTGATCATGGAAAAAAACATGTATCGTATTAAATTAAGTTCTTTATCAAGGAACAAAGCTAATATTTTATTATATATTTTACAGGTTGACAAGGACTGGTATGCTGTCAGTCGAAATATTGGTGAGAAAAAAATTAATTCTTTCTTTAACCTTTCAATTTTTATATAAACATTCAAATATGAATAGCACTATTAAAAAATAACATCGTTTTTCATACTGTGGGAATATGCAAATTATCCTCAAATGAGCTAGTAGTTATACTGAGGACGAAACTATATATATATATATATAAATATATACAATAAATAGGCATATCCTGACCTGCTCACCTGAGATTTTTTAGATAGCAGAGCACCATTTAGTGGAACATAAATCAACTAAACATTGATTTGACCTGTTCCCTGATATTTGGTCAATATTTAGCTTGCGCCATCTATCGGAATAAAAATGAACTAATTTTTTATTTTTAATTATTCCAGAATTGGCCAAATGCCGTTTCTTGATTAATCAATAAAAGCGAACCACGTATACGCTTCGGGCTGTTGGCCCTCGTCAGCGTCGTGCAAGATTTACCTTAACGACCAAAAAAAGGCTGGCATTTTGGGCTTCTTGAAAAACCATGAAACAGGTGTTAAGGCCGGAGATGTGTGAGAACGCCACCTAATTAGAAAATAGTACAAAAGGGCATTCATACTTGGATAAGATAAATAAGTCAAGAAAAAAGGCATCTCCTGATCGTGCAACTAAAAGTTGGCGTCGAGGTACAGCTTGCACCACGCTGACGAGGGTCAACAGCCCGAAACGCGTACGTGGTTAGCTTTCCTTGATTTCTCAAGAAACGGTAATTCGGTCAATTCTGGAATAATTAATAATCAACGATTAGTTAATAATTAAACCGATAGATGGCGCAAGCCATTATCAACTTTTAGTTGCACAATTAGAAGATGCCTTTTTTATTATGTATATATATATGTGTGTGTTTAAATAAAAAGGCATATATTGGATCAAAATATCATTTATTTTTCTAATATTTTAGTTGGCTGAACGCCAACTTTTATCAGGGTATTATAACATTTTATAATGCTGAAATATTGGTAAAATAAATAATATTTTGATCCAATATATGCCTTTTTATTTAAAGATTTATTTATGGATTGCTAAATTTTTAAAAATATATATATATTTATAATATGTGTGTGTGAATTTTTCCGGAAGGAAATTGAAAAATAAAATTCGCCTCTCCCGGCAAAATAGACGCTAAAACAAAAGGCCATATATTTAAATACATAAGCAAACAAATGTCCATATATATATATAAAGAGAGAGAAAAATTCCTTTTATAGCTAACTTTATAGCCTGTCCAATCCATCCAGTCAGGGAAAAGGTTTGAAGAACAACAACAACAAAAGAAAATTTCCTTTTTACGAGATTTCACAACAAGCGACGATTTCAACATTCCTTTAAGATGCAATCTCCCTTTGGTATGTCGATATAAGACAAACCTGAGAAAATTGCAAATTTTTGGGAATTAAGCTGTTTGAATTTCGAAATCCATTATTCAAACTTCTTATCATTAAATTTATTCACGGTTAAATCCAACTTTAATTAAACTACAGAACAGCTATTAGTTACTAAAATGTTCTCCAGAGAGAATTATAATAGTTATTAATTAAACTTTTCAACTTCCAAATACTTTTGGAGGCTGTTGTTTAAGTCATTGTTCCAAATTCCGTTGACTTAAATATAAGCTTGAAATGATATTCTAGAAAGATAAATTTGTTAAAATAAATCCTAGGTAACTAGATATTGTATACTTCTAAATGTCTGAAATTAATATTAGACTTTTAAATCAGAACGGCGTGTCACGCCTCTTATTGGATCTTTTTATGAGAAGAAAAATTGGAAAAAGTGTCCTGATTTATTTATATCTAAGACATTAATGAGATACCGTAAAATGCCTTAGCTAATATTTGAATATAATTATGTGACTTAATTACTAAATGATTGATGAGAATTATTCACGAAAATTGAATAAAAAAGATTAAAGATGAGTTATTGTACTTAGTCAAAAAACAATTTTTAAAAATCTCTACACCAGAATGTTTCCTTCCATTGTTGCGCGAATAAGAAGTTATAAAATAATTTGTCTAAACGGAGAAATTCGGCTCGACGAGAAAAAAAATATAACGTTGATTTTTTGCAAATTTGGAAGCTAATCATTATAGCTATCCATGTTTAATAAATGTTCTTGTCTTTTTTTATCCCTAGTACACATGGTACATGCCATAATGATAACCATGGTAGCAGAATTAGATGACTGCTCTTACTCTAAGTGCACCAGATGTTTATACATGTAAAAAGCAGTTCGACTTTTGCACTTACAAATGTGCCAGAGCCCCGTCTTACACTCTCTGATGGGGTTGGACTTTTGTAAGAATCAGTAGCCATTGGAGATTTTTTTTAATAAGAAAAAAGTGTCCATTCGATCCCGGGTCGAGAAGTCGAAAACCAACGGTTTAGACTATCCTTCCACCGACCTTCTTGTTGTTGTCTGAATTTGATATATATTTCAGTGCCTTTTATAATGTTCAATATAAAATAATATTGTAGCCGGGGTATTCCCGCCGGGAAAACCAAGTTGTAGCGTAGAAATCAAGTCTTGTAATATCTTAAGATGTAAAAGTATTTATTGATGACGTCAGTACGAATAGTCGACAAATATTAACAAATTAACCCCCCAACTATCTACAGCTAGGGAATCTTGAACAAGCAAGAAAATACATATTTTTAAGATGACATTACAAATACAGTGTAATATTAACACAAAGCAATAACGCGCCATCTATACATATAAAATAAAAGGATTTAAAAGCGCGAATGTTTCTTTTATACATAAAACGAACTTCTACTGTCCTTACTGCGATGAAGAAATATATTGGGAGGGCTTGGCTCATCAGTGGTGAACCCTCCCAGCGGTTTCGCCAAATTAATCTACCAGACCGCTTCTCAGAGCTCTAAAACTGTATTGGATCATTCTGCTTTTATATGCTATACTGAAGGATGGAATCTTAGAAATGGTTTTCAAGTAAACTATGGAAATAAGCTTATAGGACAGTATAGAATTACATTCAAATATTTGCTTCGAGCAATGCTCGAAGCAAACTATATACAAAGTCGCCTTTATTGAAGACACACAAGATAACCAATTGTGGACAAAATTGCCTCTGTACCCTTAAAAAAAAAAAGACGACGGGCGTAATCAGAAACTTTCCATTTCCTTAATTTTTCTCCATGAATGTATATAATACTTCAAAAAAAAATAGTTGTTACAAAATATATAAAGGCATTTAAATGGTATAAATTTTAGTTAAATAGTGATAGGGTAAATCTTTTTTCCTTTGTTAGAAGTTGGCAACATATAAGGAAATTTTGGCTTCACCTTTTACACATACAAAAAGTCAAAAGTATTTTTTTTATTCATTAAAAATTCAATATATTTACCCAAATGATTGGATTTATCAGTAGTGCTTGACCAAATTAGAATTCAAACAACGAATCACACACAGTCCATGTATTTCATTAGCAAATGTTGAAAGACATATTTTATGAATAGTTTTAATTGACCCCATGATTTAACATTTACCTAAATTAAATGTTCCCCCCGCAGTTGAATTCGATTTTATAGTACTGACACGATTCCATCAAACATCTGAATATGTCTTCAATTTGATATCACCCTTACAAAAAGTCAATCCATATTGTTCAATTCTTTTTAAGTACCTAATTATTATTTTAGCAGGACCAATACGTATATTCTTTGATTTCAACTTAATCACGTGGACATTTTTACCCCTAGATCTAATTATACTAATTATATAAATATATAGTTCCTAGTATTGAATCTTTTATAAACCTACTTTCAAAATTATAATGATTTTCTAAATTGAGGTTAAGGTTTGAAGAAGTTGAGATATATGTTTGAAGACTTACATATTTTGAATTTCTAAAAATGTTTTTATTAAACCTTCTTATTCTAAATCTGATATGTCTTTGGACTTATAAAATTAGAAATTCATATGTTTATCTTAAGGATTGCGCATGTTGATGATAGGATAATAATTAAGACACTGCAACTTTGTATGCTATAATCCTAAAAATGAAATTACACTTTAAAAAAAAAGGTAAAATTTTAGGTATGGATATCAGACTGATTTCAAGTTGTGTGTGAAACCTATTTCTATAAATAACATTCTAGGTATGTTTCATACCATATTCGGCCACTTTGTATAGGTTCATACTAAAGTTGACATGCAATGTCTTTACCTTTCTATTGCCTTTGGTATTCTTCTAGCTGGATCATAAATGGCTTTTGTAAGTTTTTCATAAAATAAAGCCGTTTCAACATCATATTGGGGAAAATCATAGCTCATCATTGTATCATAGGATAGAAGGGTTATACAATAATTTGGTTCCATTATTGGAGAAAATATTCGGTGTGTAGAATACCCCACACATATTTTTGAAAGAATTCTTAAGCAACGAGTCTTGCGTATTACATTTCCTTATTGGTTTGAGGATTTGTTTCACTTGGAAATTCCTATAAAATAAAGCAGCTTCAACATCATCTTGGTGGAAATCATAGTTCATCATTGTCCCATAGCCTAGAAGGGTTATTAAAAAAAATGTTTTCATTATTGGAAAAAAGGTTCAGTGTAGTCTGTCCCATATTCCTGAGAGCATTCTTAATCAGCGAGTCTTGCGTTGTTAAATTCCTGATTACTTTGATGCTTAATTTTCTTCGAAAATATTTCACTTGGATTTAATAAGTTTTGTACCTTCCGGTAGTTCAATAAGGTTTCATATACGATGGTCTTGAAGAGACAATATATCCTCAATCATCGCATGCCTTTTATAGGATGAGTCTGGAAGACTAAGAGCTTCTTCAAATAAAGATGGCACTAGCTTCAGGAAAAACTTAAAATTCCACTTCATCTGGTTCATAGGTCGAACCTTGTCTTCATTGTTATATACAGGCTCCTGATCCGGAGTAAATTCATAGTAAAATATATCTCTTATATTTGGTATTAAATGATTTTTTCAGAGGTTTGATGATAAAATATTACATTTCTTTCTTGGTTTTAGCATCATTCTCTTGCTCTTATATAATTGTTTCTTCATTGTTGTCATTTCAAATGATTTCCATCTCAAAGAGGTAATTTGAGTATTAGTAATATTTACATTTTCAAGAAGTTCCGCATCATTCATGCCTTCAAGGAATTTCACGTCCTTAAGTCTTTATGATTACGAATTGTGTAGAATTTTATATATATATATATATATTTCTGATAACTAACCAACCAATATATCATATTGTGTGATACATTCAAGTCTTGACCTTTAATGTTTTGGGTTTGAAACTACAGTATCGCATTCGAATATTTTAAAATGGGATGCGGTAAATTTACTGATTAAAATTTTAAACTCATTTTTCAACTCTATTTTCCTTTTAAAATATATATTGTTAAAATTATTTCTACAGCTCTTATCCTGCATTGATTGAAAATTGAAAGAGGGAGGGCATAGCTAATCCGTGATGAACTCTCCAAGCGATTTCGCCATTTTAATCACCAGAGTTATTCAATTTTCAATTGGTCTTAGTTCCTATATACCATGCACTTGCTATTGAATACAGTAAAATGGTGTTTGAAACAAATTATGGATATGTGATAATATGTTGAGTCGACTTATCTGTGATTAGGGATCCTGTCGACTCTCTGTAATAATGCGTTGAAGTTCTGGTTGACTCTTGTAGAACCTCGTCGACTCTCGCTATAAGTTGTGGCAACCGAGGGTCAAACCTGTAGTAACCGAGAGGGACAGCCAGGGCGTGGAGAGTTTTCCAGTACCTCTCTGCACCTTGTAGGACCTTTAACAGTTCTCACAAAGTACAGGCAGTCGTGGTCGAGGCAGAGTGGAAAAAGCTTGGGAATGTCCACACACACAAAACGAAGCGACACAGTTGTCGAAGGAAAATTCCTTGAATAGATAAAAAGCGAGCCAAGAGCAAGATGGAGATAGTTGATTCCTTACTGTTTTACATGGTCGATGAGTTGGTCCTTGGAGACGACAAGGGGTGACGCTGACCGAACGACTCACTGGAACTGAACTGACTGTTGCTACGTGGGGTCCTATTTATACAACTCTTTTGGACCAGGAAGGGGACCAGGAAGTATTGCCTTTCTGCACGTGTCCGTTAATCGACACTGGCACCAGTCTGTTGGCTTCTATCTATCTTTAGAAGTTACTTTGTGATTCTCTCAATCTTGCTTTTAACTCAGTTTTTAATCTATTATATAGTTTTATTTATTCATCCTCAGTACATTACATATGGGGATACTAGGACACACGTCAATTATGCGTATAATTAGTTATAGTTTATAATTAGTTCTATATACAACATGACAATCTTGTTATAAATATTATAATATATAGGTTTGTTGGTTTAAATTATCATAGATATATTTTTCTAGAACTGTATAAATGTGTATCTGGGTTAAAGATATAATAAACCAAGCAATATTCATCCGCAAAATCATAAAAATCCTGTTAGCCAATTTTGAAGCGGTTTGGAGATTACGTAAAATGGAGAATTCGCTGGGAGATTAACCATTAATGAGCCACGCCCCTTCTCTTTCAATTTCTTATCATCGTTTGATAAGGGATTTATAAATAATTTAATATATTTATATATACATCAAAAGAAAAATAGTGTGGAAAAATATGTTCATACTTTTTATCGATACATGTCGCCAAGTGAATAATAATTTTAGATTTTCTATTTGTGAATATATATTCTGGTTGAAACCTTTCATTAATATTATATGATGTTCTCTGTATTCTTTAGATATGTCAAATATCCATGGTTTCTGTCCAATATTTTGTTGGTAGTTAAGATTCAACTAATTGAGCTTTTGTTCCCTCAATAAAGGTTCTATTGAATGTGGTAATACTTTTTCATTGCCCTTCTATTTGTTTATGTTGAATTCCCTTACCTCTTATATATTAAGAAACGAGAGTCATTTTATTATTTTCAAATTAACTTCCATTGTCTGTTTTGATGTGTGAGCTTTTTTACGTTAGTTTTTCCATTTTACAAAATACTTTCAAATGTGTTTTTGAGGCGTTTATGATTTAGACTTTAAGAATTCAACAAATAATTATACGCAATAGTCTTAAATTATTGTCAATATAGCAATGGATGTATCTTTAATAGGTCCAACAAGATCAAGAGGGGTAGAAGTTCCAGTTGATTCTTTGACTTGTTTACTTCTTGAATGTGAATATTGTTTGTTTTTTTTCTCCGGGCAAGTAATGCTTTGATCACGAATATTGTCTTGATGTTGTAGGTAAAATTTTAAACTAAAGGATGTTGTTTTATTAGTTGTATCTATGGCTGGTTTATGTGACCAGGTCTCTAATACCATTTTTTTTCAGTTGTTATAACTGTAAAATGAAAATTGCAAATATACCGCGAATGTTTCTTTTATAAAAATCGAAATCTATTTAAGAGAGAAATAGCGACCATTTCTAACTCTTTTGAATGAAGTATGAGAGGGTGAAAAATATGAAGAGTAATGGCGAACGGAAAAATAAAAGTGTCCAGGGGCGGGAATCGAACCCACAACCTTCTGCTTACCGGGCAGGTGCCTTGTCCACTCGGCTACCCTGGACGTATTTTTCCGTTCGTAACTAACACTTAAAGTAATTTTTAAAATACAATATAACGCGGCTGATGATTGTAAAACGAAAATTGCAAATATACCGCGAATGTTTTTTTTATAAAAATCGAAATCTATTTAAGAGAGAAATAGCGACCATTTCTAACTCTTTTGAATGAAGTATGAGAGGGTGAAAAATATGAAGAGTAATGGCGAACGGAAAAATAAAAGTGTCCAGGGGCGGGAATCGAACCCACAACCTTCTGCTTACCGGGCAGGTGCCTTGTCCACTCGGCTACCCTGGACGTATTTTTCCGTTCGTAACTAACACTTAAAGTAATTTTTAAAATACAATATAACGCGGCTGATGATTGTAAAACGAAAATTGCAAATATACCGCGAATGTTTCTTTTATAAAAATCGAAATCTATTTAAGAGAGAAATAGCGACCATTTCTAACTCTTTTGAATGAAGTATGAGAGGGTGAAAAATATGAAGAGTAATGGCGAACGGAAAAATAAAAGTGTCCAGGGGCGGGAATCGAACCCACAACCTTCTGCTTACCGGGCAGGTGCCTTGTCCACTCGGCTACCCTGGACGTATTTTTCCGTTCGTAACTAACACTTAAAGTAATTTTTAAAATACAATATAACGCGGCTGATGATTGTAAAACGAAAATTGCAAATATACCGCGAATGTTTCTTTTATAAAAATCGAAATCTATTTAAGAGAGAAATAGCGACCATTTCTAACTCTTTTGAATGAAGTATGAGAGGGTGAAAAATATGAAGAGTAATGGCGAACGGAAAAATAAAAACGTCCAGGGGCGGGAATCGAACCCACAACCTTCTGCTTACCGGGCAGGTGCCTTGTCCACTCGGCTACCCTGGACGTATTTTTCCGTTCGTAACTAACACTTAAAGTAATTTTTAAAATACAATATAACGCGGCTGATGATTGTAAAACGAAAATTGCAAATATACCGCGAATGTTTCTTTTATAAAAATCGAAATCTATTTAAGAGAGAAGGTTGTGGGTTCGATTCCCGCCCCTGGACACTTTTATTTTTCCGTTCGCCATTACTCTTCATATTTTTCACCCTCTCATACTTCATTCAAAAGAGTTAGAAATGGTCGCTATTTCTCTCTTAAATAGATTTCGATTTTTATAAAAGAAACATTCGCGGTATATTTGCAATTTTCGTTTTACAATCATCAGCCGCGTTATATTGTATTTTAAAAATTACTTTAAGTGTTAGTTACGAACGGAAAAATACGTCCAGGGTAGCCGAGTGGACAAGGCACCTGCCCGGTAAGCAGAAGGTTGTGGGTTCGATTCCCGCCCCTGGACACTTTTATTTTTCCGTTCGCCATTACTCTTCATATTTTTCACCCTCTCATACTTCATTCAAAAGAGTTAGAAATGGTCGCTATTTCTCTCTTAAATAGATTTCGATTTTTATAAAAGAAACATTCGCGGTATATTTGCAATTTTCGTTTTACAATCATCAGCCGCGTTATATTGTATTTTAAAAATTACTTTAAGTGTTAGTTACGAACGGAAAAATACGTCCAGGGTAGCCGAGTGGACAAGGCACCTGCCCGGTAAGCAGAAGGTTGTGGGTTCGATTCCCGCCCCTGGACACTTTTATTTTTCCGTTCGCCATTACTCTTCATATTTTTCACCCTCTCATACTTCATTCAAAAGAGTTAGAAATGGTCGCTATTTCTCTCTTAAATAGATTTCGATTTTTATAAAAGAAACATTCGCGGTATATTTGCAATTTTCGTTTTACAATCATCAGCCGCGTTATATTGTAGTTGTTATAACTGTCTTAATATTGTCGTTTTCAGTGAATTTAATATAGAGAATAAGGTTGACAATGTTAAATTTCTTATATATTAAAAATATAAACTTTTAATTATCTTGCTGCCTAATAAGAGATTTCAATTGAATTTAGAACATGTATACCATTCTTTAAGGTAAATGGTTCACTTCATCAATATCCTTCCATTTACATTTTCTGAAACTTGGGAGATTTCAGGTAACCATTATCTCTCAGCAAAAATTGTTTTTATTTCATAACATCTTGAGGTTTCTACAGTTAATCAAAATGTGATGCTCTACTAGCCAGAATTCTTTCTATTTCACAAGTTCTGAAATTTAATATATTTTTGTATTCATTGAAAATTGTTGCTACCCATTGAGTGCATTTTTTATTCACTTGGTCTTAATCGCGAGAAAATTGGTTTTGTCATAGTCTTCCTATTTTTTCTAAATTTTGCTATCATTCGTTTGCCTTGTCATGGTTTATGGCAGAAGAAACATTTGTATATTTTGATTGCCTTTGTTTCTTTATATTGCTTATATCTCTATCTATTCTTATTTTATACGTTATAAGCCGAGGAATTCTCTTCCTGTGTCATGAATATAATACGTTTCATGGTAAAGTTCAAATAATGTCGAATATTATCGAAAGTTTGATTGTCCATACTGCTATCTGCATAACGATTATTCATTGATGGTAAAAAAGCCTTTAATAAGAAAGAGAATAAATTCTTCTTCTTCTATTTCAGCCCCGATAAATATTGCAATTTCAAACATTAATTTCTTCTTTTTCTCATTTGTAAGCGTTATACTACACTTTTTTCTTTGATAGATTTTATTTTTGTTTCCATAAAAAAGTATATATGTTGCAAAGAATTCGCAAAATAATTCTCGATTGTCTAATAGTTAAGAATTGGGGCGACTTGTGAATCATTCATCGAGCACATGATCATACCAGTTGTATCCATTTTGCCCTTTCGACTCCATTTTTAGTGGATCTTATACACATTGATCATAGGGAAGAACTCAATGTTGGTATTTATTCGTGAGTTTATATATAGTAAAGCTCTCTGGTTATGTTTCTTTAATAACCACTCTAGATTTTAAACCACTTTCAAAAAAGTTATTGTCTTACAAAATGATATTCTAAATATTGAAAACACCCTATACCTCTTCTACTATTAAAATGGTTCTTTAGAACTTAGAAAGGATTCTATATTTCCACCAGGTATGATTTTTGCCATCAGGTGTCAATATAATTAAATGCGCTGTGTCCTCAAATTTCATATCTTTTGATTTCTATTATTCTTTTATGGAACAGAGGATGGGAGAAAGTATAGGCCTATAATCATTCTTGACTTTCGATTAAACTGACTTAAATTATGAAATACATTTATTTAATATACCACACATTCGAGAGATTCATATACAAAAAATACATAATTAGTAAATTGAGGCAGAAATAGATCCGTTTTACATGTTATATTAATTTACATACATCGTGTTGAGATGGTGCATTATATTATATCATATATAATAAATTAAATACTCTAACATCCTTGCTAGTTATGGGGCATAGTTTTATATGATTCGCAAGGAATAATCAATCTTCCGATTTGACCAGAATGATGTTCTGCAAGTAAAGCCACTCTATGACCAAAATATAGATGATATATTTGACGGTAAAGATCGATTATAAAAGAAAAGCACCTCTCCCTTCAAAATAAATGCAACACCTATATACGCCATCTATTTTTCTATTAAAAATATGTATCATTAATGTTATTTCCTGAGCTATTTCTATAACAGTAGAACCTTCCTTTAGCAGACACCCCGCTAGTGGAAACTTCTCCACAATGGACAGTTTTCATTTGCAAAATTACCGTTTTTACAATTTAGCAACTTTCCGGTAAGAAGACACCTCTCCCTAAAGGACACTTTGGCTCTGCATTAGGTGTCCTTTACAGGGAGGTTCTACTGTATATAGGTAGAATACAAATATTTATCTCTCAGCTAAATAAAATAATTTAAAAAATAAATTTAAATTGATTTTCAAAATAATTTTTAAAACCATTTATTCCATTATATAGAATAAAGAAGATGAAAAGAATGGCATCGACTCAAATATCGAAATTAAAAACTGAATTAATTCCAATTAGGCCTAGTTATATAATGTATTTATAGTGGAGAGAAACTTAAAAGGATTTTCGATTTACTTTTGAAAATATTAAAACTTTTAAATGGCAATTTATTTTTATCTATTCATTCCGGTCACGCTCAAATATGAATATTTTAAAAAATTATCTTTTAAATATTGATATTTGAAAATAAAATAGCATTAACATTTCAAAATAAGCGGCTTTATTTAAAATAAAATGCATTTGTTGCTATTATAATGTTATGGCATTATATTAATACCTTCTATTTAAAGAGTTGGTGCAAAAAGGGAATTGATTAGAATTGATAGTACATTGATTATGAGAAAAAAAATTGATGCGCTTGTATTTTCTGATGGCTTTATATACATGTAAAACGGATACTACCTCCATGGCAAGCTGGACTAGACTTTCTTATTCTAGCACTACCTATGGGCCTCCTGCCTGTTGTTAATTAGTTTTTATTATTAATAGTTTCATAAAAAAGTATCGTCGTGTTTAGCGCTCGTCACAAAAGTAAATCAAGGTTCATTGGATAGTAACAAAAATGTATGGTGAGTGATGTCGTTTTTTTTTTATATAAAATAGGCCTAAAATGTTCTCTATATATTATTTCATCTCATATAATTTATTTTGCCCAAGTAAAGCGCTCAGATTTTACGTAATGAGGCAATACCGCGCTTTTTAAAGCCTTTTTATCTCAATATCGCGCCACTCTGGTATACTCTGGTATCGTCTGATTTAAGAATTAAAAGCCAAACCTAATTCTCAGAATGTTCTTAAACAAGCTATCCGTGAGATAGCTCTTAGGGTTGTATCCGCGAGCGTCTCGTGCCACTAGCACTTTTGTTTAGAAGTTCTTGTAATAAATGATATCGTTCTAAGTTGTATCCACAACGAACCCAAATTGTTCTTAGAAACCTTGTACGCAAACATCGACAGCTGAGAAGCGTTAAGCTCAGTAAAGCTCTCTGACTGAACATTCCTCTTTATTGACCACTCCGGATAATAGTTACTTTTTAAAAATCTCAAAGGTTTTGCCTAGTAAAATAAATTAATAAATAGAGAAAAACCATATCAAGCCATCTGCTAATTGAATTGTTATTTCATACTACACCTTTCTTCTATAAATACTATTTAATAGACACCAGGGTTTTATTACTATTTAAATATTGACCTATATAACATTGAACTAAACAAAAAATATCTAGGCCAGATCAGGACAGTGGAGGAATGATGCTGCAATACGACGGTTTAACGGACTGCTGTAACTGTCCTAGAATGTATGAGACTACAGAGGAGATCCAACTAGGCTGAATGGATTTAGACACTCCTTTAGTGTTCGAAAAAATTGGATGGTCGAAGTACACCGTAGTTGAAGCCGACAGAGCATAAGACGCTTCAGGAAAGTCCGACGACCATGTCTGCGACCTAGGCGTTCAATCTAACCAGTCAGTATTGTCATCGGTGCATTCTACTCTTAGGTAAACCACGGAATTTTATCCGCCATCTTCGCTCCTTCGCCCGACTACCACATTTAGGACTACCATTACATTTCTACAGCAGGTTTGCAGATTACAGTTCAGTGCGAAATCGGCGAGAAGACACCAAAGTCCTGAGGGTTTGAAAAAAGGAAATTTCAAGGAAAAAGAGAATGCGAGGTTAATTGAAAGCTTACACTGGTAAATGGACAACCCCGACAGTCGCTGGGAGACTGTCTATTACCGAAATGTGCTGGACTGGCACGAAATAGAGATCGTGAGTTGGGATTAAAAGAGCAAGGAAAGACCTTTACAGCACCGCCGCGGACAGAAGTTCTCAAAGACACGGAGCCGGAGACAGGTTGTGTGTAGGGAGAAAGAAAGAACTAAAAAAATACTTCAAGGGCCCTCGATTCTTGAGAAGGTCCTCCAACCCCATCAGTTAAAGCGAATACCTAAAAGGGTCTCTGGCACAATTTGTAAGTTCAAAAGTCGAAATTCTTTCCCCATATGTAGATATGTGATGCACCTATATTAAAAGCAGTCGCCAACTCATACCCACCATGATTATCATGGCCTATACCACGTATACTAGGAATAATTAAAAATTAAAGGTATAAGTTAGGCCTGGTATTATCGGCCTAAACAAACAGATCGCAGAGAGAGATAAAACAAGTTGTTAGGCTCCACCAAACTTGAACAAGACCTCATTAGCCTTTGTCCTTGTCTCAATTTATTTGTGGAGCTTTAATCCTTAAATTTACCTTTGAAGAATATTTAACAATTTCTGTTGAAATATTCAAAAATACTTTGTACATTGCCATTGAAAATTAAAACTCTAGAGTTAATATTTATTTATTATCAAAAATGAGTCAAAATATGCATTGAGTGACTTTGATAGCATGACACAAAGAATAATTGGTCAGAAGTTGATGAAACGTGGCATGCAGTGAGGCACTGTTCCGAACACACAACAGGTGTAATTTACTTTAAATTAACCGGAGACAAACTTAGAAACTTTATTAAAATATAATATAATTTTTGATTTTGAAAATAGCGTTATAATAAACAGAATATTTTAGCGCTAGACCAGATTTTAATGCATCTTAGAAGGGTGCTAACAAAAATATCGTCGCCAAATAATAAATTATACTTCATGAATTTCACTACACGAATTTCTTCACAATAGTGCACTCATTTAATGAACAGAGTAAGTTTTGGTATATTAAACGGATTATCTTCTCTTCTGTGACCTGGCCTCTTATTTCAAAATGGGAATTTCTCTTCAATTTTCGAACTGGAAAGATAGGAATATTGTGTTTGATCAATTAGGTCTATTTTCAATTATCGTCCTTGTAAACTATGTCACGAAAACAAGATATTTCTTCCGTAGAAAGACCTTTAAGCCCGAGAAAGCTATACTATTTCTAATAAATTA
Source organism: Cordylochernes scorpioides (assembly GCA_030710605.1). Classification (NCBI taxonomy): domain Eukaryota; kingdom Metazoa; phylum Arthropoda; class Arachnida; order Pseudoscorpiones; family Chernetidae; genus Cordylochernes; species Cordylochernes scorpioides. The sequence continues at coordinate 53,124,440 of CP092878.1, forward strand.
CAAAAGAAACGTATTTATGTTGGCTTAATTGTGATATTATATTTAGAAGATTTCTTTACTGAAAAATGAAATTCAACAACAGAATGCCGTTATTATGGACACTCGTCTTATACAGGATTCTACCATATCGGTAAACAGTAGTAAACATAGAAGTTGTTATCTACACAAAGTGGAGATTAAGTTCGATCTTTCATCAAGTTGGATCCATTATCTATGTTGCGCCTATTGTCTGTGGTGTTTTCCAGAATTTGTGAAAATCTAAGGCTTTTTGCTATTGACTACTTTTGTCATTAGAATATATGGCGACTTGTTTTCATAACCAATCATTTGACGGAGAATTTCGCTCTTCTTCCCCAGTGCCGGACAATAAAACGTTTAGTGTGGAAAGTCGTGGCTGAATTCGCTATTGCACAAAGTGCATTTGAGGTTCTTAGATATAAATAATAAAACGTTATTATATTCAAATATAGTGAAAAGAAGTTCTTAGTTGGGAAACGTAGCCCCCTTTACAGTCAATGGAAAATCACCGTGAAATATAAAATATAGTTATATATATACTATTAAATTAAAATATAAATGACTGGAAACCATATGAATTAGTAAAACGATGTTTTATATCAGTATTTGAATAATTATAACATAAAGGTGCGGAAGGATAATATTCAGGTACCAAAAGAAGCACCTCTCCCTTTAAATAGGCATCAGAACCATGGTACTATTGCATCACCCTAGAATAAAAACGTTACTAGTGATGATAATGATCCATAACACCAGTTTTGGCAAATTCAGACAAAAAACCAATCTTTATACTCTGGTTTCGGGCTTTGGCCTTCATCAATACAGGGGCAGCTTCGATTTCATAACATTCTACAAGTGGGGTTTTGGAATCAGTCGAATTTACCAAAAAGGTGGTTAAGATGATGAAGCGACAAGGGCCAATTTTAAGGCAAGATAACAGCATAAAATTGAAGGATGATAATATTCATGTCCTAAAAAAGGCACCTCTCCCTTTAAATGTTCAACAGAACGATAGCACTATTGCACCACCCTAGAAAAAATAACTTTACTAGTGATAATAAAGAATGATCCACAACACCAGATTCGGCAAATTCAAATGGAAATCCAAACTGTATACCATGAAACCTGTAATCTTACCTGAAAATCGGCCCTTGCCACTTCACCAGTTTAACCACCTGTTTGGTAAATTCGACCGATTTCATAACCCCTCTTGTAGGATGTTATGAAATCGAAGCCGCCCCTGTACTGATGAAGGCCAAATCCCGAAACCATGGTATACAGGTTTTCTCTTTGTATGAATTTTACAAAACTGGTGTTGTGGCTCATTCTTTATCATCACTAGTAAAGTGGTTTACTAGGGTGATGCTATAGTACCATCGTTCTGATGCACATTTAAAGGGAGAGATGCCTCTTTTGGTACTTGAATAATTATAAATATTGTGCATTACACTCATATCTATTAAAATACTATTAAATCGAGCGAATATAATTGATATATATTTAAAAATTATAAATAAATGTAGATAACATAAATTATTGTTGAAATCAGTCGAATAAATAAAAATATAAACTTTGTGGAATTAATATTATATGTTTAAAATACAATATAACGCGGCTGATGATTGTAAAACGAAAATTGCAATTATACCGCGAATGTTTCTTTTAAACAAAAATCGAAATCTATTTTAAAGAGAAATAACGATTATTTCTAACTTTAAGGATGAAGTATGATAGGATGAACTGTGAAGAGTAATGACAAACGGAAAAATAAAAGTGTCCTGGGGCGGGAATCGAACCCACAACCTTCTGCCTACCGTTGTGGGTTCGATTCCCGCCCCTGGACACTTTTATTTTTCCGTTTGTCATTACTCTTCACAGTTCATCCTATCATACTTCATCCTTAAAGTTAGAAATAATCGTTATTTCTCTTTAAAATAGATTTCGATTTTTGTTTGAAAGAAACATTCGCGGTATAATTGCAATTTTCGTTTTAATATTATATGTACACACACTAATGATTTAATTATGATAATTAAATATAGTAAAAAATTTAACCATCACACAGATACGTATATTATTTAATTTTCACTATATTTTATTATTCGAATTGAATCATTAATGAAAAAAGAGTACAAATGTGATATTCGTGAAGATAGAGGCTGCCTGGCCGGCATTCATATTTCTTGAAAAAAGATACTTCGGCCAGTATAAATCTTTTTAAAAAAGATTTATACTGGCCGAAGTATCTTTTTTCAAGAAATGTGATATTATACTGAGATAACGTGGATAAATTAAGAAAAAGGCATCTCATTATCGTATTCA